>OZ026510.1:1200000-1775000 GCA_964019985.1 Aurelia sp. 4 Dawson et al 2005
TTGTATGCAATTCGAGCACCGCTCGCCATGGAGGAAAACTTGAAATCTACTTTTGGAAAATGTCGTAGAGTGTCCTTGAAAATTTTACGATGCGGTGCCGATATGTAAATATTACTGCGGAACAGTGAAGCCCCGATGCATAGTTTCTGATTTATCGAATGAGGACGCTTCAATATCTATTGATAAATCATGTGGAGGGAGCTCTGTAGGAATGGACAATTTCTTAATGAAATGTTCACGAGGGCACGGCTGGTAAACATGAAGACTTATATGTTATGGAACCAACTCACCTCAATCTGATCTTTGCACAAAACATTTCTGCATGTATGCGTATGTTTTATAAGAAACTAGGAGTTTGCACCAGACTGAAAGTTTCTTAAAATAATCAAATTCTGAGTAGTTAAGAGTTTCTTACGAGTTTCTTAAAGCCTCCATAACAGTGTTCACTCTGCTTGCTGGCGAGCGGTTCAAAACAATGTTTTTGAAGTCCTTCTAATATTTAGACATTATTCAAGTACCTTCTGAGTAATATGATAAAGGAAACAAGTGGAATGGAAGTAAAAGAGGTTGAAGGGATCCTTTGTCTAAACAGATATTTTCCAGTTCTGGCCCACAACGAGCTTGCGTAAAGTTTCCTACAGAAGGTTTGGTTGTTTTCTTTAAAGGGCATGAATGTATGCTGTCATCTTTGATCCCTCCTTTAATCTGTTGATAACTTCTGTGTAATCTTTATTTCGTTTCAATTGGGCTTCACACTTTATCAGTCGGGAGAACAGGAAGCTGGATGGCCTGATTGCATTAGCCTTTCTTTAACTCGAAAGACAGTACGATAGAAACGTAAAACTCAACGAAAGATGAATTTCCGTAACTTTGTACCACAGAAGTTTATCTACGAGGGCAATGAAAAGTCCCTTGCTGAAAAAGTCGGCAGTGACCTGGAATGAACAAGCATATTTGCGAAAGAACAAGTACATCAACAAAACGCGTCAACGGGTTGCCGACCTCACCGCCCCTCGCCCGTTATATCCAAAGGCTGGTTGGTCAATTTTCTTATTTTCCATTAGTTTACACTATGATAAGTCATCTTGGAAGCACCACTCGAAGGCACATTTCACTCACTCGAAAAGCGTACGACGTTGTTTAAAGCAATAGGAGTACGCCGCTCGCACCACCCATTATTCGTCGACAACGAACATGAAAAACAGCAAATGTTCATTGTCATGACGAAAAAAAATCATCACGTTCGTATCATTTATTATCATTTTTATTTCTCACCATCAACTTTTCAATTTTGTATCATTTTCTCTTCTTCTCTATCAAAATCATGATATGAAATCGTATGCACGACTCGTATAAGCAGTTTTAGTATACGCAATTCGTATCAAAATCATATAGGCAATTCGTATCTTTTCGCATACGCAATTCGTATCAAAATCCTATCAAACTCGTATCAAATTCGTATCATAATTCATATAGAAATCAAACAATTCGTGTGCAATTCGTATCACTTGTGCGGCTATACGAATTAAATCGTAAAACACCTTTTCCCGTATGCGATTGAATTCGCACCAGACCTTGATTTTCAAAATAATATCCTCTCTTATAAGAAACTGGTGCAGGTCTGAAAAAGACTTGTTTCCTATTCAAAAAACAATGTATACATTAGAAATTTGAAAAACATTCAGCTTTGCATTTGAATCAGCCTGTACCTATTCAAATGACAATAAGAAATTTGCATGCAAATGAAGCAAAAATCACCTTCCTCGATTAAATGTAACCTTTCTTGGTGGTGAAGATTTACAAATGCAAAAGAAAATATTATATTTTGTGTGACAATCATAAAGCTCGCTTCTGATTAGCTCATTGATAGTACATGATTTTTCCAAAAAGAAACTTAAGAAACTTTACCCTGATTTGAAATTTATATCTCATTTTATAAGAAACATTTCAGACCTCAAACTGAAAATGTTGTTTATTATATGCGGGACACTACTGTAACGGGTTCCCAAAAAACTACATAGAAGTCTGAACAATCCTGGTACCAGGAATGAAATTACCCCAAAATATTTCTATGTTAACCCTCAATGGCTGAATTAAAGTTTGATAGCTTTCTTATAATTTTCAGTAACTTTGTCGTAGAGCAAGAAATCAGCAAATGTAAAATTCCCTCTTAGGCCCAAACCAGAGCTTTCATTAGGGAAGAGGTAATGATTCTAGAGAAGGCAGAGACATGTCTGCCTCGACATCCAAAGCTGATATGCCTTGTGGTTTTGATTGTAGAAACCGAGAGAATGATCTTCTCGAGAGACAATCATATTACATTATCATTAATCCAGAGATTTCTTTACTTCACTTTACGTTGAATTGTAATTTTAACGATAACTGGTTGATTGCAGTAAAGGTAAAGAATTCTTGTGGCCACTGAGAAACAGTGATATAATTTCTCAAGGAAAATCTTTGATTTGGTTTTGTCAGATGAAAATCAGAGCAGCAGGAAATTGTTTGCTGAGAATATCTACAGTTGCCATGCTTGAGGGTTTTTTGCCATCTCAATGGGCCAACAATGGCGGCTCTGGCGGATCTAGTGTCCTAATCAGAATATGTTGACATGTATAATCTTTTGTTAAAAGAAAGGCTGGTTGGGCACATTCTGCTAAGATTACAGTTATTTTGATCATCATCATGAATGTTAAGTTCGTTTTCAGACTCAATTTCATCGCTTTCCCTATCCTCGTTAAATTCTTTTTGCCATCTAAGTATGGTGAGCGCTTTCTTGGATGCAGCTTCCATTTTTATCAGTCGTCAAATTGTTCGAATTTCGTCTGATTCCTAATCAAAGAGATATTTGCTGATTATCGTAAATTTTCCATGACAGAGAAAGTCTCAAAACGGATCAAAAAGAAAGTGTCGAAGAGAGATGTCAAAGTCCCTTGGAGTGCCACTGAAAAGAAGGCTGTGATGCAGTGGTTCGCAGATCAAATCAGAAAGATGGTGGTCCCTGGAAAAGCTGATTGTGTTCGCTGCATCAACAGCCATCCAGTTCTGGGGAAGCGATCGTGGACAAATGTCAAGGATTTTGTAAGAAACCAGATCGTCAGAGCAAAAAGGCTTGGTGCCAAGTGACATGTCTACAGACTGGCAACAATTATCTGACCATCCTGCATGAACCTCAAAAAATGCATTTTTACTGTAATCTAGTGCAACGGATTTTGCAAGTTTGTCACTGTCTGTTATTATAGGTCATTTTTCACATAGATTCGGATTATTGATGTTTGTTTGCTAAATTATACAATGAAGTTTATAGGAATCTTTGGAATACCGGTAGGCAAGTCGGCAGCTGTGACTACCCGTGTAGTAACAGAACAAGCTGTCGTCTTCACCATTTGATGCAGAATTATTTTCTCTATTTATAACCTCAAAATGTGAGTTTGCATTAAAAATATTTCAAGTCAAAAGGTTAAAAGAAAACAAACAAAAGAACTAAAGTGTGGACAGTAGCCTGAAATATATTTGCTAAGAAGCTTCTGAAAAATAAAGTTAATGGTCACCGTACATTTTCTGACTCCAACAAGGAGATCACTTGATCGACAAATATGACATTGTTTGTAGCTCTTGTTTTGCCATTTCTACTTCTAGAAACGCTAGAGCGGTTGCATTATTGCTTCTATGTTACACATTGAAGGTAGAGTCAAGTTTTAGGACTCTGCCAATGATTTTTGCAAATAAGAATCAATGCTAAAAATTTCTTGTAACAGTGTTTACTTGAGTTTTGCTTGCATTGATGATGAAAAGTGATCCTCTCGTTTTAAAGCAACCGTTGAGTTAGACTTTATTTTTCCACAACTCTGTAACTACGGGTCCGATTTACTCAAACAAGCTCCCAAACACAATATTGACGCCTTTCCTTCATGACAGTTTTAAACTGAGAGAACTGAAATCACAACTCCTCCACAGCAGCCATTCCAACGAGACAAACGATTTTTCGGGACACACTGTGCATAAAAATGGCAATACCTCTGAAGAAGGAAATTGTACAATTTTTCTAAAGCAATATTATGTACAATATTGTACAATTTGTTTGCATAGCCAGAGAGTCCCTCGTACATGCAATGTAGAATAGGCCGTTTTTATGGTAATTTTTGTTCATCCTATCCTTGGCTCAAGAGGGGTTGATGCATTTTTGAAAATATCAATTTTGCCTAGCGCAGATAGTATGCTAGGGTATTGCTGAACTTCGCTAGAGTATCAATTGTATCATGAAGAGTGTTGAAAGGAGGCAAAATGGGCGTAAAATGATAATTTGTTGTCCTTTTTAGGTATTTGAGATTGATCTAGATATTTGTCTTGATATGTGTCTAGACTGGTCTAGGTAATTGGTCCAGATATTTGATCAGTATAGGCGACACTTAGTTCTTTCAAGTTGAAAATAGATGACTTATTCTTATAATTTTTGAAAAGGTATTTGTCTTTATGCTTTTCCTATTCAGTCTTAACCAAGTTTTGCTTTCCGACGGTTTGGATGGGTGCAATGAAATCTTGTCTCAACTTTGCAGCAATGATAATGATGGCTTCGATCCTTGTTTAAATTTGAGATTTAACAGCTACTAACTCTAAAAACAACTGTTTGGCAAAGGGGAGAAAATATCAAAATTTAATTTACCATATTGTCAGAAATTGTTGTGGGGAGAAAATGTCGCGGGAATTAAAAGTTGAGAGTTTTTCCCCAACATTTGCAACTTTTAATTCCCGCAACCTTAAAAGATTTACCCAATCGCAACATTTAATTCTCACGACGTTAAGTTCCAATTTTCTTAGGAAAAGAGTTGTGACTTTGCAACGTTTTCTTCCCACAACAATTTCTAACAATAAGGTAGCTATTCAGAATGGAGTATTTTCATACAATTGAAAACAGCTTCTAGGATAAAGAATTTACAGTCCTAGCTTTTTGGGGCACCAAGTAGTATGTGAAAAGGAAAAAGGGAACTTAAAAAGAGACCTCCCCACATTGTATATACTGAAAATTGCCTGAGTGTGTATAATGTCCCCACAATTACAGGGTTGAGAAAGTAACATGGAATACACAAAGGTCCCCACAATGTAACATACCATGAAAACCCACACGTTGTGGGGACCTTCTGGAAATGAGTTAAAACAGGAAAAAATCATATTTTAGATGAAATTAGGGAATTACGTTATGGGGACCAGATGTATGTCCCCACAACTCTGACAGACCCCACAACGTAGGTGTGTATAGAAACAAATGTCCCCAGAATGTAGGTCATGTCACTACATACATACAAACATACATACATACATACATACATACATACATACATACATACATACATACATACATACATACATACATACATACATACATACATACATACATACATACATAGAAACATACATTATTCAGTTGTTAAAGCAGGTCAGAAATTCAGCTAATAAGCTAATGTGGACCTGCAAATTAAAAGTTTAAAATGAAATACGGATTTTTACAAAGCTTTTCTAAAAACGCCCGGGGGGGGGGGTAACTTGAGTTTCCAAGATACGGGGTTGTGCCATTCAAATCGTAAAAGTACCACCCATAAATCCGGAAAACTTTCTCAAAAGTATACCCATAAATCCGGAGAAATTTCTCAAAAGTATACCTATAAATCTGGAGAATTTCTGAAAATCATACCCATAAATCCGGGAATGCCAAAAAAGCTCATCAATAACTGAATTCTGATAGAAAACTATACCCATAAATCCGGAAGATGCCAAAAATTGTTGAAAACCATACCCATAAATCCGGAAACTATCATGAAAAAGGTACCCTAAAAGATGGCACAACCCCGTACCATAGACAAGTTAAGTTACCCCCGGGTAAAAACGTAGTAATAGCTAAAATACACGAGAAATTGTTGAAAGTAAACATAATTAGAAATGTCTTTAGTTGTAACTATGGACGATGACCCAAACGATATATTGTCTATCAGATCACTTTGTTTTTTTCAGAGCAAATTTAAATGAATTGTAGTTAGGGGAACATTTTACCCCCTCTGGAAGTGCATTCCAGATGATAGTAGCACGAAGTCTGAAAGTCTGCCTTCCAGTTTCTGAACGTGGTCTTCCTAGTGTAACCTTCAGGTTGTCTTTCATAGATCCTGTGTGCTCTTTCTTCGCCATCAACAAATTCATCGCTTCATTTGATAGGCCATAGTAGCACTGATTCCTATCTTAGCCATAAGCCCCTATCTATATCAGCCCCTTCGGAAGCCTCAAAAATGACTTAATCCTCGGGGGCTTAAAGAGCTCTTACGGTAGAGTTTCAGTACACGGAATGAGGAAATCGAGACAAATACTAATAAATTTCTAAGAATCCTGATGAGGTACAGATGAAGGGTCACTTCTAGAATCAGCTTGTAAACTGTGTTAAAGATATCAGCCTTGGAAATTAATAGTATTAATAAAACCACATTCTTAGACATTCGCAATACTTTAAAGAGGACTGGGCATTACAACAATGATATAAGTTAATCAACTGTTTCAGAGCCGTCTCGATCGCAGTTAGATTGTAAATCTCTCTGTCCTAAGATTATAAAGGGTGCCTCATGATTCAATGTTCAAAAAGTAGCTACTATAAGGAATGGGGTCCGAATGGCCTGGTAGGAAACTGGAATGACTTGGGAAGCTTGAGAGACGTGTGGAAAATATTTATCATAGCAAAATCAATGCTTAATGGTATCACTTAAATTTTTCTTGGTCAAGTAGTAACAAGATCATTTCCCTTTCAAAGCAAGGTTTTGAACCGAGTCGTCCGAGCTCTGTTTCTAGATAAGTAAGAATATGATGGCAACAGTTGAAGACAAGGCCAAATTTGTACCCACGTATATGTTTGTTGCTTTTGCATAATGTATCAACAAACCTTTTTCAGTTTTCGTATGGCTGCCTAGGTCAATATTGAAACGAGGCAGCTGCAGTAAAACCTTAAAAAGTAAGACCCCATTCACCCATTCACGCTGACACAGTTAAAGCAGCTTTATCAAAACCAGACCAATCTTCAATCAATCAAATGCATTCAAATTTTCGGATTGACCGATATTGATCGACCGACCGATAAGAAGCCACATAGAGTAACCTGGTTTATTTCAACTTGGCATAGCTTTAGACTTATGACTTTTCGTCTCTTATTTCCCTGCGTTCTTTCATTTGCTGATATCACTTGATCCAAAATGGACTTATCATATTACTTTTAAAACGCATTTCAAAACGGCATGTTCTCGTATCGTACATTCAACATAAATCGGTTCAAAGTCTGGCCTAAAGAACTTGAACATTGAAAAGGAATCTGTTCGCACAAAGATTGATATTTCCCTGAACTAAAAATAGCAAAATGCATATATTTCAGGAAGTCATCTTCTTCTGTAAAATCAAAGAAGATCAATTGCAGCTGTAAGAACCCTAGGCATCCTGAAGGGAAGTACTTGACTAAGAAGGTGACGGGGGTTTGTGGCAAATCTGTTAATGATATGTGACAAACTAAAAATATTGTAAAGACAACGAATTTAATCCTGAAGTTGAATAATCATTGCAACTTGCATTTGTCATATCCAAAAATGCAGAAGAGAACATCATTTACATAAGTTAGAGAATATTCTTGATAGCATTTTAAGGGAGTCAAAAGTTGTGGCCGTAAAAAATATTTCCGGGAGAGGACCCCAGATCTTCGACCCTCTTGCCCTACCATTGCTCCGGTATCCCTGAACACAACCACAGTTTTAAAAATGTACAGATTTGAGCCTTAAGCTGTTTTAAAATCAATTTACGATGGCTCAACTGCATGCCTGCAAATTCTCCGCTAAGACTTAGAGAGATTTTCAGTTCAGTGACATAAGTCTAAAATCAACTTCAAGGAGAAAACTATTATCAAG
Source organism: Aurelia sp. 4 Dawson et al 2005 (assembly GCA_964019985.1). Taxonomy (NCBI): domain Eukaryota; kingdom Metazoa; phylum Cnidaria; class Scyphozoa; order Semaeostomeae; family Ulmaridae; genus Aurelia; species Aurelia sp. 4 Dawson et al 2005. The sequence continues at coordinate 1,207,920 of OZ026510.1, forward strand.
GCCAGCGAAATCTTGTTTGATATTAATTTCTTCTCTGTGAGAAAGTGCTTTGCAAGTCTCAACGTGCACCTAACATGTATTTACAGCTTACTTTTAAACCAAGATCAGAAAAGGATTCATTAAAGAGATATGGATTATTTTAGAATGTATCATAATCCGAGTATGGTTTTGCTGCTAAGATGTCACGCCTGCGAGGACAAAGGCAGCACTTCTAACTTGGAGGGGCACAGATCTCAGATAGATGAAGGGTTAAGAATGAAGGATTACTAGGGGCTCTACCCTGAATTGGGGGTTCGTGTTCCTCAGTCCAAGGAGCCACTAACGTATATTTAGTATAGAGTGATCATGCAAGGCTATAAAAACATCAAACAAGAATAATTTTGTAGCTTAAACAAATTCTGACCCAATATGAAGACAGCGGCTTGCAGTGTCGGAAAAGAACCCTAACTGATGAGATTTCTTACAAGATGATTCGGATGTTCAAGTTTCACGTTTTGTAATGCGACATAATTTTAATTTTGGTTGCAAATCATGTTTTTCCCAATTTTCTTACATTTTATCCCATAATTGAGACCCGAAAAGTAGTCCAGAATTTCAAGAGCCTAATAGAATAACTCCATCAATTATATTGACCCAAAAAAGCTATGCCCTAATTTTAGATCCAAGAAAGTACAATTGTCCTAGACACCGTAAAAGCTCTTTATCATTCAATCTTGGACGCCCCAGAGAAGTGTTTGATAGAGGGGCTTGTTAGAGAGAGGGGGAAGGAGTGTGGGCGGGGCTTATTCACAATATCAAATGACAAGGATATTTTCGATGGCTTTTCAGTCCTTTCATCCCACGGTGTAAGAAATCAACATACAATGTACAGGGTGTCTAAAAAATTGCTCGACGTTTGATGTGAAAAATAACCATAACTTGAATAGGCTCACGGGAAGATAACCGTGCCCCTAAGACCAGAATTTTAGAATTTTTTTTGTTACAACTGTTAATGTATGGTGATAAAGATTTTCCTTACTCAGTGAATAGGTATAACCTTGAACTTACATTACATTTTATACATAAAACAGGTCGATTCGATTGAAGTCTTATACCCGACCCTTCCATAAGCCGCCCAATCGTAGTGTTGTTTTGTAACCATGGTTTCAACTTTAATTTTTTTTCATTTTTTATGTTATTTAGTTTTCTTTTGTCTTTGTCTTAGATATTGTAGTAGAACCGTATAGTAGTTTTGTTGGTAACTTAATTAGCAAACTGTATCGTAGTTGTTAGTCTAGTTCCATGGCTATATGTTATGGCCGTGGTGTTGACATTTATTTTGCTCCCATGGCATCGTCCTGTAGTGTTGCATAGTTATTTAAAGTATAGTAGGATGTAGCTTTGTAGTAATATTTCATATGCATAAAAAAAGAATTTTAGAGACCAGAATCATGTAGCTCGGCTGAAATTTCACTGAGCTGCGAGCTTTCAAATATCAAAAACATGCGGCAGCAGCTGAAACCAGAGACCCCCAGATTAGTTGTAATGCAAAACAGCTTGAAGATGGAAAGAGAAGAAGGTTATGGAAGGCAATGTCATACTTCTCATCAATATCAGAGCAAACCAAAAACGACTTTTAAAGTAATTTATCCTTGTAATCATTGTCAAAATTTGCTTAACATGGCATGTGTTCAAAAACAGCAGTTCCAAACATAATCGGTGAGAGACTGAATCTGTTTCCTCAATGAATCTATAAACTTGAAAGTTAGGTTATCAAAAACATGTTCAAATCTCAATTGGTTTGCCCTGTAACAACTGAGAAATAACGGAAGTGATAGCCCATGGGATTTTTACAAAATTTGCCATTTCGAGGCCTCTGCTTTCAACTTTCCTACACACTTGAACTTCAAAGGCTTATAACTCCATGAATTTTTAGCGGATCTGCAAGATTCTTGTGTCAAAAATTAGTTTAAAATCTCAGGAAAAGGTTTACTTGACCAAGTGTCGATTCAGTGGATCGTTATTTTTTGGTATTTAATCAAACGTCGAACAATTTTTCTGAGACGCCCTGCACATACATGAATTCGACACAGTTTTTCTCCCAAACCATATAAATACTAACATGCAAGCTTGTTGAGATAAACGAATGGAAAGTATTTGGTAAATTCTTGAATTTGATATAAGTGTGAAGGTTTACGACCATGGGCCACGAGCAAAACTTGGCTAAAACACTTGATTCTTATCTCCTTCATATGGATTTCTCATGTCTGAATGACAATTCCTATGTCTGAAAGGAAGACAACGAAAGCATCTGTAATACACCTCAACCCGATTTTTTGGCCTAAATTCACAGTTGCTTTCGTGTCAATTGTAAAGAATTGCTAAATCTATGCAAACATTATCAACCATAAAGCACTTGCTGAAGAAAAAATAACTGGATAACATTGAAAACATGTTTTGTGTAATTTCTCAATGACTCATTTTTTACCTGCTTGCTAAAGTTTATGAAAACAACGATTGCTTTCGCAAAAAGAAAGAAGATTTGTGTTTTCGCAATGTTGGCCCAAATTCGCGGAAGTTTATTCCGCGAAATATCCTAACATGTGAAATGCGCCAAATTCTATACTTAGGGAAGTTTCTGAGATATAGCCACAGATCTTTTATGAATTATTGCCTGTTATCTCTTAATCAAATGAGAGGAAATGATCTCGCATAACGACAATCCTCTCGAGCTACGATGCTAACATGGATATTTATGGAAGATTCTGAAGAGTTAGTGAAGAGTCGAGGAACAATTGACACAAAACAAGATTTGAGAAGAAAGCCAATTTCTGAAATTTCTCATTTGGTCGATTCCTAGAAGTTGATAGCAAAGACTTCGCGTATCATTCCTGCGAAAATTTCTCCCCTCAATGGAGTCTTGGAACAACCAGGTAGGATTTTATTTATTATCAAAGCCTCCAATCATCATTTATCATCCTTAAATCAAGCTTACATTCAGAGCTACGAGGATACATCAAGGTTTCATATCTATTTTCGTGGCTGATACTTCAAAGTATATGCGTCATGTATGCTCGGACATTCATCTTCAAAGTTCAAGTTTTTTATCAACGACATATGCCAGACCTGAAGGCTGAAGAAAAGGTCTTCTTGAAATTGTGCAAGTACGTACACGTATTTCTTTTTCAAGAAAACTATTGAGCTCAGGGGCGTCGTGGCCGGGGGGCAGGGGGGCCATGGCCCACCCTAGAATTCAGATCGTCCGATTTTTCGGAAATTTTAAGGTTTTGTCGGAAAATCATTGACTTTGGGCTTGCGCAAAGTACATTCAGTTTAGATCTTTTTGCGTCCCTTTCAGTTCTTCCCACAACATCTGCCCTTTTCGCTGGTATTTCATAGACATTTTCCAGATATTAGTTCTGTTCTTAGCAGCGTTTATACGCTGTGTACCATTGCCTCGAAAAAAATACGATGATCTTGTACGATAAAAGCTCAATGCTTCGGGAGACATTGCTGATTTAAACAGGGAGGTCTAAATGAATATTGTCAGATAGCACTAGAAAAGTGAAGTTGATAAAATACTACGGTACCTTACCCTTTGAAACATGGATTGTTTTTCACGACTGATAGTTATTGCTCACATCAAAAATAGAAACCATGGGCTATGCATTTTGTATAGGATGTTTTCGCTTCAGCCTCAAATTCGCTCACTTTCTTTGAAAAAGTCTCTAGTCAAGCTTATGGAAAAGAATATTTGCAGAGATGAAGCTATCATAAAGTTATCAGAGTTATCAAGCTATCTTCCTTATATTTCATTCAGCTACAGTAAATACCCATCTATTTCTAAGCTATTTAAATATTTCCCAAGAAAGCCTTACGTTAGTCAAAATCTACCTATGGAAAAGAATATTTGCAGAAATGAAGCTATCATCAAAGATAATGGAATAGAGACTGGATAGGAAAGCCGGCAAAGATCAAAGGCCTTAACAATGGGCTTTGTATTGATGTTGCGTTTTGAGAAATTTTCTCAGAGAAGTCAAAGGCAACTTCCGGTTGCATGCGAAGTAACTGCAATGGCTGCACATGAAGACGAAGGATTGCCCGATTTTGAAGGATTTTTTGACGAAGAATGGATGGATGAACAGATTGAGGTAGGGAACTGTGTTTTTTGTTATATTTGCTGTTGCTTGTGCATTACTTCAGAGCCTACGTTTAGCGATGTTGTTCTCCTTTGCTTCCAGATCTTTATTTTCATGTCAGGCCATGAGCAAAACAAAATGAGGCCTACCGACTCCAAACGACCGACCTTTGACTTTCTAATTGCATATTTGACAGACCTTTTTCGCTTGTGATGTTGGTTTCCAAATAGAAAACATCAATTTTTTGTTCTTTTAGGAGATTTCGATTGCATTCTGTGATGAGAATGGCATTGAAGTAATTTCGGAGCGAGACCATTCTGCAAAGGCACGAGCAGGAAAGACTAAAAAGCCGATTCGAAAGCAACACAAAGCCAAACAGTCAAAAAGTGATGAGTTGCAGTTGCCAGTCTTCAAGGACATACCTTCTTTGGTTAAGGAGACTATTTGTAGTATGGAGGCAGATGAGATGATTTATCAGTTATATCCAAGTGACATACAAAGGCTCAAGGCCCTCGACGGTTGCCCACTACATGAAGTAATTCAATCCAAATTTTTTGAAACTTGCAAGGGTATGGCTACCACCTCAGCTGTTTCACCAAAGGCCAAAGAAACAATGTGGGTCAAGTTTGATGAAATATGGTATTTGAATATTTCCCAATTTTGAAAAGTACCCATCTATTTCTAAGGTATTTGAATATTTCCCAAGAAAGCCTTCCGTTAGTCAAAATCTACCTATTGAAAAGAATATTTGCAGAAATGAAGCTATCATAAAGTTATCAGAGTTATCAAGCTATCTTGCTTATATTTCATTCAGCTACAGTAAATACCCATCTATTTCTAAGCTATTTGAATATTTCCCAAGAAAGCCTTCCGTTAGTCAAAATCTACCGCTTCTTTAAATGGCGACTTCTTTACAAAAAGGGGAACTTTCCAACGATGTGAAGGGTATGGTCGCAAAAATTTTTCCGGGGGCGAAACCCCGGACCCCCATTATTGCTCGCTTCGCTCGTATTTGGTATCAGCACCCCGAACATGAATTTCGTCCGTACTGGTCTGACCACTGATCCTCATCCCAGGAAGATTGTTCTTTTCATGGTGGTTAATATGGACCCAATCCGAACATATCACTGACAAATCCTACATTTTTCCTCTACTCATTGAGAGCGTCTAGTAAAAGGAAAAAGGGCGAAAATGAAAAATATTATTTTTCAGAAATTTCGGGGCCTTGGCCCCCCTGATAGACAGGTGCCACGACGCCCCTGATTGAGCTTCTGCTCAAAGTTTCTTAAAATTATCATATCTCAACTCTTAGAGCTCATGTAACAATTTACCTGTTCACTACTTGTAGCTTCATGATCCTCAGGAAACAATGTGTTGCAAAGCTTTTGCAGTGCTCATAAATTACCAACGTACTTCTCGAATAATGAGGTAAAGGGAACGAGTGAAAATTAAGAAAATATATCCAAGGAATATCTTTTATTAAAATTATAATTTCTTAACATTTTGGCAACACGAGAGCTAAGTTTCTCAGACACAATTTCCTAGTCTGTGCTTATTGAAGAACGACGAAGAGATGGGATTTCTTCCCAGAAACTTTGATTATGGAAATGATATGACCCGTAAAGGGAAGATGAGACCAATGGCCTAATAGGTGGGCACGAAACAACCCTCTAACCACCATCTCCGCTCGCATAGACTACTGATGAGATATGCCTGTCCCAGAATATTTGATTGAAGAAAATTCTTTTTCTATAACGACAAAACCTAAAGCGAAGATCAGAAATGCTATTTACATGAGCCATTCAAGAAAATGAAATTCTTCTTATCTAAGCTCATAATGTTATGGAACTTCGGACACTCAAGGAACGCTCAGCAATAAAATGCACCAGTCTTGAGACTAGATTGTCGAAAGCTTGACAGAATTTAACTTTTCTATGTACAAATCTTCAACAATTGGGATATTCTATGAAAGAATGTCTGTTTTATAAGGGGCTGAGTTTGGAACAAAATTATCCTCCAGAAATATTTGCCATTGGCTTCCAAAATTAAGTCCTTCCTCCCAGGGTTGGGGTACATGCGCATGGACGGGGGCCACCACCCAGTTTTGAGTAAGGCACCTTCTTCTAATTACCAAAACTTGCTGTCATATCCATTAATGATGAATTTTGGCAGAAAACCACCCATTATTGGCTATCTTCGCCAATTTTTGGAAAACCAAGCAATGTTTAAGGAAAATCTGCCGAAAAGAGACCCTTTTTTAGAAAAGTTTGGAACCAACAACTCATCCATATTGGCGGCAAATACCCGTACCCTCAACATGTTATGCACCCTCCCCCCCCGGTCCTTCCTATCACAAGCAATAAAAGAATTTATCTATTGAGAACCTGCAAGCTCACAACCAAATATATTTACTTTAACTTCATAAGCAAAAATTAAGTGACTGATTGTATCCAACTTTGACCTATTTTACCCCGTTCTTCCTATTTCATTATCTTCATCTAGAACACAATACACGCATTTTCAATACCGGGTGAGGCAGAAAAATGTCCCACTTTTGAAAATTGATTGCATGAAGAGTCCTTCACAGATTTGAATGATTCAAATTCTAGCTGAAAGCCTAAAGACTGAAGTATTTTTTGCGACTTTTCTTTTTTTTCTATCCATATAAAATATTACAATTACAAGGCTACGTTCTACTATACTACTAGATTAACTATGCAACACTACAGGGACGATGCCAAGAGGAGCACGGGACAATGACAACCCCATGGCCTTTAACATAGAGAAATGCAACAAGACTAACATTTACAAAACGCTATGCATACATAGAATTAATATTACAATAAATACAGATACTTAAAATAAAAATTACAAGTACAAGGTGCTATATACCACGTGACATGAGAGAAGAAACTATAGTAACTAGGACTTTTAGTTTCCAATTCGTCTATTGAAAGCGCTTTGAAGCATGGTTGTATTCTAATGTAGCCAATAAGATTTTCTTATTTGCATCAGCCGGTAACCTTTCATGACCATACAGGAGAACTTTTGTCATTTCTTGTAAAGAAAGGTCAGATAAACCATTTGTTTGCAGAATCGCATTTACGCTGTCGAGAAGATCACACCTGATCAAAGCATAGGCATGGCAGAGTAGCAAAAAGTGCTCCGTGTCACGTGAGCAGCAAAGACTTTTCTCACTGTGTCATGAACGCTATGAGTAAAGGTAAATTCAACTTTACTCAAATTTCTGTAAAATGACTGAAAATGGCCTATAGCAATGATCAAATCATAAAGGACTCCTCTCACAGATGATTAAAAAATGCAATTGTTCATAGGTGAGAGATATCCACTGCGCACTTTAGTGCTATGGGACTGAAAATCTTGCGTATTTGTTTGAAAATTTATGTTGTAACGGTCTTGAGAGAGGTGAAACACTCAGGGTGTATTTTTCTGTGAAGGAAGAGTCCTTACAATCTGATCACTGTTTTAGGCCCATTTTCAGTCGTTTTTCAACCATGAAATTTTCACCAAGTTAATCTACCAATGCTTCCAGTTCTAATAATGCAGAGAGCAAATATCGAAAGAAATACAGAGAAAGAAATACTCATTTCATTTCATTTTTACTAAAAGCATAATACAATTTACAATACATCGTATATCGCCTGAACAGAACATAATTTAAAGATATAACAAACTACGATAGAATGTTACAGCGAAAGAGAGAAAAAAATGCAATAAAAGCGTAATAAAACGAGTGACTTTCGTGGGTTAATGGAACATACTCTTCGCTTAAAGGAACTCTGTTTCGGAGCATTTTCACGGGTAAACATTTTCTGGCTGAATACTCATTAAGGTTTTTGTTCTAAGTTCTGTTGCTTGTTGCAAGAATTGTGCGAAGTTATTCTGCCTGTTGATATCTTGGGCTGTCAATACGTTGATAAATGCATATTCTATTTGTGTTGCTGCTAGTATGCTGTTTAAATTAGGTCCAAGAAAAGTCTGCCTTAGATCACAGTATGCCTCACATTCAATCAGAAAATGAATTTCGTTTTCTACTTTGCCAGACTTACACATGCCGCAAGTTCGTTGTGATATCTCTAGTTTTTGGTGTCTGCCAGTTTCAATTCGGAGTTGGTGGTCACTGCATCGGAATTTGGCGATAAGCTTCCTGAATTTGAATTGAGGGAGGTTTAGATAAGTCTCTGCTCTGAGCTCCTTCTTGAAAAGTTTATAAGTTCGTAGTTTAGAGTTACTTTTGCTGTTAATTGACGATTGGTTCACTTTCTTGCACCATTGACTGTTGAAAATTTCGTTCAACTTTTTAAGGGTTTTTTTGTATAACACATTACTAGAGATTTGATTTGCATTTATGTAAATGTGTTCCATATCGATTAGTTTCAGGATGAATTTAACAGAGTTTAACCAATCATTTTTATCTTCAGGGAGTATTCTGACTTCATTGTACGCGAGGTGAACGAGCGAGTTGTCACTTAGGGTGGCAATCCTATGCCAGAATTTCACCATTGTGGCCAACATATAGATTGTTACGGGGAACTCGCCTAACTCCCCAAGCACTGCTAATGTCGGACAGTTTCGCTTCAAGCCTAGGGTAGTTTTACAGAATTTTATATGTACCTTTTCAGCTTCTGATTTCAACGCATATTCGCTGAGCATTTCATTATCTTTATTAAGTGTATCTAATTGATGTTTGGTAAATGGAGCAAGTATTTCTGATCCATACGTGATAATAGGTTTGATTAGGTGATTAAATAACAAGATGGCCTTGGATGGTTTAAGGTTAAATTTGAAAATGGTGTCAGTAATAGGGTAGAGGGCTTTCATACCCTTTTCTTTCAGGATCCTCTTAGCAGCTATGAAACTCCCACCTGCTGAAATGTCTATTCCAAGGTAACAGAATTGTTGTGCGAATTCAAGGTCTTGGCCTGCAATCTTAAATGTTTCATTTGTCATGAGTCTTCCTTGGGCATTAAATATCATGCATTTACTTTTGTCAATATTTATAGTCAATTTCCATTTTGAACAAAATTCTTCGATTCTTTCCAGAGACCTTTTTAAACCCCCAGATGTACTCGACATAACGATTAGGTCATCAGCATAAAGTAGGTGATTAATGAGAGTTCCATCAAGGTCAACAGGGTCACAATCTCTAGTAAATATATTTTTCATGTCATCAATATAGATGTTGAAGAGTAATGGGCTCAAAACGCATCCTTGTCTGAGGCCAACTTCACTAGGGGTTGGGTCCAAAAATCCCCCTTGGGTTTTTATACAATAGCTTATGTTTTCATACATGGTTTTTAAATTCTTGTAGAGAAATCCTTGGATATTTTTCTGCTGTAGTTTAAGAAGAAGGAGGTTTCTATTAATGGTGTCATATGCTTTTCTAAAGTCTATGAATACCGTGTAAAGCATTCTCTTTTGTTTTCTAATTGCCTTATCAATCAGTGTTTTTAGCACAAAAGTGTGATCAGCTGTTCGCTTGCTTTTTTGAAACCCAATTTGGTTTATAGAAATAGGGCATTTGAGGGAGACTTCTGTTTCAAGCCTTCTTAAAAGAATGAGACTATATAGTTTACTAAAGCACGAGTTAACTGCGATTCCTCTGTAATTATCAGGATCTAATGTGGCACCTTTCTTATGGATAGGGCGAAGGAAGTTTAATGACCATTCAGATGGTTGTACTGCAGATCTAAATACCATGTTGAAAAGTTTGCAAAGTTTGCAAAATACTTCGATCTTTCGGTCTTAACTAAAATTTGAATCATTCAAGTCTATGCAGGACTCATGGTGCTATGAATTTTAAAACTGGGAACTTCTTCTGGCTGACCCGGTAAGTAACTGAGAATCTGAGCCACCACTGGGAGTTCCAGAAAATATTGTGATTTGCAGCCCTCCTGAACATTTAAAAAAAGGTCCTTTGAAGCCTTTCCAATGTTTAGAAATTACTTAAGAGCTTTTAAAAACTTGTGAGATACCCCGAGCACTCAAAGCCTGCTAACTTGTATCAGGTTCAGTAGTGGCCTAAATTCTTAGTTTGTTATGAAGAATACAAGTAAACATAGGAGTTTCTTGAATGATTTTGTTGACACTTCCTGCATCCTTAGTGAAATCGTTCTTATTAGGAGCTTCTTGCAAAAATTAGGTGCACTGAAGCAGTAAACATGAAGATTGTTGCTGTTAAGAATCCTTTGAAAGTTTGAAAGAAACTGTCAACAAACTTTGAGAGCTTAAGACTCAGACCTTCCAGAACTAAGTTTTACCACCTTTCAGAACTCGCTCAAATTCCCTATTTCTTATCAAAAGAAGTTCTCGTAGCTCTAGGTACAAGGAGCACAAAATCTGACCCAGTTTGAATTTTTTGAAAGACGCACTGACTTTTTGCAAGAACTTAAGAAACGACCCAGTACGGAATGTCTCCTAGCCCTCCTAGAATTCTCTTAATTTAATTATTCAAAGTGATTTTAAGAATCATCGCTTCAAATCTCCAAGTTTTAGATCTTGTGTCCTTGTCAACTTTTCACAACGACATTTCATAAAGTTGTGCCTCTAAACATTAGCTAAGTACCCTTCAAATATCAAAGCACAATTTAAAAGATAAAATGAGGTCAAAACATGCTATGGAATTCATTAATTAAACGAAAAGGTAACAGTGTAACAGGACACGATATTTTTTGAATGAAGAAACTGCTTTCAAGAAATTCAGCTATCAGATCGCAAAAATATGAATTAAGAAACTACTCATTTTGATAAAGGAAATCTAAACATATCTTACTTCATTTCCGCCTTTTGTTTCATGCATCATATTACCAGGAAAGAACTTGAGTAATTTCAGAACACTGGAAATACTTCAAAATCCTGTTTTGAAATCGGAGAATATGGAGTCAATAAATGCGCCTCAAAGAAACCATGAAGAAACTCTCAGTACTGAAAATCTGACGATTCTAAGAAACTTTCAATACCAGCCTAAAATTCTTAGTTTGGTGTGAAAATGATACGTGAAGCGAATGCACTTATCCTTTGTCAGAAATTTCATTAGCAGTTTTAGGGAAATGATAGTCTCCTAAAATCATCAGATAGTCAGAACTCGTGGCTCTAACGACTTTCTTAAAGTTTTCTTAAACAACAATCTTCTTGTTTGCTTCCCGTGATGTACTGAACATACTCAAGGTAACAGACTCTCTTGAAACAGAGTTTTTCGAAAGAGTCTGGTACCCAGGGTATGCTGAACAGTTTAGTGCATTCTCAGACATTCTCACATATCATCTAAGAGCTGAGTTTCTTAGACCAAGTTTCTCATTCAAAAACGTCTCGTTCAAAAAGAATCATGCGAGAATGTTACTCTTAGTCTTTATAATTAGTTATTAGACTGAACGTAGCTCAGAAATGTGAAATTAAAAAAATATGAACGTTTTCTTACCACGAAACCGATATAATTCATTGCATTCAACCTGCCATTTATAAACGCAACTTATCTTGTTTAATTGACTTTCCACCTATGACAAATTGTCGTGTTGCGGAAAGATGTCATACCCTAGCCTCCATGGTGACAGCTTGTTAGTTTCCATGGTGATGCGAAAACGGAAATCTTGGGCATATTCCTTCACATATGACGTCATTACAAGAGATGAGCATTGCTGATCTGGGAAACCTCATGTCTTAAAATCCCTCAGAGTAAAAATGAGCTGAGAAGACGGATAAAGTTCTGCTGACACTGAGGAAAAGGGAATTGCATGCAGATTTTATAAAAGAAATTCGGGTCGGATCATAATGGATTTTTCCCAGTAAACGGTTCTGACAAGCCAATGAATGCTGAATATCTTAAGTATAAGCCGGACGAAAGTTCCCTCTTTTGGATGTTCATAGCACCAAATTGATGGATAAAAACGAATAGATCCCTGCCTTTGAAAGCTCAAAACAGGCCCAAAGTTTTTGATCCTATCAAAAGAAACTCCTCGTAGAAAACAATGAAAGACTACAGTTGTTCAAGAGATATCGTCTGTACACATTGCCATGGAAATCGGTGAAATTAAGAAACTCCAGTAATGGGAAAAGACAAGTTTAGAAACTATTCATTCTGATAAAGGACATCGCTAGCATAATTTGACTTTATTTCACTTTCTCCTGTATAATATTGCAGGTAAGATATAGATACTTGAGTAATGTCTAAACACAGGGAGGCTTTGGGAAACTTTACTTTGAAATGTTTACGAAGGGACAGGTAGTGAGCATGAAGATTTTTGTCGAGCTTTTAAGAAATTTGTAAAAAACTTTGAATACTTAATGATTTTAGGAAACTTTCAATGCTGACCCAAAATTCTTAGTTTCACATTTAAAGATACGTGCATGTTGTATCTGTGCTTTTGTTTTTGTCAAAATAGCCAGCGGAGCACATTACAATCAGATTTGTTTACGATTTTCACACCGAATGTCGAATATTGTACAGCGAGGATACTGTACAAATGCACCTTCAATGTCAAAACATTTTGAACACCTTGAGACAGTCATGGCTTCAAATTGCAAAAGTTTGTAAACCATCATAAAAAGTATGAAGGCAGTTATGAATTTTGTAACCAAATCTATTACATGTTTGTAAAGAGCCATTTCAACCCAGTATCCTTTGCGGACACGCCACATTTTCAACCTGTCTTTGGCCTAAACGGAATATGTAGGTCAAACAATGCAGTAGTTTAACGAATAAAACAGCTCAACCAAGGTGAAGCGAAGCCTCTCCAGAAGGTGCTGGGGATCGTGGGAGGATATGGAAAACTGCTAAGATATTTCAGAAACAGCGGCGGCGCCAGAACTCGAAAAGTGAGGGGTCTGGGGCGTAGCCCCATGAACGTCTTGCGTCCCCCTCATGCCAAATATCAAAATACGCGTTATGTGAAATAGTGTTACACGTTTATTTTTATAAGAAACTGGTTTATAAGAAACTAATACTAAGATGGCCAAAATTTTAAGGAACTCTAGTACTACGTCTGAGAAGTACTAAGAAACTTTTCAAAGTTAAAAGCATGGGTATTATAGCAAATAGATCGTTGAACCTTTATTCTTGAGCAATGTTATCTAACAATTTGTGTTTTCAACATAACAGAACACTGTTTATTCCTTTATGATGTTTTAAATGTCAAGAAACGTATCTGCCTCAGTGTTAGCAACAACATTGCTAAGTCTGCATTCAAAAAAATAAGAAACCAATTAAGAAACCTTTAGTACTAAAATGGACAAAATTTCATGCGAAATTAAGAAACTTTAGTACTATGGCCTGATCCTAGTTTCTTATAAAAAAAACGTGTAGTTAAGGTCGTGGAGAAAAACCCGAAAGACAAAGGACTCAAACTCTGTCTGATATCTCTCTCTCTCTGTATTTTGGGTATGAGTCTTGTAGTTTGGGTATTTTTGCACGACTCTAACGACCCACCACGACCCCAACGACCTAGTTTGAATCAGGCTTTAAAACTAAATTTCGACAGTAAAATGAAACAAAGTTCGCTCTGCGAACAACTAACTTTTCCCAAGGAAGCTGATACTCGAAGTTTGTCGCCTCATGCTACATTTTTCGCTTGGTGGAACAAGTCTCCAGGGAAAGGCCAATGGAGCGAGGCCACATTTTCACAAACAAGGCATGCAAAAAACCACATTTTTCAATTCAATAATCTTTCTAAGATAACTTTTATATTTGAATTGATGATACACCAGAGATGGTATCCATTCAAAATCCCCCGACTGAGTACATTGCATCTGAAATAGGCTTTCAAATTAATTTTGATTTAGCAGGTCTTTCGTTCAAAACAATTATTTTCGCTTTTGTACATAATTCAGTCTTCGTTACTTGCAGAAACAAAAAAGATGCGTATTCGAGCAGTTTCTTGAGTAAATATTGAAAGGCGTTGGGTTGATATTTTGAGCAGAGCATTTCTGTTTACACCTGGTGATTATGACCATATCCAGACGTCCCCCTGGTTTCTGATTTGGCAAATTCGATATCTAACAGTTTCAAGACTCTCAAGCTGTCAAACTCCTTGCTGTATGGTGGATGTTTTGCTATGCCAGCAGTTTGCCTGAAAACGTTTCTGAGAAACGTACTTATTTTTCCTGTAACACGACGCCGTGGCCACGTGTGACAACCAACTGAGACCTGGGCAAATGAACTGCCACTCGATTGCGACCAGGGATGATTTGTGACGTTCAGCTAAAGGTCAAGAAAATGATCCGTAGAATTCGGAAATCGATTTGAGGACAGTGTGGGCATTTTCTGAGACATAACAGGCTGAGGACGTCATTGCAGTTACGAACGGGAAGGAACGTTTCAATCTCATGCGATATTTATCAACGTTTCATCGAAAGAATTACAATACACAACAGCAAAGAGAAGACTGAAGTTGAAACTCTGATTATTCGAAATGTTTTTCTTTATCAAGCCTGCTAGTTTGGTGGTTTTATTATGCCTCACGCTGCAAACAAAAGGTAAGATAAATTTCTAATTTGAATATTTACAAAGCTGCCTTCAAATTAATTTCATGTTAGTGAAAAAAGAACAGAGTGTTCTGAATTGATCGTGTTCATTTTCTTACGAAGCATGAATTTGATTTTCGAACTTCTGCACTCCCTAGGCAGCTCCCTCTCTTGCTAGCGCTGCGACACCTGGGCTTACTTCGATACAAGTTCATTCAGATCTACTGAAAAGATCTACAAACAGTCTAATTATGACAGAACAGCGAGTATAAATAGGTACAAATTCCCGATTTTGAGTTTCTGTGTCAATTTCTCGTTTCTTTTCATTCTTTTGGAATGCGCTCATGTTCACCTATCATGTCTAACGCATATCGAATATCATTAAAATATTTTGAAGGATCTACGAGGACCCGTTTGGTTTTTGGATCAGGCTTTCAAAGACAGAAAAACTTGTGTTTCTGGAAAGTGCTATGGCGTTCCCTCCCATGACTATTTGATGTTGGGGTGGAGCAGATCTAGCCCTAAGAGATTGGGGGGGGGGGTTGTTGCAAAGGGGATTCAGAAGAAGATGGCAATAGCTACTTTCTTAGGTTTTTACATTGTTGGCTAAGAAAATCAAGGCTGAGGGAAGCATTTGAAGCATTGCGAGGGAGGGGGGGGGGCACATATTGGACACTGTTTCAATGAGCTAAAAGAGTATCGTCTTTGTAGTATTGTAACGTAGTTTGTCATGACTGCAAAAATATGGATGGGGGTTACTTTCCCAGGTATCCGAAGGAACAGCAACATTGTTAACTCTCTCACTTGTGTGTAAGCAGTTGGAAAGGTGTGTTAGGTTGACAAATGGGTCCGCCTTTTCCTAAGGAGTCCCAATACGTGCTGGCCATTACGTTTCCGCATTTTGATAACTTCAAGTAATGATCCCATTCAGGAATAGGAAAAGCTTTTGCAGTTGGTTTCACAAAAAGCGTGATATTTTCACTTATAAGGCTGTAATTGTATCTGAGTAAGACGGTAAGAAAGTGATTCCTCTTTCACACGACAGGTGAAGATGGCTTAGTATCGTTGCTAGCCAGAACACTCCGCTCATAAAAATCACTACTTTCGGGTTCAGGGGTGGCGTCATCGAGGGACTATGGGAGCTACAGTACCTCTCCGTCCAAAAATTCTAGAACCCCCATCGGAGGAAATTTTGAGACGACTTGTTGGGGGTTGGCAAAATGCCATTTGAAAGCAGAATTTTTGGCTTTTTGCCCCCTCTGTCGCAAGTTTCGACCTTTACGCTTGTTGGCCGTTCCAAGACAGAGTTATGTCATTCTAATATCTAGAAATTTCTTGGGTTTTCTGCATGATATGATACAAGAAAAAAGTGAAGATAATGATAATTTAGGATCTTTTGGGGACCTTCACGGAGTTTTCTTGAAAACAGAAAGGAGTTTTGCCAAAAATGAACGATAGTTTTGCAGAGTGATACGTGGTTAGAGTTGAGTTGCTTACAAATAACGTCAATGCAGTGTCAGAAGAGGTGGACACATGGTTCCCTGTAAAATGTCTTCCTGGAACTCATCAAAGCCATTAATCTGGTTTAGACATAAAAACATTAATTCACTGTTATATACCAACGTTTTGTTCCATTGCACTTAGACCCAGAGGGACATCATTTTATAGAGGGAATTTAATTTTTTGCATTTTCAGATTTTTCAAAAATCCTAAAAAATACCACAAAAAGAACTAAAAAAATACTCTGATGCAGGTAGGGTATGATAAATTTAGGACATTTTTTCTACCCCAAAAATATACTCATTTTTTCATAGTAAATAAAAATTAGATGTTTTCATAGCTTTTTCGACAACCGTGCTGATATATTTTGTGAAAAGTCAGGCTAGCACTCACCTTGTCAAATTTTCTCACCGGCAAACCCAAAAATATATTGATTTTGCACCAAAAAGCGTACCCAGAGGTATACTAGACAACGTTTCCCGAACCCAAAAAAGTGCCTGACCCTCCGTCACCTACTTATAGGGAGTGCCCCCCTCTGGGACTTTGGTCAAAGAGCGTGAATGGTCACATGGTGACAGCCAATGTATTAATTCAGTTTATCGATATCCAACGATATGTTACAATACAGCTAAATCAAATTTGAGTTTCGTCATAATCGAGTAACCATAGCCTTTGTTGCCGAAAAGCTGAAATTTCTGTCCCTTTATCTCTTTTAAAAATCAGATTTTCACCTCAAGCGAACAAAACATGGTCTAGTACCAAAAGGGCAGTACCACGTACCAAAATGGGTGATACAACAAGTACCATAGAGATCAGTACAATGGAAGATTGGACCGGGATTAAAGTGTCATTTTGGAAGAAAATTACATAAAGTATTTGGCAGAAATCCAACTGCAAATGTAGATGTTCCATGTCATATTTTCCAAAGTATTTCCTGTACCACATAAATTCCTCCGAGTTTCGAGTTGTTCCCAGTATCATGTACTAGGAAACAAGTTCCCAGTACCTTCTGATTCCCATTGTCACCCTTTAAAGTGGCTGGGTTAGACAGACAAACTCCTTCCGAACGATAATTTTCAGGTTTTCTGATGAGCCCTATCACGTAGATGCTCCATTTTTTTTCATCAAATGAAGGTGCTAGTTTGAAGATGGACAAATTCCGTGGAAACGAACAAAATATTTACATGTTGTAAGCTATCCATGGATGTTTAGACGTAACTTGACGCTGGATCGCCCCCATCCATGGAAAGTTATAGATATAGCGGAAAACATGTTCGCTTACGTTTGTTTGACCAATTTTCCCTATATTGCTCAAAGTAGGACACATAATAACTGCAAACTAAGTCGTCATCAATACTCGTGTTTTTCTTGAAAAACCGAAGGTCCGATGCTGGCAGGTAGTTTCTCAAATTAGAGGACATTTTCCGCTAAAATTTTCAAATGAGGTCCTTTATTTTAGCGGCGAAAGTGTAGCTTTTTGTTTGAATAATGGATAGCTATTATGAAAGAAGCGAGGCTATATCTGAGTACTTATTCTTGTATTCATAGTCAAGTGTTTTGTATACACCATTGCACATTTCCCTTGAGGAAGGCGGCAATTGTTTCTCAAGACACATGGATACAAGGAAAACTGGGCACATGGACACAAGGAAGAGCAAATTTGTTTTAGGAACAACACCTACCGACTACCAGGGATTAATGGACCTTCTATCAATAAATAGCGTTGTGATATTGATATCTGTCAATATCAAGGATTTTACTGATCTCTGTTGGCTTTTGAAGAATTTTTGTAACCGAATATACCTATCATTTCCTTGGCATTAACAAGCGTCGAGAAATTGTGGCTGCCCACATATTTGTGATGTACCTTTCAGTCAACAATATTGAGGTTCAAGGTAATCAGACTTTCACCAATACCATACCACAATAAATATCGCACTTACCCCCTGTTTCAGTGGAGGAGAGCCAGCCCTCCTAGGACAGAGAGTCCTCATTACCGAAATCTCAACTTCATATCTAATCCTTCATAATTATTTTTTGTTTTAAATTATTGTTTACGGCTAGCCTGCCTAGGTGAGATCTCGCTATTCAGTACCCGAGGTCTCACCTAGCGAGATCTCACCTAGGAGGGCTTGAAATGTCCCATGTAAATAAAATCAAAAGGGCTAGCGCTTCTAGGTGGGCTGGCGAAAACAATAGAATTGATGTAGAACAATAGGATAAGAATCGATGGTGCAAACATCTCTGGCTCTCCTAGAGGGCCTAGCTCGGCTATTACTAAAATCGGGAATCAGGGAATCAGGGAATCGGGGAATCGGGGAATCGGGGAATGTGGAAACGGTAAGAGATATCGGTATACAGTTTGTGCTATAATAACTAACTACCAAATGCAAGTCTATTCCCAAAAAATCAAGGGAATCCCCCATGGGATCTAGCCACAATACTCAGTCAAAAGTTCAGTTTCTGAAAAATTACTAAAATGGAGAATATGGAGACTAAAAGCTTTACAGAGGATAGAAGCATATCAATCGATAGCTCTTGGCTTCCAGGTTTCAAAAATTCAACAATCTAACTCATATGTTAAACATGGATTCCAAAATCAGGCAACAAAGTTGGGGAATCGGGGAATCGGGGAATATGGAAATTAGATAAGTTAGGAGAAAATTTTGAACGACAGCATGCAGTTCTCCTTGAAATTAAGTCAATTTCCAAGTTTCGTATTCATGGCTTGGATAGTTTAGCCGTAGCAGAGCCCTGAAGTTTGCATTTTTTGTCATTTGGGAACATGAAGCTATTCAATTTATTTCTGCGCGGCACGACTTGGTGTCAAGTCCTCGCGCAGCTTAGCTGACGGTGTTAATAGCATCTCTCTTGGGCTATGTTGAACAATGTTCAAGCCATTGAAAACTCCTTTTGTCCATGGCTATTGAAATCTATGCGTTCCTATTGTACATTCATTCAAGCCTGTTGGGGCACTGGCTTCGACAGTTTCACGGGGGCTACATTGATTCTAAATCAATCGCTTCAACGTTGCATGTACATGAAACCCTAAAGCCTATTCTTTGTGACAAAAGTTATCGAAACTGGGTGCATTTAGAATGGAATTTATGCATTCAGAAAATAGGAAACAAATTAAGAAATTGTGAGTATTAATATACAAAAACTCTCTTGTTGAATTAAAAACCTTTTAGCAGTACACCTTTCTTATCGAAGCGAGAAAGCGTACGAAAGTTTTTGAAAGAATAGGATTTCAGAGGTTTTTTGAAGATTTTTCTTGAAAACAAAGGCTTGTCGCTAAAAGTTGTGTGAGACTTTTTGATATTTGTTGGCGTTTTGGAGTGCGAAATGCCCCTCAAAATAAACGGTTCAGTTAACATTATTCAAGGCCCAGGATTTGCTAAGCATTTTTGCAGTTCTTCAGCAGCTCCTCGCGCCACGAGTCCTTTGCAGTTTCTTACGCAGCTTTTATCTCAAAGCTTCGCAAATGCCTCGCAGTTTCCTATGCAGCTCCTATTCCAGAAAATATACGTTTTCTTTTCATGAGAAACTAGGATCAGGCCATGGTGCTAAAAGTTTCTTAAGTTCGCATGAAATTTTGTCCATTTTAGTACTAAAAGTTTTTTAATTGGTGTCTTATTTTTTGAATGCAGAATTAGCAATGTGGTCGCTAACACTGTGGCAGATATGTTTCTTGACATTTACAACATCATAAAGGAATAAACAGTGTTCTGTTATGTTGAAAACACCAATGGTTAGATAATATTGCTCAAGAATAAAGGTTCAACGATCTATTTTCTATAATATTTATGCTTTTAACTTTGAAAAGTTTCTTAGTACTTCTCAGACATAGAACTAGAGTTTCTTAAAATTTTGGACACCTTGGTACCAGTTTCTTATAAACCAGTTTCTTATAAAAAACGTGTATATTTTTTTAATTTCTCCATTATTATGAGGCTCCCTGTGGACATGCTTGCATGATATATTTGCCTTTAACTTATAAAAGTTTCTTAGTATGTGCTCCTCAGACACACTCCAACTTTTTGTATCTTAATACTCACAATTTCTTAATTTGTTTCCTATTTTCTGAATGCATGAATTCCATTCCAAATGCACTCAGTTTCGATAACTTTTGCCACAAGGTATAGGCTTCATGTACATGCAACGTTGAAGCGATGGATTTAGAATCGATGTAGCCCCCGTGAAGCTGACAAAACCAGTGCCCCAACAGGCTTGAATGAATGTACAATAGGAACGCATAGATTTCAATAGCCATGGACAAAAGAAGTTTTCAATGGCTTGAACATTGTTCAACATAGCCCAAGAGAGATGCTATTAACACCGTCAGCTAAGCTGCGCGAGGACATGACACCAAGTCGTGCCGCGCAGAAATAAATTGAATAGCTTCATGTTCCCAAATGACAAAAAATGCAAACTTCAGAGCTCTGCTACGGCTAAACTATCCAAGATATAAATACGAAACTTGGAAAT
The DNA here is from genome assembly GCA_964019985.1 of Aurelia sp. 4 Dawson et al 2005. Classification (NCBI taxonomy): domain Eukaryota; kingdom Metazoa; phylum Cnidaria; class Scyphozoa; order Semaeostomeae; family Ulmaridae; genus Aurelia; species Aurelia sp. 4 Dawson et al 2005. The sequence goes on from OZ026510.1 coordinate 1,228,502, forward strand.
TGACATTGACTTAATTTCAAGGAGAACTGCATGCTCTCGTTCAAAATTTTCTCATAGCTTATGTAGTTTCCATATTCCCCGATTCCCCGATTCTCCGACTTTGTTGCCCGATTGTGGAATCCATGTTTAACATATGAGTTAGATTGTTGAATTTTTGAAACCAGGAGGCGAAGAGCTATCGATTGATATGCTTCTATCCTCTGTAAAGCTTTATGTCTCCATATTCCCCATCTTAGTAATTTTTCAGAAACTGAACTTTTGACTGAGTATTGTGGCTAGATCCCATGGGGGATTCCCTTGATTTTTTGGGAATAGACTTGTATTTGGTAGTTAGTTATTATAGCACAAACTGCATACCGATATCTCTTACCGTTTCCACATTCCCTGATTCCCCGATTCCTCGATTCCCCGATTCCCTGATTCCCCGATTCCCCGATTCCCTATTTTAGTAATAGCCGGGCCTAGCTCTGTACGTAAACGCAAAGTAGAACCCAGCCCTCATAGGAGGGCTCACCCCCCCTCATAAACGTCTCGAGACGCACCCATCTGCTCCTGCGAAGATGGATGAAAGTCAAACAAAATTAGCAAACAAATCATATGGTTGTAAATCATAATCATATGGTAAATAGTTGTTCAAAGTACACAGAGAACAGCACATGAGTCACCGACGCATTTGATCACGCATTTTTAAAGGGTCCATACTGCAAATTTCAGCCGGCTTGAGAAAGCAGCTAATTATCCAAGGCTAGGTCATAGGCGTAGGAGACAGGGGGCTGGGGGGTGCTGCAGCCCTCCCAACTTTGGAAAAATTTGCAAAAATCAGCAATAATCGGGCAGAAAATCGGGCTAAAGTGGGGCAAAACTTAGGTAAACAATGGATCTTCTATCGGGCAGCCCCCCTAAATTTTTTTTCTCCCTACGCTTATGGGGTAGGTCCAATGCATTTGACCACTTCTCCGCCCGGTGCTTTCAATGTTCACCTTAGCTTGCATACAATTCCACGAAAAAAGAGTTTAGCTGGTGACATTGTTATAGACAGTAGCCATGCCAATGTAGATTAGACTCGTTTTCCTCTGTGATTGTTACCATCGTGTTATGTGCAAACCATTTTGTATTTTAGTAACTTGCATGAAATGACGTCATCTAGCATGCTGCCTCATGGAAGTGTTTTGAACATATAAGCGTATTCAAACTGTCATCGAAGATTTTAAGGAATTATCAAGTGTTGCTGTACACACCACTTCAATTAAGCAGTCCCATTTTTGAAATTTGTCAAAATTCCTTCCTATTGTTCTTATGAAAATTTTGAGCCCAATTTTGGATCTATCTCTCAAACTTTAGTCTAGTTACGTGCTTTTAAACAGCTAGCAATTGTGATGTTGATTTTATGACAATGTAAAATTCAAGGGTTTATATTGGATTTGCTCTTGAAAAATCGTTCTGGGAGAATCTTTACACCCCGAGGCACTGTCATGTCACGGTTAAATCCCTTACAGATTTTCAAACTTTATTTCACCATAAAATTAGCACAATGACTGACAGCAACGTGAAAGCTTATGGCTAGACTAAGGTTGGGGTGCTAAAGCCGAATTAACCTCTAAAAGATCTAATATAAAAGAATTTTGAATAAGTTCCAAAACGAGGCTGTAGTGGTGGCCGTTGTAGTGCCACGGCTCCAAACTCTTGCAGTCGAGCGAGAGCAGCAAAACGTATGGTTTATTCTGGGGATTCGTGTAAGGCAAGACTGAAAAAATATTTTAAGTTATCACTTTGATAAACGGATGGACGCTCAAATTGCTTCTCATGGATATTCACGTTGAAAATTGGACGAAACTTTTTGCGTTTGCCATTTCCCTTTCAATTTCATGTCTGAATATGAAAACTATGGCTACAGTTTGCCACAGCTCAGTGCTTCATGCAATGGTGAATGGGCCTAAGTTGCTGGTTCGAGCCTTCGATGCTAAAACGTGATGCCCAAAGTTGAGAGTTCAATGATATTAGCCATGAAATCATTGTCCAGATAAATGCTTCCTCGATCCGAGAATCAACAAATCTTTCACTGGGCTTTCACCACAGCAATGCGAATTTCTAACTGTGGAAGGTTGCCGTAACAACGCCCTAGCTTCGTTTCTGCGAGGGCACAGATGCACAGATATGCCTGGACGTCTCAATTTTTTAGTGAAAATCCATAAGTCCCATTCCACGGAAAACATCTAACTCAATTACAAAATGTAACTAAGGTGTTTTAAAAAAGCTTTTGTTATCATGATAACTGGAACTATGACATGAGTGTAGCAGGGAGCTAGAGGTGTTAAAGGTTACTACCACGGTTTACGCATGAGTGCTTTGTTTCCTGTGACTCTGTCAAGTGGAAACTTTTCTTGAAGGTTCACGAAACAAAACATATTTCAAGCTTCGGATTAGGAAATTGGCTTTTTCCAGAAACCCCTTGATCTCAATTTTTGACTGATTTTTATGTAAATGCGAATTTCATTTAGCTCATTAAGTCGGAAGCAAAGCCTTGAATGAAGATATTTCTTAAACTGCCCAATACATAGAAAAGGGAAAGAGACTACCTGTTTTCAAATATGGCGCCATAAATTGCCGCAGACAGATACCAGTTTTATCTGAGAATAATTTGAGGCGAATTACGTTGTTGAACAAATCTAGCAGGTGCTATGTTACCGAAAGGTTGTGACATCAAGTCATAACTGGTTGTGGCAAAGAAAATGCTGGAAATGATCAAGAATGACGAAAAAAACACGGATGAAAATTGAAAAATTTTGTTCAGAAGTAGTTTCAGGTTTTGATTTTTTTGTTTCCGAGTTTTCGGGTTTCTATAAATTTTAATTCTGGTTTGTGGGTTCTAGTACTGAGGGCCGGCGAGAGCTTTTGAAGCCCCGGGAACAATACTGCATAATGAGGCCCCTTGCGAGCAAAGCCAGCAGAATTTTTCTCGATCATTTCATTTTATTTCATTTTGAATTCTTTATACATTATGCCCTTCAGATTGACTTAAAATGCATTGCAGAGCATTTCCTGCTATTAAAATGGTAAACATCTTCAATTATGAGGCCCTTAAGCCCTGAGGCTCGGGGGGCGAATTGCCCCTCCTACCCCCTCTCAGTGGCCCTGCTAGTACCCCCTGAAGCCCCCTCACTGAGATATTAGACAGACAGCCACAAGTCAACTAGTCATATCCCATAACGATTACAGAAAATGCAAGTTTATTTCTTTTCTATCTTTACCCCACATTCTTAGAACGATCTTCCAAATGCCTCATCTAGTATATATAAAAGATAACAGTGGCTTAGAGATTCAGTGTTTGTACCTTGGAGAGACGAAGATAATGATAATGCATAAACTTCTGCATTTTGCTGTTATCTTGGAGCAAAAGTTAGAAGAATACCTGAGACATCAAAATATTTTGGCAGATTAGAGATCGTTCTAGTGGCAAGCTCTGATGATCAAAATATTTTGGCAGATTAGAGATCGTTTTAGTGGCAAGCTCTGATGATCATACTTAAATCTTGACAGATATATTATGTTTGTACCTTTTAAGATCCAAAGATCCTTTCTAAATGCACGAAATCTCTATTTGGATGACACTGCGTTCCATTTAGGCCTCCAATGCTAACATTCTCCACACTCAAATTGAAAAGCGAGTGCACTTCAAGAAATATTCCAGGAGTAAGTCGCTCCAAAACCCTTGAACACTTTCGTAAAAAACCTTCAGAAGTTCTAAATCTCAAAGATCTTGAAATTGAGAAGCTTTGAAAATTTCAAATTCTTCATGTAACCTTGGGTGTTGTGAACATCAAAGTTGTTGTGGCGCAGTGGTGTAATCCTCTGACTTTGCAGTCAGAACAGTCAGGCGGAGTTGGTTCGATACACGGTAGAACCCACCACTTAAGCGTCATGACAAGGGGCAGCAGACTCAGTTAGCGCTTCGCTATCTCTGCTACCCCAGTGCTTGGTGCTAGAAACCACTATCACCTTAAGCAAGAGTCCTAAAACTCGGGAAACTACGTACCAGCCCTAGCTAGGATCTCAATTTCTTATGAGGTAAATGAGTGAATGATTTGCAGGTTACCATAATGTTACCATCGATAGCTTAGCACAAGACAACTTGCATGCCTAAGTAGCTACTAAGGAACGAACGATCTACAAATAAAACAATACCAAATGAACAATTCCATACTAACATTGGTGGTCTAAAGGAACGTGACTGCAAATTACAAATAAGTTAAAACAAATCCTAGAGGATGTACATTAGGGGCTGTTTCTTGTTTAGCAATTTTTTCGGGTCATATGAAGCCTTCATACAATTCACAACAAAACTTTGTATAAGAAGAAACGGATTTAGATCATCGTCATCATTTTGCATCAAATGAATGAACCGATCTTTCATATCCTTGTGTGTGGAAGGATACCGACACTCGATTTGTTCAATAGTTGTTCCCTGATTTAACTATTCATATCTCATGTCGCATGCAATTAGGCAATGAGCTGCATCTTATAGAATCACAGGTGGCGGAGAATGGTTCAGTAACACTTGCACGATTCAGTAATGCATACAAATTTACTAAAATTTGGTCATACCTGCCAGTTAATTATGTTAAATTTCTCTTGAATCCTTTATCAGCTACACAGACTTCCATCTCTACATCTCTGTTTTCGTTAGACGTTAGGCCATACATTGTGTTGTTGCAGTTGTATTGAATATTTTCTGTGTAACTGATAGAGGATTCAAGAGAAATTTGACACAGTTAACTGGCAGGTATGATCAAATTTTAGTACATTTGTATGTATCACTGAATCGTGCAAGTATTAATGAACCATTCTCAGCCACCATTCTCCGCCACCCGCCACTTAATTTTCGGTCGATTTTTAGCATCGTAAGAGTATTTTGATCGGAAAAATGTATTAACCTCTGGTTTATCACATGTGTTTCACGAATCATATCAGTACCTCACTGGCACCCTGCAATTAGAGCGGGGGGGGGAGGATCCCAAAGTACCTTTACTATGGTGGTCTCTCCACGGAGTCCCACAGCTGGATAGCACGATACTAATTTCATCCACCTCTGTTTGACAAGCTGAGCGTGACAGAATATGAGATGCATTTGTGGTCAATAGAATGTCAGATATTGCTAATATTTGCGAATTGTGAACCAAAAATTTGTACAATCTACAAACAGACCTCAACAGAAAAATAGGATATGGGAAAAAAGAGCACTCTATGTTCAAAGAGTTCAAAGATCAGCATAATCTGCGGGAAGACAACGACTTAATTTTGCACAACTTTCAGAATAATTGACGAGCTATTCTCACCGAGGGTTCTTTGTGGTCACGCTGCAATTTCAATCGAATTTGGTCCAAACTGCAAACAGTCAGTCCCTACGACCCTCACTTAAAATATGGACCTATATCGCAGTAGCTGAAATAAAAGAGAGTTTTATTAAACATCTTGATGGGAGCAATCAAAATAAACCTGAAATTAAAGAGAAAAGTGTTGAAACTGGCAAGAGGAAAAACGAATTGTTCACTCAATAGAACAAGAACAACGTTTAATTAACGGGCACGTGTTTCGTTGCATACTCATCATTTCGGTCATGCGAAAAACATATCGGTACAATCAGGCCACTTTATCTCTGAAGAAAGAACATGATTTTGAATATCATTTGTCAATTATACCTCAGCCATTCATTGGCTTAACTCAATCAACTTTCATTTTATCAGAACCTTTCTATTGGAATCAATGTTTAAGAACCCAAGATGACTTTCAAACTTGTAGGCTCTTGTACCCATGCACCCAGGCTTTTACTGTATAATACCCCATTCACACTGTAAGTTAAACCAGTTTAATCTAAATCAAGTTTTGAATAGGGCCTTCTGAGTGGTCAATCTAACAAATACAGCCATTTGATTAGTTGAAATTTAAGCTGGTTTAGATAAAGCTGGTTTAACTGTGTCAGTGTAAATCCAGTATACGTTGGTAAAGAAAGTCCTTATAAGCGTACGGGAAGAAAAATCTAAGGGGGCTGCCGGACACAAAGGCCATCGTTTACTAACATTCTAAGGACAACATTTGGCCAAATGGGGCTCATTTTCGATAATTTTTCGGTCGGCAACATAGCCCGTGAGCTTTGTAAGAACGCTTGGTAAGAACGAGTTTGTTGGGGATATGAACAGGCTAAGAAGTGACCCTCAAAGAATCCCCCAATAAGGGCTCCAGATCGCATGCTCACTGACGATTTACTTCAATGATGTAATATGCAAATTAGCTTGACCGTTAAGAACAAGAGCATGAAACAATAGCACCGATGCCCATGACAATGTGAGCCCCAGCTTTGAATCGCTATCAACTATGTTGAAATACAATTTTTCGACACAGATGGGTCAGCACTTCGTCTCCCCAACAATAGAGTCTACTCCCAGGATGGTGCATGATAAGAAGAGCCATTACCTAAGTCTATGATTTTAATCAAGGACCATTTGCTCTTGTTGTGTATGGCCTTTCTTCTAATGTAACTTCAACCAACTGTCGCGGCAGCCACTTCATTTGGAAGACTGGTCTGCAAACTATGGTGCATCATTTAAAGAATCAATTGGCCTGAACTTGAGGCCTTGCTCTGATCATAAGCTGTGCGAGAAAAGCTTTCCTTGGAGTAGGTCCATCAGTAACGATTCCAGATTTGACAAACCCAAAAGAAGTGTAGGGAAAAATTTTGACGTAATCAATCGGTCTAAGGGTATACCCGACTAATGATATGTTATTATTCTTTGATAATTTTTGCCGACTTTTGGGATCTGGGAGTGGGGAGAAGTCCCTCCCAGTGCCCTAATGGCACCGCCACTGAGGTTTAATTTGGCATACAGAAGACGCTATCATGACCTTAGCCTAATGCAACTTCAAACAAAACCAGCGGAGCGGCCAGTTGCATTCACCACTCCAAGAAGATTTAAAATCGACGAGTAATGTCTTCCCTGTCCATTGTTCATTGTGATTCACCTGGGAGTCAAGTATCAGTAAATGTTAACACAGGATCAGGGTGCTGCAAATCGCTTCTTGGAAATCAATGACTCTAACAGAACTGTAAAGTTCCGCTTGGCTTTGAATTGCAACTATGAGTGGATGGATGTCGAAATTCTGTTTGACCATGAGCGATAGGACACAAAGTGTGTAGCAGTTTGAAATTTATACCAGAAGCAAGCCACCTTAAATTAATGTTTTATTGTGTTTTGAACTTATGTTTACTTGGTTTTCAGCTATCTCTATGTTCTGTAATTCAAAAATTCTTAGACGTGAGCCACCTTAAGTGCAGATCCACCTTTATTGTAGAGCTCCAGACCAATTAATGGTGGATTTGCACCTAAAGGTGGCTCACTACCAACAATTTCAGAATTACGAAACAGTGAGAGGTGGTTGAAAACCAAGTAAATGGAGGCAGTTAAATTTGGTAAACATTCAGCAGTTAAATATTTGTGGGCCAACCAATTTCTACGTTTGTGTTTATAATAAGAATTAATCACTTTTGATCAAAGTTTTTAAATTTTGCTGGTGTGTTTATCAAGGAGTAGGTTTTATGTAAACAGTTTTCTTCAGCTGTGCAGATAACATATCGATCGCAGCTGAAAGCATGGAAGATAGGACATCACTCTTTTACTTCATAGTGAGCCAATTTGTCACTTGGTTGCAGATTTAGAATTTCTAGTTTTGAGCCACCTATAAATGCAAATGCTCCTTAAGCGTATTTAGGTTTAACTTTAGTTTTTCATTAAGATGCTTTGGAAATTACCGTTATTTTTCATTGATGAACATAAGCAAAGATAATAAGCCAAGAAAAATCCAACATTTATTTTTATTTTTCTGTGCTTTTTGACTTTTAATACTTATAAACTAAGATGACATTCCACCAATTATGTCACGAGTTCCTATGACAACGAAGAAAACAGTTTTATTGATGCTACCATAGAAACAACTGTGGACAAAAGACGTATCGTTAGATTAAAAAACAAAGGCTACTTTTGTGTTTTTAATCTTAGGTTTCTGAAGCCCTTCAAAATAAACATTAAGATTTCTTTACATTTTAGCATCTGTCAGAGATAAAAGATCACATTCAGGTTGTCTTAAAACGTATACATTGGTTGCTCAAATGATTCAACTTTGGCTTTTTGTTGCCTTTTTGTTTACTGATTAGGGATTTTACTTAGCTCTTTTGGAATAGCCTCCCTTCCATTCTATCCAACTAAATAATATTTTTCATCTCGTTTTCGTTCTTATCCAACTTAGTTCAATGAAATGTCTATTTTTGGTGGGGTCTTCATTTTACCAATAACTAATTACTCTCAAAAGGTTCCTCGATAGTTCGATAGTTAGCTGCAGCACAGTTATCTCGGTTGCTTAGTACTGGCGTTTTGAGAGCTGAGATATTAACCCTCACAGCTTAAATTTGTATCCATCTCCAGACCAGAGCTTTCACGTTTGGGCACAAGCAAATTCCCATTTGGCCACATGGAATGAATCGACAATAGCTATGAAAAACATGGTGTCTCAAAAAAAATTGTTTGACGTTTGACTAAATTCTAAAAAAACGATACGCTGAATGGACACTTGATCAAGTAACCATTTTCTGGAGATCTTAAATTAATTTTTGACATAAGAATCTTGGAAATCAGCTAAAATTGATGGAGTTACAAGCCTTTAAAGTTTAAATTTGTTGGAAAGCTGAAACCAGAGGCCCCGAAATAGCATTTTTGGTAAAAGCCCCATTGGCCATCGTTTCTGTTATTTCTTAATTGTTTCAGGGCGAACCAAATGTGATTCGAACTGGTATTCGATAACCTAACTTTCAAGCGTGGATGCTTTTAGGGAACAGATTCAGTCTCTCGTGGATTATGTTTTGAGCCACTTTTTTTCGACGTATGAAATGTTAGGCAAATTTTACAATGTTTGCAAGACAAGAGTTAAATCACTTTTAGAAATTCTTGTCCTATTTGGTTTGCTCTTATATCAATGAGAGGTATGACATTGGATGAGCTTCTTCTAGCTCGCTCTTCTAGCTTTTGTAATATTGGGGTCTTTGGTTTCATTTATCGCTTATCTTTTATCTTTGAAAGCTTGCAAATAAGTGAATTTTCAACCGATTTGCAAGATTATGGTCTCTAAAATTATTTCATAATCTTAGAACAATGGTTATCTTCTCATGAGCCTCTTTATTTTTCTTTATTTTTCTTTATCGTTATTTTTTAACATTCAATCAAACGTCGAACAAGTTTTTGAGACACCCTGTAGAAGGGACAAATTGTACTGTTTATATATTTTACTAATTCATGGTAGCAACGAATTTGCGTACAGTTTTTAAAGCACCCTCAACGTCAGAAACAGGACTTTCTCTTGTTACGAGAGCAATTGCGTGTCCCGCGGTTTGTCTCGGGTTTTCAATAGAGATACTCGTAACACCAATAGTTGCGAGAAATAAAATACAACTTGATGCCTACATGAAAGACTCAACTTGGTTGTCAGGCAATCAATTTATCTCCAGTTGACAAAAGATCCTTTGGAGGGATGCCTAATCACGACAAAATCGAATTTTCAGGCATATTTTGTGATGAGTTCGGCACAAATCATCAGATAGCATGAATTTCTTTAATGTTATCCGGAAGTGCTTACTTTGATATGGAGAAGTACCCAGACTTAGGCCAAGGGGACTTGATCAGCTTCCAAGGGGTTTCAGCTTTGAATTTTCAGAACTTAAGGATAAGTTAAATTTGTTTTATTCCAATGTGAATCATTTGAACCAGATATCCCCTATCCATTAATTTACTGCCATCGTGGAATTTGGGCAACTATCAAAGCTTGCAAATTGTTACTACTGTGTTCAAGTTGTTCGGCTTCTCGTTTCACTTTTCATTTCGATATTCTAGAGGTACACACCCGCTCGAACTTTTAAGATTACTATCTCTGTTCTCATAGCACCAATGACAATAAACAAGGTACCTGTCTTCCAGGTAACTGTCGCAAAGGCTTCATTTACGCAAACCTTTGGTATCACTCACCCCAGGTCAGTTCAGAGCGCCTCGTCGCGCAGAATTGTTGTTACATGAGCCCGGGGCAACTCTGAGCTGCATTAGTTGACACGTGGCGAGTTGGCTATTTGTTTGCCTCTTTTTCATGATAACACAAGGGTTGGTATTCTAAGAGTTTACACTACCTACCCCGGGTTGCACTGACCCACCTTCATGTAGAAAAATTCTACAAAACACCAACCAGCCTCAAGGGATACCCTTGAAGAGATTTGAATGGAGAGGGGCTAACCCTTTGGAACGGGTTGAGGCCAATCCAGGCCCACTTAAATAGACGTCAAGGTTGAAGCTAAATTCACAGGCGTTGAAGCGATCCATTTTCATATCTGCAATTCATGCTGTGGTAATTTTATCAGAGCTGAGTGTTCTAAAGTCAGAAAATGTCATACTGGACAACCAAAGAGTAAACATAAGATTGAAAATACATTAGCAGATAATGGCTAGAGCACAGAGATCATAAAGGGGACTGTTTTCACGTAGAAATTCACTGCAGAATGATTTTTTCATCGTCACATAGTGTTCCTTAGACTCACGATACAGTACAAGTCATCGCAACCATAACAACAACGACAAAAACAACAACAGCAACAACAACGACAATAACAATGACAACACCGGCAACATTTTTATTTTTGCTCAAACTAGGACCTATGGACTTTCATATAAAGATTTGAGACAGAAACTAAGACGTTCAGGTGTGCACTCTGAAACAAGGCTAAGGTGTAGTCCTAGAAGCAAGGCAATTGGAAATCCTCATTGCCCTGGCGAAGCTCCTGGAAGCCGATTGGCCTTAAAAGGTGTGCTTTGTTTATGATTGATATTACTGTAAACTTGTACTTGAAGTGGTTTAACATCGGATTCTCGAGGTTGTTGCTGTTGTCGACTTATTTAATTTCGAATGGATAAATAGCTTCTAATTATATATAATGTATAAAAAGAAACTAATAAAATTCAAAGAAAAACTAAAACTAGATAGATACAATAAATTCGACATGTCAAGCAAGCAGGACACCCAGCACACGAACGGACAGCCACACCACAACAGGCAGGCCCGCCACCCCGACCGAAGGAAGCATTAAGCCACAGGCTCAGTCATCCAACCAAACACTGGATATCTCACCGGCCAACCATCCCACTCCTTCGTTCATTAGGATTCTGCGTGTCTGCAGAGGTGGCAACTTAAGCCAATCCGTCATTTCTTGGAGTTCGTACTGTGTTGCTATGGTTTCCATATCGTCCCAATTTTCAATGTGAAATGAGACAATAATTCGTAGTTTGAGCGTCTACCAGTCTATCAATAGCGATAACTGCGAACATGCAATCAGTCTTGTGTTTCCTGTTGTGAAATGGAATGTGCAGGTGAAGTGGTAAATAGGTGTGTCTGTAAACAGAACAAAGAAACACTCAAACATAAGCACTTTTTTTTGGCTCATGTACATGAAAGCTTTCAACGCTGCACAAAGCCTTTAAGGGGGCCATTGTCGACCCCAAATTTCATATTGCCTGAACGTCAAATTTTGCCTTCGCAGTAATCATGGGTCTGCACGGCAGTAGTTGAAGTGAAAGGAAATTTTCATTGATCTAAAAAGGACCTCAAAACTACAAAAAATATGCATTTCTATATACCAGCTGCAACGCAGCAGGGAAGGACACGCGGTCTTCTGATCGCCATGGCTGGCACTTACATTTCACTAGATACAAAACAATAAAACTAATAAAGAAATGCACACATAAAGGAAAGGGTTGCTGATGGTATACTGTCTGAGTCGGAAATTTTGACCTTAGCAGACCTGCTTGATCGCTTCATCTACTGCATGGTGGATGTAAAGTTTCCGCTGAGGCCAAATTTTTTGTTTTCAGATGGTCTTTGATTATAGCATATTTTATTATGATTTATTGATTTCTACATATTAATTTCAGGACAAAGTTCTTATTCATTGGAAAGTAGCATTCTTGCAACTCAAAGCAACAAAGAGTCTTATACATCAACCCTGTCACTAAAAAGCTCTTCAAATGTTATCACATCTGCATTGACAATGCCATCTGGTAACTCTAACAACGGTCATTATCAGACGTCAACGTCATTGTTTAACAAGCTAAATGTAACTTTGACGACATCTGTATTTCCAGCCTCAAAGGAGGCATTAGCATCATCACCAGCATCAGGCTTAATGAACTCAGTTGATGGGACATTGATGTCATTTACGTCAAGCCAAACAAGCATTTTAATGAATAAGACCACAGATGCCTTATCACCGTTCCAAACAACTAACATCATAATGGCATCTGCATCTGCGTTGCAGTCACCTGTTTCAACAAGCACGCTTCCAGGATCATCAAGTAACTTAGTTGCTGAGACGTCGATATCAACAGTGTCAAACCAAACCAGCACCTCGATCTACAACACAACAGATGCCTTGAAAACAACTGGTATCTTAATTGCATCAGCATCTTCGTCGCAGTTGCCAGTTTCAATGAGCACGCATTTAAAGCAGGCAGCAAGTAACAGTTTGCATACGGCATCATCAAGCTTCGTTGTGGCATCAGTTTCAAGCTTGCAGTCTCCTGGGGATATGACATCATCCAGCATCTACACAGCATTATCCTCATTGTCACCGTTATCCTCAAGTACCACAGGTGCTTTGAATGGGACAAAAGTCGGGGCATCATCGCAGGTAGCCTCAGCAACCATGCAAGCACCATCATCATCTTTAAGCTCTTTGATAAACGTTAATGAAGTCAGTAAGACAGAAACAATCAGTCCTAGAACACCTTCAAGCAGCCTTGGTTCTCAGTCGTCTGCTATATTGCCCTCAGTAAGTGGGAATGTGTCAAGCATGACTCAGATGGCATCAGAAAGCATCGGATCGACCCCGGCATCTGTAACTCCATCACTGAACACTGCAGTTGTCAATACGGCTGGGGCAGTTGGCTCTAGCACTCTGTCAGTGAACTTAAGTGTACAATCTCCATTTGTATTGCCCTCAGCAAGTGAGAAAATTTCAATCATGACTGAGACATCATCAGAAAGTATCGTAATGTCTCCAACACTCGTAACCCCATCACCAGACATTACATTGGTTAAGTCAGAAACAACCAATTTCGGTACATCCTCAGTCAGCGTTGACACTCATTTGTCATCTATATTGCCTTCAGTAAGCGGAAATATGTCGAGTATAACTGATATGCCGTCAGAAAGCATTCTTTTATCACCATCTTCTCCAACGTTGTCAATGAACAGCACAGTGGTCAATAAGTTAGAGACAGTCAACTCTAGCACGCAATCTGTTAGCCTAAACATTCAGTCCTTATCTATATTGGCCTCAGTAAGTGGTAAAATATCAAGTGTGACTCAGAGAGCATCAGAAAGCATTGTAGTGACCACATCACCTGTAACCCAATCAGCAAACTTTTCAATGGTCAAAAGGAGTGAGACAGTAAACTCGAGCACTTTATCATCCAGCGTTGACGTCGAATCATCTATATTGCCTTCACTCAGTGGAGCAGTGACCGCCATTACTCAGACTGCATCAGAAAGCATGAAAGTGTCACTTTTGTCACCAACGCAATCAGTTAATGCTACAGTAGCCAGTAAGACGGAGATCGTCAATTCATTTACACCATCAGTCAGCCTTGACGCTCAGTCATCAGGAAGCATTCAAGTTTACCCGTCATCCGCAACTCCGCCACTCAACACTACCGCGGTGAGTACGACAGAAATTGTCAACTATGGTACATCATCTGGCAGTCTTGATGCTCAGTCGTTCTCTACAATGCCCTCAGTGAGCGGAACATTATTGAGTTTGACTCGGATTGCAACAGAAAGCTTCGAAGTTGCCCCATCATCCGTAATGCCGTTCGTTAACTCTGCAATTATCAATTCGACAGAGGCAGTCGAGTTTCGCACTCCTTCAATTAGCTTGGACACTCAGTCTTTCTCTATAATGCCCTCAGTAAGTGGAAAATTATTGAGTATGATTCAGATTACATCAGAAAATATTAAAGTGGTCCCGTCACCCGCGACTCCGTCAGTGAGCGCTACAGTTATCAATGCGACAGAGGCAGTCGGTTTTAGCAGTCCGTCAGTTAGCTCTGGCATCCATTCGTCGTCTACAATGCCCGCAATAAGTGGAACATTATCGAGTATGACTCAGGTGGCACCAGACAGTATTAAAGTGGCCCCATCATCTGTAACTATGTCAGTTAACCCTTCAACTAGCAATACGACAGAAACTGTTGGCAATAGCACTCCATCGCCTAGCTTTAAAGTGCAGCGGTCATCTACAATAACCTCGGTCAGTGGTACAGTGCTGAGCATGACTCAGTTTCCCACCGCAAGCATTGACGTAGCCCGTTCATCTTCCACCGTTTCATTGCATATTTCATTGCAGACATCATCTAGCTTTGCCACTGATATTCTTAGTGTGACAGAAACTATCAGTCCTCGTTCTGTAGCAAGTGAAAATGCCGAAACCTCTACAATGTCGCAAAGTATGGCAACAGATAGTTTGCCATCAACTGGTCCCTTTTTGACATATGTGACACCAGCCTCAAGCTTTTTTGTCGAGGTTAGCAGCAGCTCGTATGCATTAATGTCAGGCATTGAAGGTCTTTCCTCAACTTTAGTACTGAGCAAAGGTTCCGTTAGTGCTGTCATGAGTGGAGCATTGGCTTCCAGGTCATATGAACAGTCGACTGGACTCGTGTCTGTATCTGTGATGCCTTCGTCAAGCTCTGTCGATTTGGGGGTCAACGAAACAATTATGAGCAGCGATTTCGTTTCAGCCACGAGTCTCGAGGTGCAATCTTCCGCGGAAATACCAGGAACAAGTTCAGCAAGTGTGGCTCTAAGCGAAACAATGATGATCAGTCAGGTTGTTCCAACATCTAGTCTGATTGAAGTATCTGTGACACCATCGTTGAGCTCTGTAGCAAAAAGTTTTAATGAAACGGATACCAGCAGGTTACATTTGTCTACAACAGACATTGAAGTACAGTCCTCTACTGTGACACCAAGGCAAAGTGTAACTACCGTAGCATTAAACGAAACAATGAATGTCAGTCCAGTTGTCCCAACATCTAGTCCAGTCTTGACATCTGTGACACAGTCAAGTCATGTTAAGCGAAGTGTAGATGAAACGAAATCCAGCAGTTTGTTTACGTCGAAGATTACTTCAGAAGTAGTATTTTCCAGTGTGACGCCAACCTTAAGTTCAGCCAGTGTGGTGCTCATTGAGACAATGACTACCAGTTCGGTTGCTCCACCATCTAGCCTTGTAGCAAGATCTACAACACCCATATTGAGCTCAGCAACTAATGGATTTAATGAAACAAAAACCAACAGCTTGCATTTGTCAACAACAGGCATTAAGTCGCAATCCTTTACTGTGACGCCAAGCAAGAGTATGACCAGCATCGTTCTAAATGAGACAATAGCTACAAGTTCTCGTACGTCACTGTTGAGCAGCATTCCTGTATCAATAACTCTGTTCTCAGCATCAGTGACTAAATTATCATCTACTGTGACTCGAAGCAATAGCTTAGCTAGTGTGGCTTTGAAAGAGACGGCAGCTGCCACTCTGTTTATTCCATCATCTGGTCTCACTTCTTTATCAGTGACAACTTTGTCAAGCTCAGTTATCATTGGTTTTAATCAAACAGAAGCTGTTAGTTCTTTGATATCAACAACAATTATTCATCGGCCTAGTTCCACTACCAAGGCATCTACAATCCCAAACAGCGTTAACATTATTGTAACAAGAACTGCCAGTTTACATTCACAATCCGTTATCACTGCTAGAGCAAGTCTCTACAAGTCCAGCACTGTCAGTTCATATGTGCTATCGGTACAGCCCTCTTTATCTGTCACACAAGCCATAATTCCTACTACTGTCGTTGTGAACAAGACGGAAACGGGTAGTTCAAAGGTGGCACCTACAGCAACCCAAGTGCGGTCCTCTACACCAGCCTCCCCAACATCAAGTGGCATTGCCGTTTCATCAGTTCCCCCCACGAATTCCCCTCCAGTTCCTCCCAAAACAACGTCAAAGCCAACTTTGGAACCTGACAATAGATTGAAAATTCGCTGTTCAATCAAATTCAATGTGACATTTAAAGAAAGTTTTCTGCAGGCAAACTCGAAAAGTTTCAATGATTTGAAGGAACGTGTTGTCCCTCATATGGCTAGCGTTTATGAGAAATACCTACAGAAATTCGAGTATCATTCAGTTTCTGTGATAAGTTTTTCAGATGGCAAGCGTCTTGGTACTGCAATGTTATTTGATGTGGTTCTGAAAAAAGGAGAGCAAGAACTAGTCGTTCTTAAGGAAGAAGTGCAACAAGCTTCCTTGAATCATCTCGAAGGGAAAGTTTTTAAATCATCACCATATGGAATTGAGTTTCACAAAAATAGTTTCGAGCTGGTGGAAGAGAGGAAGGTCGTACCGACGAAAGAAGAAGAGATAATTGTCTTTGCAAAGATCAAAATCACATGTAAGTAAATATTTGCTATCTTAAAGACCCTTAATCGACCATAATCCTTTGTGGGCGGGATGACACGGAATACAAGGGAAATTAGGACAAGGAGGAATGCCCGTTCAGTTTAGTTTCTTATCTTAAGTAATTCTATCATTATTTTTGCAATTTTCCAAAGTTCTTCCAGATACAGAAGAAGCCGGCATTTGATAACCTTTCTCGAATGGAAACCCTAGATCCTGACAGTTTCATTATTTACTCCCAGTTTTCACCCTAGATTTGGCAGGTTCTTAGGGACGAGTCATTATCAGCGCATGGTAGGAGGCCAGAAGATATTCAGAGGGACACCAAAAATTTAGGGCAGTGAAAGGGAGGGGGGGTCACTAAAGATCTTGAGTTTAAATCAAGGGGCCACGTGAAATTGACAAATCAGATCTCAGCTATCTGAAACTCAAAAGTCATCCATATGTGGCCTTTGTTAAGCCTTGCGTTCTCCCCGGGTATCATTTTTGTTCACCTTATAAATTTAGGCATTAGGCAATCGAATAAAACAACGTTTTTGAACATTTGTTTATTGGTTATGGACAACTCAGCAATCTAACGTTAATACATCATTTTTGGACACGCGGTACATGCGAATTACGGACACTTTTCTAATTTTTGGGCCCTGAAGATAAGCGATTTCGCCAAACAAGATGGTCGTCTTAGGGCCTGATTGCATGAGGATTTTCACCATAGGGCTGGAATTTCACCCCACCTGCCCGAGGTGAAAATATTTTCGACTACATGGGAGGTTTGAACCCATGGCTGGAATCTGCTGCCACATGTGAAATAATATTTTCAATTGTGAAAGCAGTCCAATATTTTGATTACGTCAGTGCATCCGATGTAAAACAAAAGGGATTAACCGATAATTAGGTGTGACAATAAGGATTAAAGTTTCATCCCGGGTAGAGCAAGGCGGGCTGAGATTTCACCCCTATGGTGAGTTTCAACCCAGGGCTGAAAATATCTTATGTAATCGGAAACGCAATCTTATAAGCCCTTGACCAGAAAGAGGAGATGGAGTTTTACCTCGGGTTGGCGGGTTGAAATCTTAGCCCTATGGTGAAAATTCCCATGTAATCGGGCCCTTAGTTAGCCTTTTACTAATAGAGTAATATGCCAGTTTTGAATATTGGTTGAGTTTCATTTATTCGCCAGGATGCCAAACGCTTAAACTTGTTTAAATCACCTGGTATGCAGATATATTAGATGAGCCAGAAAATGTTCCCACTTTCGAAAATTCATAGCACCAAGATTACACCACTAGTTAAGCGCCAAATGGTCGAAGTATTTTTGTGATTTCTCGCTGTCTTACGAGCACTAGAAATATAGGTAAATGCAATTATACTAAAATTTCATGGTTGCAAGGTGAGTGAAAAAGGGCTTAAAACATTAGTCAAATCATAAAGGACTCGTCGCACAGAAGAGTCGAGAAAATGCAATTTTTCATGGGTGAGAGCTATCTTCTACACATTTATTGCCATGAGATTGAAAATCTTTAGTATTTATTTTAAAATCCGTGTCTAACAACTCTTGAAAGAGGAGACACTCCTAGTTCCTGTTGTTCTGTGTGAGGAGAGTCCTCGCAATTTTAGGCCCTTTTTCAGTCATTTTGCACCCACAAAATTTTAATAAAATTGAATTTACGTACAGGGTGTCCCACAAAAATTGTGCCCCGTTTGCCTGAAGTTTGTGAGAAAACAGCAAAAGATTATCACTAACCTTTTCCATGATGTTGCTCTTCAGATGTTCAATTAAAGTTTGCCACCGTTCCCGTGAAAATCCGTTGAAATATGATGGAGCTATGACGTTCAGAAGACCAAATTTGCCTGTTGACTGAAACCAGGGGTCGGCCATTTTATCTTACTATTTTGCAAAGATAAACAGCTTCATGGATGAACTGAAATAGCAGCCTTTAATGTCATAGCTCTCATCAAACTTCCAATAATCATCAGAGAGTTAGACTATCTTTTACCCCACGATCTTTGATAGAATGCAAAAGTGAAGATCAGAAGTCCCAAAGTAATAAAAATCAAAAGTTTCGACAAAAATGTATCCCTAGCGTATCCCTACACAGATTTCTTCCTTCATTCGTTACAAGCAATTGTTGATTTACTATCGAAGAAAATGAACTAAAAGAAACGAGAAAGGCAAACGATTTTTTGAGCTGCATTTTCTGATTTTGATCTGATAGATAAACTAAATAATTGCTTCACTCACCCATATCTGCAACAAAATGTGACTATATGTTTGTCATTACCTTTTGATTGTTTATTATCTTGGGATCCTTGTTATCGTTTTGACTTTCAATCAAGGATCGTGGGGTAAGATATAGCTGAACTCTCTGATGATCATTGAAACTTCCGTGAGAGCTATGAAATTGGAGGCTACTGTTTCAGCTCATCCATGAAGCTCTTTCTCGTTGCAAAATAGTAATACTGCTGGTTTACTGTTGGCCGACCGCTGGTTTCCGCCATGAGAGAAATTTGGTCTTCTGAACATCATAGCTCCATCTTTCCTCAACGGATTTTTACGGGGATGGTAGCAAAGTTTAATTGAACATCTTGCGAGCAACGTCATGCAAAAGCATGATGAGGACCTTTTACTGCTTTGTCGTTGTCTTCAGGCAAACGGGGCAAAAATTTTCTGGGACACACTGTCTGCTTCTAGTGCTGGTAAGACAGCAAGAAAAGTCATAATCATACTTCGATCTTTTAGCTTTTAACTGAAATTAGATTCATTCAAATGTGTGATGTACTCTTGCTGCCATGAATTTTCAAATGTGGAAACTTTTTTCTGGTTCAACCGGCACTTTTTTATTGTTTGTGACACACAGCACTCAGCAAGCTTCAGATTCTCAAAAATCGTGCTGCTAGAAGCGTGAAAAATAGTCTGTACAGAATGTCAGCACTACTGATCATAAGGCAGCTGGGGTGGCAAACGGTCAAAGAGCTCATAGAAACAGAAATATTGAAAATGGCCTATATGTCCATAGATGTCCATAAACCATGAAGCGCCCGACTATCTTACAGGACTGTTCCAAAGGTTATCCGAAAACTGTGCCAGCAGCTTCGTAATACCAGCACTGACCTTATGTCCTTTTCTAAACACCGCGTGAGGCCAAAAATGCTTCTCGTATATAGGAGCTAAACTTTGGAATGATCTGAAAAGAGAAAGTGAGTTGTCCAATACTTTTACCCAATTCAAATTGCCACTGAAAATGACAAATCATGAGTCTTGTCTCAATTTTCCTTTACTTTTATGTATCATAGATAGTTTTATCCCGAACTGCAATTTTGTTGCTTTTTCTTTTGCAACAGGGCAGTCTGTAAGTCACTTATTACTTTGTGTTGAAGACTTACCCTGTATAAATATTATTAAAATGAAATGAGACGAAAAAGTTATTAATAAACCGAAAAAAGGTTGCTCTTCGTCATAAATGGTCCAAAACATTTAGTCACTTACTCTCATCTTTTCTATCCTTTCTCTTTTTTCTTTTTTTCAGCTAGCTTTTGATGTTTATTGTCTCTTTTAGCGAAAACATTTAGTGAAAATCTCACCAAACCAGCCACAACAGAATACAAAAAACTGAAGTTTGATATAGAATTAACATTGAACAGAACCTACCAAGATCTGCCGGGATTCATCATGGCAATTGTCAAAAAGTTCTCACAAGGCAGTGTCATAGTTGATTACGAACTTATATTCGATACGAAAACTGCTGGCAAAGATCAACAAGAATTGACAAACAAAGTCAAAAGTACAACAGAGAAATCCATCGAAGATGGAAAGCTGGGAGATTTCAATGTGACAAAGGACAGTTTTGTAGTGACGGGGGTAGAGACAAAGACAAGCAAAGCGACGGGTACATCTTCAAAAACACCCACGTGGGTTATTGTTCTGGTTGTATCCTGTATTGTTGTTGCTGCGTTATTGGTGCTTCTCGCCAGCCAATGCGTAAGACTCATTTATCTTATCTATTTAGCCTAGCTGACGTGGCTTTACCATATGGGGCTGCCGACATCTGGAGATTCTCGACATCACGATTTGTGGATAGTTTGTTTCTTGACATCTAGATTTTGTGGATGGTTTGTTTCGAGTTCTGAGTACAAAAGTTTGAAAATCATCACTATTGGATTGGGTGACCCATTCTCGAATTTCTGTTTTGGCAAGAAGATCAACGACTAAATTATATTCCTATATTTAGCTGATCTTGTGATTAATTTAGAAATTAGGAAATTTAGCTCTTCTTAGGCTATCCGGCTTTGAAGCATACTTATTAGGGCTACCTGGTTCTGAAGCATACATATTAGGGCTACCTGGCTCATGTGAAGAAGCTTGTTGTCTAGCAAGCAGATTACTTACACGTGCGTGCAAGTGAGATGGATTTTGAGTTTTTCATTTCAGAAGTAGAAAAGCAACCTACTATACGGGGTCCAAGGGACATATCAATCTGAACGGGGAAACCCAAAAAGCGCATGTACGCAAGCAAAAGCAAACCTTTCATGTGAATGCAGCTTAAGTGAATAAACGTCATTCAGGCGTTATTGTTATTACTTTTGTTTCGATTTGATTTCAGTGTTAAAGGATTTCTGCAAGGTTAAAGCTTGCATTCCCAAACAGCAAACAGTCTACAAATATCCTTTTCAAATTGATGTTACAAATGTTGCGTGAACAGTGAATAGCCAATGTAACGAATTTTGTGATTGAGTATCTCCTTGGGCCTTTTTTCATTTCATTTTGATTTTTTCATTTTAAGATTATTTTTGCACGGGCATAATGATTGATTTTCAAGAGGCCGTGCCAAAAACTTTACAAATTAAAATCTGCTAATTTTCTAATTTGATAATCAAAAATTAAGGAAATATATCATTACAACCATATTTATTTACAACTAATTGTAATATATTATTCACATCTAAATCTTTATCTTGTTCTTAAAAGAAGAAAAAGAGGGAGTTTGCTTCATTTCGCAGCAAAGTTCATTCCAAGTTTTCGCTCCACGAGATGCAACGCCTTCAACCCAATTCAATTTTTCATGAAAGGCACTAGCAAGTCAGTTTCAGCATTTCGTATGCTAATATGATGCAGTCAGTATTTCTGATAAACGAGATATTCAAGCCCTATTTATCGACAAGCCGCCAATTCACTATTGCGCTTACCTTGTCATCATTGAATTGACTACGTACTTTAGAAATTCTCTCTCCATGGGTCAGAGGATGCAAATTGTTGTTTATTTTCAATAAAATTGATAGGCAAATCATACCTGTGTCTTTATCGTTGCTTCTATGTACTTTTACAGAAAACAAACTTAGGCCATGTTTTGGCTTGATTTCAATCGATTGAAACTGCAAGATGAAAAGGCACATAGAAGTAACGATAAAGACATAGGTGTGACACGTCTATGCATTTTATCAAAGAATTGACATTTGAACATCTTGTTTCCTTTCACCAATGGTGAATTGTGATAGGAAACTCATAAACTGAATTTCTGTGTTTTTACTTCAGAGGAAGGTGCGGCATTACAGAGATGAACTTGATATTTACGATGATGCAGAAGACGGCACACCAGAGTTGAAAATGAAAAGGTTGAAAACGACTTCAAAATATTTGAGCTCATTCGAAGGCATCCCTAGAGCCAAAATGATGGAGACGAGCTTAGACAACAATTTACAAGATGTAAGTGTCTCCATTTCTTCATTCAATTTTCTAGCTACCGGGTAGTCTACGAATAGACCCGTAAAAACCCTATATTCAAAAGCAGAAAGGGTCTACGAAACGAAGAGTGAAAGCTTGCTACGTCCACTTGAGTAATTACACTTAATCATCCAATCCGTTGTTCAAATAATGTGTGAAACGCATCTCAACAAAGGCTACATAAATTAAGTTCTAGAAATCTGGAACTCACTGTAGCAAGCTTTTGCTCATTGTTTCGTAGATCCTTTCTTCTTTTGAATAACGAGTCTACGCGTAGGCTAGCTACCGGGTAAGTTAAAAAGAGACCCGGTCTGGAAAGCAACTACAGCCTGGGTATTATAAGGCAAAAGCTGTAGACAACACACTTTTCAATGCTTGATGTCCATTTAAGAATTTACGTGATGGAAATCGGCCATTCTTTTGAGGTATTGTTGTGCTATTGTTAAATAGTTTTGAACAGACTAGTTGGACTAGTCCTGAGGGAACTCGTAACTTGTGCATCGAAAAGTTTTTTACGAGAAGTTTCTAGTTGATCTTAGTTGAGTGTTTTAAACGGCAGATGCACTGTTTTTTATGTCTCGTTTAGCTTGGCCAGGTTTAGAAAAAACATAAATCATGAGGAACTTTCTCGTGAAAACCCCATTAAAAGACCATGCAAATAGACTCAAAGTGACGACGTAACTTTCCTAATGCTTTTGCTCTACATTATTGACAGCAGTACGATTTTAGTATTAATCTAAAACTCTTGCTAAGATGATCTCACAAGGAGCGGTGTTGATATGCTCCTAGAGATGACGTCATCATTCACACAAAGAGGTGAGACGAACTAAAGCACGTAAAAGTCATTGATGTCGGGCAGAAAAATTGATTGTTTTAAGTGTGTGCTGCTCATGCAAAACTAGAAAGATGACTTGCATCCTTCATTTATGCAGGAAATCTTATGCGAAGATACAAATCACTATGATTTAGGATTCAACTAAGAGTGAGATCTGTCAGTATCGGGACAGAAAGCGTCAGATTCAAAGGTCCACAGCTAGGGCAAATGTTACCACCAACCATACGAAATGTCACATTCACTTGTCAGTTTAAAAAAGATAAAAGGTTGGAACGGAGAAGATGGTCTTGAAGATCATCCCGTCTTTTTTTTATTCCGAATTTGGGCTGCTTACAAAAAATAATTTCAATGTAATGAGACCTCTGCCTTTATTCTTGATAACTTGTAAATATTTCATAAGCTATTTTTCAGATGCAATATTTTCATTGTAAAGTTTCAACCTTGGAACTGTAATTAGCTGATTATTTTTAGCGATATCTATCGTAATCCAAAGATAAAAAAACAGATGATTATGATTCTAATGCATGTTTGTTTTGAGACCTTTATTGAGAAATCCTAATACTATTGCGGTGATTCCCAGGAAACAGTGGTTTTTTAAACAGGCAATACTTCTTATTCACGATGTAGCATAAGATTAAAAGCGTAACTTTTTTATCTCCTACTCGCGGATCAATTATTCCAAAAGCTGGAAGGGTCTACAAAACAGAGCAAAGGCATGCTACGGCCACCCAGTTAATCATTTTTATCTTATTTTCAAATAGCGAAAAGTGAAACCAAGGGCATTCTGACGATGTGCAAGTGGTCTAGGGATTTGACCGTCCGAAATTTAGTTCATTAGGGTATCACAATAAACAAGATGGCTAAAGTGTTGATTACCTTGATCTAGTTGAGCAAGTTGATGGTGTTTTCTCTGCTTCTTCTTATCTGTTCATTCGTTGTAGAACAGTTTATAACCCATAGCTAGAATAAAGCGACCGCCATTTTGCGGTCTCATTCGAACATGTCGCTGCGCACGAGAAGGCTGTCACATGTTCGAGAGAGCTGCAAAATGACGGTCGCATCCTGCTAGCTGTGGGTTATAAAATCTTCTACACCGAGGAGAACAGAGAAGAAGAGGCAGAGAAAACACCATCAACTTGCTCAAATGATCAAAGTAATCAACACTTTAGCCATCTTGTTTATTGTGATACCCGAATTAACTGAATTCAGGACGATCAAATGCTTAGGCCATTTCCATATCGTCACAATGCCCTTTGTGAAACGTTTCCAAATAAGGCTGCATAAATTAAGTTTCTAGAAATCTGAAAACCTCGCAGCGAGCTTTTGAGCTTTGTTTGGTAGACCCCTCATTCATCTGGAAACATTGGTCTGCGCGTAAGGTAATTTTTTCATGGCGCATCCAGCATTTTGTAATTCATTGGCTGTTCTTTAAAAGAGTTCTTCCCATGCCTTTTTATACTTCACATAAAATCTGATGACATATATTTCATGTACATCTTACTCTACTTTCAAGTAACTTTTAAGCTATACAACACCACAGGGACGGGACCACGAGGAGCAAAGGATAATGACTACCCCATAGCCAATTACATACAGACATGAAAATATTAACAAATAAATAAATAACTACAAACATACGATTAGCTGCTTCATATTCTTAATGTTAGAATCCGTTTCACACTGAATGTCGGACCAGGATAGGGGAATGATACTGAGGGATTGGAAAACCGGGCAAGGAAATAACAACGGCAGCAACTACTGCCACCATTGATCCCCCCCTCCCCTCCCCCCTCCCCCTGCAGATTCATCATCATTGAGCACACTGCACTGTATATGTGCTGTCAGCTCTGAGTTTCTGGTTCACAATATCAATGAACAGCAAAACTTTCATTTCTTAATTTATACTTTTTAGGACGTGGAAAATAATGGAGGAGTGATAAATAAGTCTTTTGTGATGTCAATGGATCTTGAGGTAACTATCATCTAATACCATTGGTTTTCAATCTTTGAACTTCAGTGGAAAGGTTGATGTAGATTGCGCCAAAATATACTAACCAAATTTGACAGGCCACGATAAATTGTGGACCAGGTTTGAAGATTTATGAGTTAACCCATAGCTTAGATCCTCTATTAGATGCTAGTATTTTCTTGTGCATTTTTTAGTCTTCTTTTCATAGAGCTACAAGTGAACCTCTTAAAATTTTGGATTTCGAGATTGATTGAAAACGGTAAAAAAAGTTGATGGAATTTTCCAACGACTCAAGACAAATGGATAAAGCGAGATTTTTTGTGGGTTGTGACTTGGGATTTCGAAATTAAATTTATACTCTTATTTGTTGAATTGAATTCTTAATGCATTTCTCTTATTTTTGGCTATTTATCCATAAAAACCCTTACAAAACAAATAATGGGGTTGAACATCTTTCATTGGCTCTGAAAGGGCCTACGCAAAGCACCCTTCAAATAAGAACCTATATATCTTGAA
Source organism: Aurelia sp. 4 Dawson et al 2005 (assembly GCA_964019985.1). Taxonomy (NCBI): domain Eukaryota; kingdom Metazoa; phylum Cnidaria; class Scyphozoa; order Semaeostomeae; family Ulmaridae; genus Aurelia; species Aurelia sp. 4 Dawson et al 2005. The sequence continues at coordinate 1,254,126 of OZ026510.1, forward strand.
AATAGTGATAGTGCCTTTGAAATGAGACCTACCTTAGCTTACCTCTCAAAAAAGGAGGTTGTTTTATGCAGGGATTCTCTTTAGGTTTGCTGCTGCGAGGGCAGGGCTGATAGCAGCCATGACTTCTTTTGGGCGCGAAGAACCAAAATTTTCCGACGATAGAGCCATCAATAACAACAGCAACAACAACAGTTGTAGGAACATATGCTAAATTTACGCATTGCGCGATCAATCTAACTCCTTGGTAACTAAAATTTAGCCATGCTTTGCAATCTAACCTTGAAATCAAGACAACCAATCAATATAAATAAAAATGTGCCGCAAATTCAATAACATTGGATTTTATTTTCAACACTAATAAAATCATGTTTTTATTGCACTATTTCATCTCCAAATGCTCCGAGATCAGTCAATTAAATCATGAAAAATCTACAAGAGAACAAAAGTTTCCGTCGAATGGTTATATGGGGGCGCTCCGCCCCGAGCCCTCCATTGGCTTCGGTCCTGTGCAAGGATACACGGTGACGATTCGACAGAGCCTTTGAAGAGTAATATTATTTGAGATGTTATGAGAATTTTATGCAAGACATTCAATCAAGTTTAATCACTCGAAGTTTCTCATTTTTGCCTTTTTTCGAAAGTTGGGTCCAAAAATATCGCTTTTTTTTAGACTCGCGATAGCTTTCCCGCAAAATTATTTTTTCCTTTAAAGCGATACTGATCTTTAGACATGCATGATATTTCATAACTTTTCTTCGTAAGTCTTTCGGAGGCAAATTTCAGGCATTTTTTCAGTGATTATTTTTTTGCAATGAAGATATGAATTTGGCTGTATTTCTAGTTCTCGTGATATGGTGAGAAAATTTGCAAAAATACATCAGCCTCTTGGTTATCAAGCAGACCTGGACTTTTCCTGTCTATCAAGTAATCTTGTTGCAATGATTTTTCAAGGTTTTGAGCCTTTTTGCTAGCGCATGCAGTAGCGTTACGCAGGATTTGCTCCGTACAAGGGTTCAGCAACCTCCCCAAAAAGCATTACTTGAAGAACTTCATTGCTTTTGTTGCTATTCAGCAACCGAGGAAATAAGCAGAACCAATGCTTTCTCTAAAGTCCAAGGGGTCTGTTTCGGGCGGGCGACTGGTTGGTCATTTCATCAAACAGCCTCAGTCATGCTCAGCGATCAGGCTTTTCGTTTTAAACCCGAAGTGAGGGGGTGGGGGGGGGCTACTTGGTATGCGAACATGAGGGGAGGAGAGCTGCTGGACAAACTGATAAGCTCCGGTGTTCCAGAGTCGGATTCGAAAAGATAATGCTCTGGCCGGAACAAAACGTTCTTGAGAAAGACCCAGTTCTTGAGTTTCTTCAAACAAAAATGTGTCCTGCCCTAGAAATTTGTAAGAAATCTACCAGCAAACGCGGAAATATTGCCATCCAAGCGATTTGAATCACACTGACAGAGTGCAGTCGATCTACAATGACGTTTCGGAGCCTAAAATGACAAATACGGATCCTGTCATGGAGCCGATTTTTACAAAAACAATGCCGTGTCCCCCAGTTGGAATTCTGAAAATGATACCCCGTTCAGCGGCAGGTCCCAGTACAGAAAAATATGAGTACCCCCTTCCGGGGGGTTACATTCTCTTCAATTGCATGTTTTTTTTGCGTTGAATTCCTTAGTTAGGTATAAGTGTTACCTATCGCGGCACCTGCAGACGTCTCGTTGTTGCCCGCAACGAGTTGCATAGTAGTTTGTAAATAGATTTAACATTAACGTGTATTTAAGTTTGATTGACGTTAATTAGGTAAATAATTAGCTAGACAAGAAGCCAATGTTAAATAAAGTAATTGTTATTGTTACCAGTATTTCCTGAATCTTTTTGTGTTTCATTTGATATTTCAAAAACTTGTCTTTTCATTTTAGTCGCAAGAAATGGCACAGAATGGAAAGACTCGCACAAAAGAAAGTGACAACCTTTTGAAGACTGGATCTTCTGAAGGCAAAAAAAATGCTTGAAAAGTTCTTATATTTGTACTATTCGCATCAGATTGGATGCTCCAGAAACCATCCAAGAAAGAAGGGCAGTATTTTTTAGAATAACATCAGTCCTTTTCGATCTACATGCCAATTCAAATAGATTAATGATTGAGCCCCCCCCCATATTTGTACGTGAAGCGTTATTAGGCTAATTTAGGCGCGTGATTTCGTGATTTTTTTATTTTCGACTCGTGAATTCGTGATCGAGGACTCCGTCGTGCAGCGTGATTTGCAAAAAATTTGGCCGTTATTTCGTGAAATGGACATTTAAGCCACGTGATTGCGCCTTGAACTCTTACAAGAAATGCGGTTTTCCGACGTTGTGAAGGATATAGTCTCAAAAATTTTCCGGGGGCAAGCCCCCGGACCCCCAGTTATCTAGTTGACTTGCAGCCTTAGCTGCATGAAACTCTTAAAATGCATGATAAAAACAATCTGCGCGCCCTGGTGTGTTGGAGCTGGAGCATTCTTAACATTTCTGCAACGTGATCGTGAAAATTCTGTTTTGTAGTCCGTGATGGCGTGAAAAATGCAAAATCAGCACGTGAATCCGTTATCCAGGGGTACTATGGGGGGGGGCCTCATGATTGCACGCAGAGGCACTGGTTTGGAATAGCTAAACCATTCAGAATAAATGAATAAGCTACCGGGTGATTAAATGAAAAGGCTCTGCTCGTTGAATATCAAAGCAATGATATCGAAAATTGTCTTGCTTTATTCCTGATTTGCCCAATTAGGCTCAGTAATTTACCTGCCTTTAATCAGCCATTCCTTGTCTTCGAAATAGGGGATTTTCTACAGAAAGCCTCTTTCGGAAACATGCAGAAATGAGTGAAAACATCAGCTAAGATGTTCCATTGTTCTCCTTCCTAGAAGTAGTGACATTTGGAGGTGTTCATATATTTTGTCCTCTTGGGACAATTGAATCTCCCTGAATAATTTATTCATGCGCTATACAAGATAATTCTTCATTCCTCCAAGAGGATAGCACGTGCTAAGGCATGCTGAAGTCATCGATGTGAGGTAAATAGGTTAGGGAAACTTGCTCCTAATTTTAGCAACTTTTTTAAGGTTTCTGGAAGGGGATCTTATTAGAAAATCCCTCGCAAAATCCGAACGGAGTGACCGATTTCAGCCAGGAAAAATATTTTATAAATAACTAAACATGTTAGCCATTTAACCAGATATTTCAAAATATCATTGCTTATACATTTAGCGTGCATTTGTCTTCCAAACGGCGGGGTTTTTTTGACTCAGCCGATTGTTTAGCACAGACAATCTTCAAGTATAAACCGAAATTTAGATTTTGGGTGTGTGACCGAGCGACTTATATGATTTCTGTTACTTAACTGTTGTTAAGCATGATCGTATGAGCCAAAAAATTTCGAAGGGTAACCTGCCAGATGTCAGACTAAGAAACTCACTTTGCTGTCCTAAGATGGCGCTCCCTTGCCTGGATGTGGCATACATACTTCATTTTTTATTTCCATTTTAAATTATTTAAACAAATATCTCTTCAACAACAGGAAAATATAGAACTTAATTACATAAATACATAATAATTTATATGTTTTACATAGCGTAATTTCGTTTTCTTTCAGCCATTGAGATAATCTTTATGCTGCTTTTTGAATACTAAGCGTAGGGAGCTCTCTGATATTAATAGGAATATTATTGCAAGCTTTTACATCCGAATAATGAAAGTCTTTCCTTACTTGTTCAAGATTCTGTTCTTTGGATTTGCAGGTCTCTGTTATTTTTTGTTAAGTGGTTGTAGAGCTGGGCCTTTTGATGGTATTAACCTTTATACACTGTTGGTACATTTCCTGCTGATTATTTTTTTCTGTCATAACTGATCGATTGAACTTTATAACACCCCTTTAATTTGGAATAGTTAGCAGAATGAACGAATGAATTATGTATGTCATGATATTCAAAATTAAGGTGTTAATCTATTTGTCAAGGGCTAACTAAATAGAACAATTTTGTTTGGTAAAGTCATTTATATCATTTACACCCAGAAATTAGGAAATGCTGGTAAGGGACATATTTGGGAACAAGGATTCCTCATTCCATTCTGGTCCATGTATGTCATGATATTCAAAGTTAAGATGTTAATCTATTAGTCAAGGGTTAACCAAAATAGGAAATTTTTCTTGGTAAAGTCACTAATCATTTAGAACCAGAAATTAGGAAAAAGCTGGTATGGGGCATGTTTGGGAACAAGGATTCCTCATTCCATTCTGGTCCGTTGTTTACCTGCTATTGAAATTCAATTTCAATTTTTGAAACTTGCAATGTGAAATCTAATTTCACATAAATCACGGACAAGAATCGAAGATGGAATTCTCGATTCCCATACAAACCCTTTACAGGCAACTTTCTAATTTTTAGGCTTTAAAAAGGTATGCTGTTACAAAACAAAGTTTTCACATCTAAATTAGCCTTCGACTGACAGATTTATATTCTATTTTTGAATATCTGCGTCATACGTTTTATTTCACAGGCCGCCAAACGCGTACTCTTTTTTTGACTCACCCTTTATGTTCATTTATTTTCACAATGGCTCCTTTTTGCTACATAACCTTACAGTTAGCCATGCTAGTTTCAGAACACCTTTCGCCACATTATTTGCTAACATTTTTAGTCTTCGAAAATTCCTTGATCACAATCCCTAATGGCTTCGCCCCGGTATTCTTATAAACCCTCTGATTCTATTCTATTTATTCTATTTTTATTTCTTTAGGCACGGTAGCCCCGTCAGTTGTGAAGAACTGCTTTTCAGGGGGCCGTGGCAAACAGTGAAAAAAAAACCGAGAATTGGTATGAAAAATGGGGAAAAACCCGAATTCACTAAAAATAATGATAATTTGTGAACAATAATGACAACTAAAACTAAAACTGATATCTGATAACTAAAACTGAAGCATTGCTCTTCTGTAGTGCTAATTATGCACTGTGAGAGGACTGTCAGATTATCTGAGATTCTGCAAAGCTAGGTCCATATCTTGTCTTTAGATGACACCATCATATCATGTGAAAAGCCTATTTGCATTGATAAAGAGAAGGAAATAGGTCATCAAAGATGCTCAGTGAAAAGAAGAGTGGCGGTCTATTCCTTGGGCATTTCTTTGGTCCTGATAGAACAATCATAAAAATTGTAGGTAACCATTGCTCAGCTTGTATTCAAATGTTCATTCGTGTGGCACACAAAGATTGACAGTAAAGCCTGGTTTCCATATGATCGCAAGGATCGCCAGTGACGCAAGGATCGCACAACTTTGTGACCAGCGATCGTTGCGTCCAACTGGAAACTGTCTTTTTCAATTTGCCAACGATTTTTGCGTTGGCAGCGATCGTTGTGTTTGAGATAGAACATTTTCTACCTCTGCGATCAGAGAGATCCTTGCGTCCATGGGATGCTGACCAAGCATGAATGAGTTTCAGCGAACGAGGCATCTCCTTTGAAAGATATTTCTCTGTTTACCTTTATCACCTCTGTGAGGATTGCATTTTGCCGCCAAAGTTATAAGAAATGTGCGATCCTTATGATAAATGGAAACTAAATTGCACAAAGGATCGCTGGGCAGTTCCTGGTTACAAATTTATGCGATACTTGCGTCATCAGCAATCCTTGCGATCATATGGAAACCAGGCGTAAGCAGTTGATCTTTGAAACAAAAGCAATTGATGCTATTGTTAGAAATGTGCCCTGTTGCAAGGGAATTGATACATATGGCATATTTGATTTATTGTTATTTCACAAGGCTATTTATCGTATTTTTCGTAGAGTATATTTCTTCGTATTTTAAAATTAGATATAGTAGATTGGTAATAAAAACATGTCGCTATGAAAGCTACCGTTCCTTGAACAACACGAAATAGCAGTGGTAACTAAAGCCATGTCCGCTGTCTGCTAGGTGCTTTTGCACGTATTTTCATCTGCGGAGGATGAAAAGTTTTTCCATTGGTATTAGAAAAAAGGAGATATTTCATTCTCCTAGGAGGATGAAATGTACATGTAAATGACCTTGTTGTCAGTAACAAAAGGAACAACATTTTTTCCTGTTTCCACTCGTTCCTGTGGGTTTTCAAAGAGAGACTTGTGCACAAAATCTCTCATAGTCCCGGGAAGGTATGTTGAACAGAAGCTGAGTACTTATCTCGATTTAAAGACAAAAAATCATAGAAACTTCAATCGACCGAGATTTAGGAAAGAACTTGCAACTCGAGAATTAGTCAATTATTTTTCTATTGTTTATGTGCACGTGCTGCAGAAAAGTTTAGGCAAATTTCTTTAAATAAGTAATTTTCTTTTTCAACTTGCTGCTTTTCCATACGTCTACAGCTACAAGTACGAAAACAACTAAATACCGGCGAGCAAGAATAAAGTTGCCACTTTTGAAAATTCATAGCGTCAAGAGAGCTTACCAGATATAAATTATTCGAATTCTAGCTAGAAACCGAAAGATTGAGGTATTTTTGTGATTTTCTGGCTGTATTTCCGATACTAGACGTATCGGTGAAATCAACTTTATATGAATGTCATGGTTGCAAAATGACTGAAAAGGGCCTAAAACATGGATCAAATTGTAACGACTCTCCATTCACAGAACAAGGCAATTGGTGTTTCACCTCTCTTAAGAGCTATAGGACATCAATAGTCAAACTGATACTAAAGATTTTCAGTCCCATGGCAAAAGATGTGCAGTAGATATCATGTGCGATGAGTCAATTATGATTTGATCAATGTTTTAGGCCAGTTTTCAGTCACTTTGTAACCATGAAGTTTCTGTAAAGTTGAATTTCTTTGACCTTGATATTGAAAGTATTGAAATAGGACATTTACAAAATTCTTTAATGGTCATCGAACCGTATATTTCAAACGCGTTTAGCTATTTTTTATTCACCTTGAGTAAAATCATAAAAATTATTATCATTATTACCTAGGTAGAAATTTGCATTTCAGCTGTGATAGAGGGAGGAGTATCCTTAAAAGTAATGTGTCCATATAAATACAACCCCATCGCTACTTTCACGTGAAATTTTATGTGGTCACTTTGGGACATGGATTGATGAGATAGTCAATCTTAATATAAAAGAACTTACTTGCTATTGCGTTTCTAGAGCTGAACAACAGCAGGCAGCCTTTTTATGAAATTTAACTACAAGTTTAATTTATATCAATCACAATGTGCTGCTTGAGGTCCTTCGTCAGTGCCTTATCAGCATATTCTGGGCTCTTTTAGCAGCAAGACCCGAACGTCTTTGAAAACGCAGCGAAATTTTAGAGCATTCTAATTTTCCAGCGTTTTACTTCACAGAAAGCTGCTCGCAGACGGATAAATTCCGTAAAAACAGTTTGTATCATATCAATGTATCATTTGTGAATGTGTTCATATTGCGTTTCGCTTCCCTTCACGACGTCCTAGTTTTTGCAGTGCTGCCTTCAAAGTATACTTTCATGTTTTCAGTTTCAGAATAGAATGCACAATAAGTCTCTCGAGACTCCAAAAATTTGGAAGTTAATTTCACTTTGTAATTAACATCCTCAAACAAAGAATTATGCTGACAAGTCGTTACTGTAATTTGATAGCTCGTTATTAATCGTTATGTCGTTATTAGTCGTTATGTCGTTCCTCGGTTTGCAGGAACCCTGCTGGCCTGGCGTCTTCTTGACTCACGCCCTCTTGCTAAAACAGCCCTTGACAGAGTTTACACTCGGCTCTACTTATATGGACACATTTCCTTTATAATGGAAGTGTTTTGACCTTGTTTCCTGTGTTTTACTTTAAATTAAGAAATGAATTAAGTCATGAACTAGAATATTGGCTTGAGCATCTACAGACGTATAACTTATTGTTAGAGTTTCACATTAGTCTTAATGATTAGAACTTACGCAGCTAATAATATTCTGTTTTTATGATATTTTGTCATAAGCAGGCTTTTAATAATGATCATTTTAGTGCTGTTACTGTTAAGTTTATCTGGTTCTGGGTATCCCAGAAGATCGATCAAAGTTTTGTTTAAGTATCGGAAAGTAACTGTACTGAGGGACTTTTAAAATATACTACTGTTTGCAAAATAACATATGATTGCCTATGCAACAAATTTGTTGAATCAATCATGTCATCTTACTGGAGCTTTAAACTGATTTTGGTTTTCTTACATAACTTTAGCCACAATGTTGCCTTGCAAAATTAGCAAATGTTCACTATTCATATTCCCAAAACATTCAAGATAATGACATATTCGCTGTCATGTAGATCTACACTTTTCAATGCCCTAGATTGGCGAAACACTCACATTTGATGCCACAAAACATCATGGCCATATTTTCTGTTCGTTTGCACCCAACCTTATCCAAAAAGTTACAAATTTTTCCGGGGGAATACCCGCGGACCCTCTCCAAGATTCTCGTTTACTAACTCGCCTCCCAATTGGCTCGTGGCCCCCTTAAGCAAGAAATTGTATCTCTGTCCTCGTATCTCTTTGACCTGCTCATCCTAGCAAAGCAAATCAAATTCTTTCTAAAAGGGCAGTAATGCAGTTACTAAATGAGCCCTAGTTTGTTAAACTGAGCAACGGAAGCAAACATAGGGAGAATGATCAAATTTGAATTAGCTTTTCAGCATTTGTAAGTATCATTTACAACATAAACATACGTATCTAACTGGCCATACCATAATGATCTCTCTAAATTATTTTACCCATCTCAATATCAATGAGACCCCTGCAAACGTACTCCATCTTAATGTGTCGAAACCTGTTTCTGCAAGCGAGGAGGTAGTAAGTTAAGCAAAAATTGTAAGGGTTCCATCTACATGTTGATACATAAAAGGCTGTAACCAAGTGCTGAAAAATTGTTTCAGATTTGACGACCCCCTTATTTTCGTTTCCGTTGCTCAATTTGATCAAACTAGTCCTCATTTCAGTGGCTGTGCCACGGGGGACTTCGGGGACTCGTCCCCCCAATTTCCAAAAGTCGACAAAAATTGTCAAGAGAGAATATGGCATAAGATTAGTTGGGTATACCTTTAGACTGCAACATTACGTCAAATCCCCGTCACTTCTTTCGGATTTTTCAGAGCTGGCGCAGGAACAGCCTCGTTTAGTAACTGTATCACCACTCTTTTAGAAAAATGTTTTGTTTGTTTAGCTACAGTGCGGCCCAAAGAAAACTTCGCGAGCTAGGTCAAAACGAGCGCCCTGTAATCAAAGGCTATTGCCAAATGTTTTCCATCACAGTTTAGTTCTATCTTTTGAGATGCTGCATAATCATTTAAGCAATGATTACCAACCGAAAAACCAGATTCAATGAAAATTTTTAATCCAAGATTCCTCAATTTGAGTGAAATGATCACCATCATTTTCCGGTAAAATTTTGTGAAATCTCTACATTGCGATGGATTAGAAGTCTTCTGGGGAAATTGTTTTGTTTACAAAATCATTGACTTCTGTTCCTCATTCAAATTTCATGCTCCAAAGCAAATTTTGAATTCAGCGTTTTTCACGCTGCCGAAAAAATGGACTGGAAAGGGAGGGAATTCTCCGAGAAATGAATGAATTTCCATATTTTTGAAACTGTTTTTTGGACAAGTACGCATATCTTAAACTGACAAAGCAACATTTCATAGCAGAGCCTTTCAGCTACATGCTGATACCTTGTTTGTCTTCATAACTGTTATTTTGCTTTCAAGAGAAAATGAGTGCGCTCTGGCAAATGAAGCATCTTTTGGGTCACCTGGGAGAATAAGCAGGTAGAGAGATATTTGAATTTACATCTGGAAAGCCAGTAGAATTAGCTGGTAAGCCGGTAGAATGAGCAGGTAGAGAGATAGGCTATTTGACTTGAAAACACTCGGTAGAATATCACATACTATCAATGTGCAAAAACAACTTTCACAATGCTAAAAGACGTTTTATTCTATAAAACCGTGTAGAAGATACGAGCAAAACTCAATTGATCCACCAGTGTCAACAAAGTGGAATTTTGATTTGAATACGAGAAGGCCCTTTTCTACGATCTGCTGCTTTTTCAGCAAACCAAGCTGGCTTGTCTCCACCTTTCTTTGCTACCAAAGCAAACGATCCCCTGAATCTTGCATCATATTTTCCATTCAGCAACACTAAACGTGTCGTCGCCCCAAGTGCATGCACTGTTTTCTCGGCTTGTGTTGTCATGCCGTCGCCGACCTCATCCTGTGCAGAGATCAGAACAATATTGCCATTCTCAATCGATTCCATGAATCCTATCATTCTATTTGCCCCATTTACTTTGTGCACTTCGAGTACATCGTTGTTGTTTACTTCCCCGCTTGTGCCAGACAGTACAACGACATTATATCCTCGCATGTTTTTTGAATAATCAATTCCATCTACTCTCCAATGCAGAGGTTCCTCAATCATCGCATTGCAAGCATCGCATTGCAAGCAAAACGGAACTACTGCGATAGGGAGGGAACCTAACCTCTGCGTAGGAGAGTAAATTCCATCGATTTTTATGATAGAGTTGCTTCCACCAGGATCATTAAATCCAGCTGATAATATCTCAATTTGGAGAATTTTATCTGCGAATAAAGGAAATTTACAAATCTCTTGAAGATCTTAGCAGGCACAATTAGATTAATGCCTCTAGTCCTTTGCGACCCTGCGTTCGTTGGTTTATCATGTCTCTTGGTCAACTAGCCGGCCTAAAGACAATACCCAAGGGAACGTCTGCGCAGCTCCGCTCAATATCGTGTATTGTATGCGTCAGCTTTTTATTTCAATGGCAGCTTTAGAGATCCTTTTTGCTTTGCGTCTGCCATATTTTATCTAAATTTCCACATTATTGTGTTGTTAATGAAGTTTGCTTAAAGCAAAAATTAAGATTTGATCACATGATAACCGTTCTCAAATCTAATTGCTTGCTCGTTTCACAGGAAAGCGATGTTATTGGCTGTTATAACAATACTTGTTCTTTCGTTATCAAATAAATACTGAGGCACGCACTACACAACAGCGAGCGACGTTGCACAGACTATATGTTATTCATGGGCATAGTCTGCACGCAGGTTATTGGTCAACAAGAACCCATGACTTTAGCTACCAGGAAATAATGGGCAATCTTTTTCTTAGTTGCCTAAAATAGGGGGAGCTCTCATACAAGGTGTCAAATAAAAGTTGTTAAATATCGAAAATTATGATAGCATAAACAAGCTCATGGGACGATAACCCTATGCCAAAGATTTTGGAATAATGTTAGAGATCAGAATCTTGCAGATCAGTTGAAAATTCATGTAATTGCGAGTTTCCAAAGACTAAAGATATGCGACATCTCAAGCCAGAGACCCCAATATTACTTTTCAAGTAACTAAATCCTTGTAATCATTGTTCAATCATGCTTAAAGAGTCTCTTTCATCCAGCATGCCTTGCACGTATCGACTCTTTGTTTGCCTCTGTTGCCGCCATTTTCATGTCCCACGAAAATGACGACAAACAAAGGCAAGCCAAGAGATGACATATGCAAGACATGCTGGACGAAAGAAACCCCCTAAGATTGCATGTATCCAAAAACAGTAAAAGATGATCGACGACAGACTGAATCTTTCTCCTCAGAGTAGTTATATGCTTGAAAGTTAGGTTACCGAAACCCTGTTAATCCCATTTTTGGTTTGCCTGGAAAAGTTGAGTAATGAAACGACGGACGATGGACTTTTACAAAAAATGCCATTTAGTGGCATCTGGCTTCAGCTTTCACTCAAAGTTTAACTGCAAATAATTATGTTCCAATGAATTTTTAGTGGATTTAAATTATTCTGTTGTCAAATATTAATTCAAAATCTCAGGGAAAGGGTTACTTGACTTGACCAACTGCCAGTTGAACATAGCCTTATTTTTTGGTATTTAGTCAACACCGAACAATTTTTCAGACACACTCCACAAAATAACTTCAAAGTCTGGTGAAAATCAAGCTCTTAGTCAAAATAATGATGTCTTCCTGACCTACTAATCGCAGAAAATATATCTTTCAAGTAGATAATCTTCCTCTGTAGAATTAAACTAGATCCTTCGCAGCTGCAAGAAGTCCAGGCCATATCTACAAGTTCTTGCAGGTGAAGGTGAAGCTGCGTTTTTAGCGCCAAGCTCTGGGATCGCAGAAATAGAGCAGACCTAATCGAGTCCGTGACTCCTTGTCATGACCCTCAAGCGATGGGGGTCCTGCTAAGTATCGATCCCACTCCACTTGACTATTCTAGCAGCCAACTCAGAGGATTTCACCACTGCGCCACGACACCTTCGATAACAACCACTGTCTAAAGAACCATTTCTGATCATGGGTCGCAGGAAACGAAGTAATTGTTTGAAATGTGAACGCAAACATACCTGTGTCTTTATCGCGGCTTCTTCTGCCTTTCTTGGCTTTCCTTTGCTTCCGTGTCTCAGTTCAATCCATTAATTCAAGTCTGCAATGGCCTAATAGGCAAGGAGGCAAAGAAAAGCCAAGAAAGGCAGAGGAAGCCCGGATAAAGACACAGGTATGTTTGCGTTTACATTTCTAACAATTATTTCATTTCCTGCGACCCATGTTCTGATTCGTTGAAGATTCTAACAATTTGATTGGTAAGTACCAAACCCATATGCAAGGGCCTCAAGAATGCATACTTTTCAGAGGAACGGGTCCAATTTGACCAAATGATATTATGAGTGACAGGGTACCCAGTGCGCAGCAGTTTGAAGTTCATGTCAGTAGCGAGGTACATTAACTTAATGCTTTGTAATATTTTGAACTCATTTTTACTCGTAATACAATACCTTTCACTGTTTCGTAATCTTTAAATATTTAACTATTTAAGTGCAAATCCACCACAATCAAAAAGCTTCACAGGTGGATCTGCATTTAAGGTTGCCCACTGCCGAAAATTTCAAAATCACGAAACAGGTTGTTTGTAGAAACAGGTTGCAGAAATAGATGTTGTATTTGTTGAGGACACGAACAGGCTAAGTGGTAAGCCTCAGGGAATTCCCCAAAAAGGCTCCAGATCGCATGCGCAATAACGATTTACCTCAGTGACGTAATATGCAAATTTGGCTTAACCGTTGAGAACAAAAGGAGAAACAATAGCAACGATTCACTGATAGTGTGATCCCCATGTCGCCTCGCTCTAGCAAGCTGAAACACAATGTGCCAAAAGAACAGGGTCAGCATTTTGTCTCCCCAGCATGTATACCAAGTAAGAATAAGTTCAAACAAAAAAACACTAATTAAACTGGCTCGCTACTGATAATTTCAAACTGCTACACTCTGGGTTCCCCATCGCTCATGGTAATATCAAAGACCACGGTCAAACAAGGGACGAAAGGGACCAGTCTATCTTAGTCATAACATGAATGCTTATAGAAATTGTATAACGGCAATAATAATACATTACCCCATTTTTAACCGGCGGGTTTACCCTCAAAATGCCTTCAAATGGCCCTTAATACATTGTAACTGTTGTGGTCAAAATTCATTATATTCATTGACATCTAGATGATAATCAGAAAATGAAAATAGCCATCCCTATTCATTAGCTGTGACAACCAAGTGCCCAACCTCGTTCCTAGGCCCGACATTTCAGGTCATCGATGTCGGCCCTGGTACCGGTTGCCGCAAAAGTGGCCATTTGGGCGCCATTTTGTTTTGCATAAATTATTACCTGCAGACTCATTACAAACTCTTTTATTATCTCTATAGTAAACTGAGTTGAACAAAATATACCATATGCCAATATATTTTGATGCATAACATACTATGTAATAAGTCCAAAAAAATTGGAGGAAGTATGAATATGCGACGAAAAATGGCCGATCTTCTTTTACCGATGCAGCAGTATATAATGCAAGAAACTAAAAACGAATTCGTTGAGGACCCTTATTTAACCCTTTCTAAGGTATTTAGACAATAATCCGAGGTTAGCACGATTTCTTTGGAGTGAAAATGGGCCTAAGTTGGAAAATTAAGGAACTTTCACCGCAGCTTCAAAAATGAAATGGCTAGTTATTCCTCAAATTTTGAAAATAAATAGCAAATTAAAGTTGGGATAGGTAAAGAATGGGAGTTTACTTCGATTTTTGGCATCCTGAAGTCTTTTGCCCGACGCAAAACTAAGTTAGCGCTCAAAAAGGTGCGGGCCAAAATTTTACCCCATTTTTGAACCTCCGTCACGAAGCCACTGGGAGCAGTATCGTACCCCAAATGGTGGCAAAAGACTCCTAAAAAGTCGGTCTCTTGAAATCTGTTTTCCGTCCTTTAATCAGCTCAGTAAACATCGAGCATCAACTCCAAACGTAACGTCAGGTCGAAAAAAAGTTATTTTTTCTTTGACCCCAATTTATGACGTCATAATGACCCCCAACTTTCTTACAATCCCAAAATTCGAAATCTCAATAGCCCCTTACCCCTTTTCAACTCCTCGCCAGCCCTACAAATAAAACATAATTTTTTCAATGTTCATTTGAAATAGGACCATTTTTGAATGGGAATCAATAGGAATGGTCCCCAAAATGACCAAATATAGCTAATTTCTCCCACATGTGCCGACGGATAGGGCTCAAACTCCGTTAACTGGGGCATTTACATGACAGTTAAGCATAACAACAATCCTTTTTCAATCCTTTGTCCTGTTTTCCCGTGACAGCGATCCAAAGTTTACCAATTTCTCTCCAAAGCAAAGCAATAACTCTTTGGAATAATTAGCGAGCCTTTGTTATCGAATAGCCAATCAAATTGCGAATTTGATCTGGCCGGTACCAGGGTCAGTACTGACGTAGGAAGCTGGCCCTTGGAACCAGGTTGCCAAGTGCCTAGCCTCACTCCATAAGTAGACTTATGACGACGAGTCCCTTGTATCCCTGCGGTAAACCTTGCTCAAGAGGGACTCATAATGAAACAGTGAAAACATGGCCTTATTTCCTTCAATCATCAATGGAATTATGATTGAATCACGGCTTCGAATCTCAATCCCGTGGGATTGTTTTCAATTCTTCAATTGAATGGAAAATTCTATCACATTTACACCGTAACAATAGAAATTCACATATCTCAAAATCTGATTGGTACTGTAGAAATCGCAAAGTTTGGGCCTAAATAGGGGCCAAGTTTTTCAGAGTAATATTATGAGTTTCCATTGACTGAAGCGCCATCATCAAGTCAAAGCGCACAGGAAAACAAAAGACTCATCGTCATAAGTCTACTCCATAAGGGTCCTCAACTTACGCTCATCATATTGAATAGAATTAATCTTGCTGTTGTCGCTTTAAAGTGAATAACCTGAGTTAAAAGATGAGATCGCATAAGTTTATAAATAGCCTATTGTATTTGATAATCCAGCTCGTGGCGAAAGAAAGCAGAGCCAACGAAAACAATGGAGGGATTAGGTGTTTCTTTGTCCTATTTATAGACAAGCGCTATATATCTCAGGTCATTCACTTTAATGGTAACGCTTATGTTGTAGTTTGAGCGTCAATCAGTCTATCAATAATAACAACAACGAATATTCATTCAGTCTTTCAGGTGCCAACATTTAGAGAGTGCTCCTATAGAAAATCATTAGAATGGATATAACTTCTTGATTTCCTATTTTCATCTCAAACTAATTTTGAACGTTGCCGGCGTAGCGTAACAGTCCACTATGTAAAAGTGTTCTGCTTGTCTGTATGTCATAAGACTGCTATGGATATCTGTCCATTTTAAGTGGACCCTTTTGCGTGGCCTAAATCTATAATGCATTTGTGATACTTGAAGTTGACCCTTTTGCATGGCATAAAACTGCTATGCATATGTGTCCGGACCAGAAGAAATGGCACAGTTTGCCATGCGATTCGGTCTGGACCAAAACGCATGGTGACGTTTGCTATGGTGGCCTGAAATTGCTATGCGTGTGTGTCCGGACCAAAATGCATAGCACTTTTTGCTATGCACTTTGGTCCCGGACCGGAACGCATAAGAGGACCAAAATTTTCGAATCTCAATCCCGTGGGATTGTTTTCAATTCTTCAATTGAATGGAAAATTCTATCACATTTACATGTTTGACTTCCCAGTTGTAGCTGGTTTCTCCTTTGAGCATGTCACTGTTTCCAAAATTGAAACAGAAATAAAAAATCTGAATTCAAATAAGGCTACAACTTTTGGTAATATCCCACCAAAGCTACTCAAGACTAATTCAGACATCTGCGCTGAACCCTTGCAAAAAATTTTCAACGAATGTGTGAGCAAAAGTCAGTTTCCTGATGAACTAAAAGCTGCAGACGTTTCGTCCCTTTTTAAGAAAGACGTTTCTACTTCTAAGACTAATTACAGACCAATTAGCGTCTTGCCCACTGTCTCTAAAATTTATGAAAGACTTATGTACAAGCAAATGATGGAACATATGACTGCTTACTTATCAGATTTGTTATGTGGTTTCCGACAAGGATACAATGCACATCATGCCTTAACTCGTTTTCTTGAAAAATGTAAAATATACTGTTTTGGAAGCTGACATTAAAACAATAGGACAATAGCATAGTTTAGTAGAATAGAATAGTATAGGAACACGTGACTTTTAGAGAGGGAAGTTGAGGATGATTAGAGTTATGGAGACAAGCATAGCGAGCATGGAGTCATGCAATTTGTTTCGAGGCTTGTAATTCTTGTTGAGATATCATCGTTGAGATTCGACGAGGTCGGAAATTATTCAAACGTTATTGAGACAGACATACCAGTCGTTTTGTACATATTTCGTCGTTTGTAAATAGTTTCGCTGGTAGATATTTAGAAGCTGTTCTTTTTTGCTGATTCACGCGGATTCGTTCAAACGTTAGGACATTTTCATTCGATTTCGCGGAGCACGCAGTCTTATTCGATAGTTCCGTCGAACTTATGCTTTCGTAACATATACTTAGACACTGGAGGAAAAGCTGGGGCTGTCTTTATGGATCTTTCCAAGGCATTCGATTGCGTCAAGCACGATCTCCTTATTGCTAAACTGCATGCATATGGTTTCAACCATGATGCATTGACCTTTTTGTATAGTTATTTAAGTGACAGGCAGCAAGGAGTTAAAATTAATGGTTCGTTTAGTTCTAAGCAGAAACTGAATTTGGGTGTTCCACAGGGATCGGTGTTAGGACCTCTACTTTTTAACATTTATTTGAACGATTTGTTAATCTCTGTTGATGATATTGAAATATGCAATTATGCTGATGACACCACCCTATATACATGTGACCAAAATCTACAAAATGTAGTAGAAAGGCTGGAAAACGTCTCTTTAAAAGTAATAAAATGGTTCTCTGACAACTGCCTCAAGCTAAATGAAGATAAATGCCACTTCTTAGCATTAGGTGCCTCTCGTGATGAACCGGTCACCATTAAGATTGGTAATACATCTGTGCAGAATAGCACTCAGGAAAAGCTGTTAGGTGTTACTATAGACAATAAGTTGACATTTGAACATCATGTTGCCGGGCTCTGTCAAAAGGCTAGCAATAAACTGTATGCTCTCTCACGTATTGCCCCCTTCATGGATCAAGGCAAATTACGGTACTTAATGAGAGCTTTTATAAATAGCCAGTTTCAATACTGTCCCTTGGCGTGGATGTTCCACAGCCGAAAACTTCGTCACAAAATTGATAAAATTCAAGAGAGAGCACTAAGAGTTACTTACCAGGACTATGAATCCAGCTTTGGGGTTTTAATGGAAAAGGATAGATCAATAACTGTGCACCAGAGAAACTTGCAGAATCTCATGACGGAAATGTATAAGATCAAAAATGGCTTGAATCCAGCTTTTATGAGAGAGATTTTTTTGTCAACAAGGAAGTCAACATAATCCGAGGAACTCTAACGATTTTTCTCTTCCTAGAATTAAAACTGTTACATATGGCTCAGAAACCATTTGCTTTAGAGGCCCGCAAGTCTGGGCTACCGTTCCACAATTTATCAAAGATTCTGCATCTCTTACAGAGTTTAAAAACAAAATCAAATCTTGGTCTGGAGAAAGCTGCCACTGCCGATTATGCCAAACTTGTCCCAAACTTAGGCTTCATTTGATTTTAACATCTTTGATTTTTTATGCTGAGCAATTCATTGTATATTTTTCTAATTTACCATTTTAACTACTATTCGCTCTTGTATATTTTAATTTTTTAGTTGGCCTAAATTAGCTTTTAATCATAGCTATTGTAGTTTTTAGCCAACTTTTAAAGAAATTGATAATAATAATAATAATAATGATAATAATAATAATAATAATAATAATGCATATTACATTGGCACATTTTGAAAGCGGTGAAAAATATGACGGTTGCGAACCCTAACTAGCGTTCACACAATGCTGCAGCAATTTGAATACGGCCGGAAATTTGATTGTAACAAACTCGTGCAAAATTTTGATTGCAAAGAAATGTACCTACACCTTAAGAATCGATAACTCTTGTCCCAAAAGCGTTAATGAATGCTAAATTGTCCTCATTTTCGAATGTTCACCTGATGTTATTTTCAAAATGTTTCCGTTTGGGTTCTGTTTCAGAATTCTACTGTTCTCAAAATTGGCCGGCAAATAATGAGCGGTTTTCGTGTGAACGAGAGGTCTATCCGTCACATTTTTTAAAATTTTCAAAATGTGTTTGCACCTTGTGAACGTTGTCTCAGTCTAATATAAGTATGCAATTTGACTTGTCTCAATGATACATACTCAACAATAAAAACAAGCCAAACAAAAGAAACTCCAAAGTAACATGACAAATGTCACCAAAGCAATTGACTGGCTGAACTCGGAGAAGAGGCGAACAAGGCCAAAACATGTGGGACAAAATCATAGCAGTTATGAGGCAAAATAAAGCTCCTGTTATCGACAAAAAGTAGGTCTGCAAATTTCATTATAGATGCATGCAAAATACCTTTATGCCAGATTCTTGATTCTCGTTTCAGGAATGGCAGTTCTTGTCCAACTGCAACAATTTTGTACTCGTTTGTTTTGATATTCTCTGCAACTTTGCAGCATGATTTTGCGTTACTGCATTTGTGAAAACTTTCATCAATGATATTTTGGTTATCACCACTGCTTGCTTCTGTGCTGGTATAAACATCCCTCATAGCAAAGAATGTTCCATAGCTTTGACTTTTGCTTGCCTGATAGATGCTGAGAAAGGAGATTACGGCAAGAACCAGCCCAAAAACTGCCTTTGTCATTTTGCTCTCCCTTCGCATATCAATTTCATTTGAAGCAAGTGATAATGGCTTAAAATCTAGTTATAGTGAGGCTAAAAATAGAGTTAACAAAGTTGCCAACTCTCGGCTTTGTATTAACGTGCATTAGAAGGCTCCAATGGCAACTATCATTAGCATTTTGATTGCGCCAACCGTATAAACCAACCGTTTATTTATCAACGATACAATCGATCTGAATATATTTGCTTATTAATAAGTGTCAAAGGATCCCTGAGAAGGTATATTGTATCGAATATTTTATTGAATATCATGACAAATGTTGACATTTTACAACGAAGACTATTATGCTAAAAGAATAGGAGGCATGGCAACAGAAACTATATAGGTTGTTGAAGAACATGTATGAAGTTTGTTTGGGTTTTGAGACTTTACAACTATGAGAATTGAGACTTTACCGATCAATATCTAATCTCTTTCAATCTCAATGGTAACTTGAATATGGATACAAAGTTTGTTGGTATTGGTCCCATGGGAGCAGAAATAGTTATCTTGTGATATTTCGGTATTCGTGTCCACCTCCAAACTAGAGCTTCAGCCTTTTCGGCTAAGCAAATTGTAAGGGCACTGCGAGTAATGATAATTTTGATAAATTTTTGACAACATTTGATCAATATTTTAATATGAATGATATTCTGTTTTTCAGAAGTCAGACGGAAGTCTCAGTTTCTTGATGTTTTTCTCTCGTAGTTCACCTTTTATTTTGATGCGTTACAAAAGTTGCTTAGACCTAAAGGCAAAGGCTTTTTTTATCAAGACTAAAAAACTACAACAGGCTGTTGCGAAAATTTTGCACTATTGGTGTGGCTACAGTGGTTGAGCTATAGATTCAAATATCTCAGTTTTTACACAGTTATATTGGCAAGCTTCAATTTAGATTTTGAAACCTTGCATGAGTTATTCTGACACATGATGGCTAAATTATGGCAGGGAAGAGGCAAATGATTGATTGCTTCAAAAATATCACTTTTTCTGTTCTCCAGCAGTGTCAAAATAACGTAAGCTGTCAAAGAAAGCGTTCTGGCATCAAATTAAGAATTTCACTGAATATTTTAAAAGTTATGAAATGATATCTTATGAGTAGACAACACTGCTAACCGGAAAGATTTACCAAAAATACGACGCTACAACCCTTTCTTAGAAAACTTGCGTTGTCTTAACATTGCTGGAGAACAAAAGATTTGCCGTTTTGAAGCAACCACTTATATTGCATATTCTCTGCCATAGATCAGCAACCAAATGTCAGATTGACGCAAACAAGGTCCCTAACTCTACGTTCAAGCTTGACCAATACGACTGTGTAAAAATCGAGATGATTGAGCATACAGCTCCTTCACGGTAGCCACAAAAACGGGGCAAAAGTTTTTGGGACACCTTGTGTAATTAATTTTGTATTACACTGTACCATCCATATAGTGAGAAAAGACATAAAGTCAGTGGGTCTTCAATATGGATAGCAATTACAAATAAAATCAATTTTCAATGCACAAAAAAAAAGAAGAAAACTGCGCAATCAAAATGCAATGCGCAAAGCAGACAACAAAACAACAAAGCCAATGCAGATTACTTGTCAACGAAAATAGATTCTGGAAGTACGTCTGCAGTATGATTTTTCAGTCAGCGGTACAGAGTTATTACATTTGTCTTATTTGTCATCTTAAACATTTCAGTATAGTCTCGTTTCAGTAAGTGATACCAGAAACTCATTGTGGTAACGACCCATGGAGAATTTCAAAGTGTTAGGACACAAGGATGCCGGGGAGGGGGGCTTATTGATAAACCTTGTGAGATCTATAGGCCTTTTACCTCATTTTTGGGGAAGCATCAGTCAAACTTTTGTGAGTCATGTACCCAGAATCAACACATCTTTAATCAGCAACCACGTGGAAATTGATATCGAGACTTGATTTTGCCAAATCTGGAACATTTATGATAATCACTTCTAACTATTTTCATTGATTACTTTAAAGGTCACATTCCAGGCGTCCAGCCACCTATCCTTGCTGCCTTGTTTTCCACTTTTGCGAGGTGTTCAGCTTGGAATAATCACAACATCCCCCCTGAGTAACAATAGCTCAAGCGGAGTGAGCCTCGATGCGAAGATGGGGGGGGGGGGGGCGAGGAAGGATTGAACAGCTTTGTAACGGTAAAACTGTACCATTGCAGCGCAAACGTGTTGTAAGTTCACTTTCAGCCTATGAAGTTGAATTTTAAATAAATGAGCCTGTGAAATAAATTTCATCAATAAGAACTTGCAAACACGCTAAGTTCCTACTGACTTGCCGGTAGTTATGTACAGGTTGCTATTCTGTTAATGCAGTATCTTTGGCATTGCTGTATGGAAATTGATAAATATTTACGTACAATTACAATTACATAGCATGAATTAATCAACCAATCAATCAATTATTCTGACAAGGAATAGGCACTGATGCAGTAAACCAGCAGGTTCTTGATTGATAGCAGCATGTTTTCATATATCGTTTATCAAATTTAATCAATTTCTAACAATCCTTATGATGCTGCATTAGAAGGAGCAAACTAGCTATAAACATATACCCCCGTATTCTCCATATTCCATCACTGGAGATTTCCTTGGTAAAGGAAATTAAACAGCAGTAGAAGTAGAGTTCAAATCACCAATCTCCTCCCTAATTCATGAAAGTAGCAGCAGAAACATTACAAATAAGGATGCTTTTGAGTATGTTTGAACTCGCCAGAATTCGCCAGTGTAATCAGATTTTTGTTCCATCAACGATAGTAAAAATACAACTGAATTTTAGGCCACAACTTTTTGATTTGTTTAGCATAAGCAAACCTACGAAAGGCAACCAGCAAGAAAGCGTAGGCCATGCACCAATAAAAGAAGAATTTTCATTGAATTTGATGATGAAGGGACAAGACCAGCCACCGCCTTTGCCATCGTTTCTTTTTGTTTCTGTGAATTTTGTACAATCAGTCATTCTGGAAGCTGTGGAGAATAAGTCGCTACTTCGCGCAAAGCATGCTCGTCTTGGAACTCCTTTTAAGTAAAATATGTTCCTGGACAGGTTGTGAACGTCCTAGGTAAACAACTCACCGTAAGTGAAGTGCGAACTGGAGACATTGCAAACCTAGGGGGGGAGAAATTGTAGATATTATTTCTACACAAGAACTGCTCTACAGCAAAATCTTGTTTTCTTCCGTACATAATCTGAGCTATTTTTGGGTGATTAAAGAAAGAACAAAATGTTTGACAGGATGTGAGATGAAATTTGCTTTCCGATATTCATAGCTAAGGTTTTGATCTATGATTCCCAGGCTAACTTAGATGTGAAATTTTGCCTGATAAAATCACTCGACGTCTTAGACCTAAAAGTGAGAAAGACATTGTTAAGTTGCTCCTATGGGAACTAGCATTCCACTTTCAATTCTGGTCCATGATTTACTAAATATGAAAATATAAATTTAATACAATTACCTTTTTCAGAAATAGAATTTAAATATAATTGGCAAGTAATTCATAGACCAGAATTAAACATGGAATATTCGTTCCGGCACAAACTTCTTACCAGCATTTTCAATTTGTGAGTCTGCAACATGAGGGCCTTTAGGGACAGTGCGATGTTTATTTTATAACATGGCCGGTGCAAAATGTATCGGGGCAGCTACTCTTTTTGAGCTATTGCAGAACTAAGTCTACATTATTTTATGAGCAAATATAAAAGCATTAACATTTGACAAGGTCAAGATGAAGCTTGAAATATAGAATTGCTCATTTTGAGGACAAAATTGAAAATCACTCAAGACAAGAAGTGCATGAAGGGTGTCTATAACGTGACGCAAAATTTCCTTGTCCGTTGCTTGCAAGATCGATTCATCATCATGTCTCCTCATCTCCAAAGTCAGTTTTTCTCCGTCGAAAAGGACTCGAAAGGGCAAGAATTTATTTTAACATGTGGTCTTTCGCTAATCTACCCTCGGTACTATATAACATCAGTTGTTAATGAATACGGGGCAGATACATTTTAAGGAAAGGATGAAGGGGTAGTTGGTTTTTTAGCTTTAATTCAATTCAGGAGAACAACTTTTTGTAAGAAGTTTTCTTCTCCATCCACCATGTTATACAATAAATTTTGTACTGTCCATTATCATAAAACAATGCTCAAATCTATGTTAGCCTTTGGTTGATAGACTTAAATTTTAAAGTACTTTTAGTCCACAGCACATCCCTAGGAGGTCGGTAAATGAGTACCCGGAAGCAACTCTGAGGGCACAAGCCGTAGTGTCGCAGGCCCGTATCAACTGTATAGCTGCTACGTACCCAGCCTGCGTTAACGAATTAATGGGCCCATTTTGTAATTCAAAAATCTGCCAGATGGGCATTTGATACTTGGGAGCTATCGACGGCCCAAACCTTAATGCGCATGGCTGCCTGAGCTGTAATCTTGTTTAGACATCTGGTGGTCTACATAATAAACCTTACCGACATGCATTCTACCTTCTCTGTCCTGTGAAAATCCAGGTTTCGTTCGTCTGTCGGACGGACTAGATAGAAAGTGAATTTAAATGCTTGTTTTTCAGTTGCATGTCTATGCTGCTAAAAAGCATTTTCCTGTGATGTTTTGGCATCTATGTATAGCTCAGCTCTTCAGAATTGCATTTCGATCCATCTCTTTGCTTAAAATGGTTATTCACATAGCATGAGCATACATTAAATGCATGCATCCCGTCTGTCTTGCGGACACTGTCGGACGGACAAAATTTTCCTATCATTTTGGCAGCGCCTACTTTGTACTGGAGACTCATGCCTATATAACGCCACTTAAAGCAAAATTCGGCATAATTCCATGTTAGAATTTGCTCTAAGCTCTATAGCAGCTGAAAATTTCGTTTCATTTAGCCCTATGAAAACAAATTAAAAATGGCACGTTTGTGATCAAAAAGAAATTTTTGCGCAGCAGAAATTGCACCATGATCCCTTCGTGAAAATGATGATAAAATGAGTCACTTTCTGCCGCCTGCAATTACTGAAAACAGTTAAATTACTTTGCAACTCACAGAAAATCTGTTAGTAGCAACAATATGATTTTCTCTGGGTGTGAAAAATCTCAAAAAAGGTCCAACTGCTGCTTTTCTGCTTGCTTGCTTGTTTGAATAAGTTTAAATTCCTAAACAAGACGGCTCAAGGTATCTCTTTCATGGTACTGAGACGGGGGTGTGACTATGATAGAAAAGAGCTAGGTACTAAACCAAGCATCTGCGAAGAAGTTGAATATTAAATTTGCTGTCGCTTGCCATCGTGGCTGTGAACTTTAGCCAACTTAATACCAACTCAAGTGCAATTATTAGGATGCAATTGACCTAGGTTTGATGAGCGTAATTCAAACAAAATACAATTTTGAAGTGAAAGAAAAACGATGAACGCAATTTTGACATTTGCTTTGGTCACAATCTTCTTCTTCGACAACTTTTATCAAGCAAGTAACAGCCCAAATTATGGAACATTCTTTGCGATGAGGGAGGGCTTTTCAAGAACAGACCCAAGCAGTGATGATACGAAAAATATCATTGATGAAAGTTTTCACAAATGCAGCAACGAAAAATCTTGCAGCAAAATTGCAGAGAATGTCAAAATAAAAAAGTACAAAATTGTTGCAGTTGGAGAAGAATTGTCATTCGAAAATCGAGATACAAGGATTTGGCTCAAAGGTATGGAAGGCCAACAGAAGGGGTAGGGGGCAAGGTTTCCGATCTCATCCTGTTCTTAATGTCAAGAATATTCCCTTGAATAGGGAAACTGCTTTATCTTGGTATACATTTCCCTGTCTGCGTTTGCAGTCAGTTTGTGAGATGTTTTGTAAATTTAGCGCCAGTTGTGGGTCCACCTTCGCTTTGCCTCAAGTCATTGGAAAATGTTACTTATCTATTTTTATCACTGACAATTACGACTGCAAAGATTTTGCAAAAAGGAACTTCGATCAGTTATATTCTTGTCGCTATTCTTGTGCAAATTTTGCCCCGATTATGGTGGTTAAATAATCAAACTGCTGCCCTGGCTATGGAGCCCATCCCACACTGGATTCCTAGAGGCACTTTTATACCAACCCCAAACAGGAATGACTCCCTCCCCCGTCGATCACCCTGTCATTATGGAAATATATCACAGAATATACCATTATCAGAAAACTTTTTTTTCCAAGACATTTTTTACCGAGATGTGTGCTCAGGCAACCTGAAATAATTGGATGCAAAATTTTGAGGAAGAATGCACTTGATCTTCTATTTGTCTATTTTCTGGCTTACGTTGGACCTGGTTCTCTAAATATACTCGTGACCTTGAGTATCTTTAGGCTACTGTGAAGTTATGTTTAGTATCAGACTAAATTTGATAGCAAGGCTGGGAGATAGAAGTTACAGAAAATCTATATTTACAGGAAGAGTCAGAAAAATGCTTAAATGATTAAAAGATTGCAGCTCTAAAACTATTGATCAAATACATTATTTGATAAGCTTGCAGAGAACAATGTTTGATGACGTCATAACTCATCTCTCTCGTAATAACTCATCTCTCTTGTAATAACTGATCTCTCTTGTAACCAAATGCATTGTGTCCCAACAATGCTCGGCGTTTGAAAACGATAGCATGAACAGGTTAATGGAAAGATAATCCTAAGATTTTGAGCACTAAACAAATGACTAGTGGTACAGAATGATTAGTGGCACAAAATTTTTAAATGACCTTAAGTAGAGGACTCATCTATATAAACCATGGACGCACAATAAACTTATATCCTGTAAGAAAAACACTATCAACTCCTGTAAAGAAAAGCAGGAATCTAAGATAAACCTGTAGCTGGAGAGAAAGCTGTTAAACCTGCAAGAAAATCAAGTAATCAGTTATCAACAACGTTGTTACATCAAATACGCGTTTCGTCACACGCTCTTCAGTTTGGTTGATGCGAAGAAAAACAAATGACACGACCAGGCTGTTTTTATACCGAACAAAAGAAAAAACCTTTTGAGAATCACGTGAACGTCAACACCTGAGCCACTGATTGGCTTAATCTCAAACAAAAGCCATCCAATCAACAAGTGCCAAAACTTTGGCGCCAACTTCAGAGCAGTTGCAGGCAGAGCAAAGAAAAATTCCTTCTGTCGGCATAGCGAGGGATCCCGAAGTTTAATAAACAAAGCTTCTAAAGCCTTAAGATGAATTGCAGACCTTGCCCTACTCAAAATACTGAACAATCCTCTTTGTAGCAGTTACCAAATTCAACAAGAATTTGAGATAATTTTACAGAGTAGAAGTTTGATAATCTTGAAAATTCACGGAGTTTCGAGCTTCCAAAGATCACAAATATGCAGCATCTAAAACAAAAGACCCATTGTAATGCATAAAAGCTCCAAGAAGCATAAATGTCAAATCTTTCAACAAAGGACAAGGGAGACTCACGAATCTTTCAATTTCACGCTTATCGGCAAATGACATCGTCGTATTCCGATCACGTGACAGAAAATAAGGCTTTGAGACAACATTTCAGTTACCTTTACCAAAATCAAAACCAACATTCGACTAGAAAGGATATAGAGATGGTATTGCCAAGAATCGATTCGATAGGTTCCATTCCATATCTTGCATTTTACATTGAAATCTCGTCAGGGATGGGTGTCAAATCGAATTTTATTCCTTCGAAAATTGGCCTATGTTCAAGAAACTTTCAGGAACGCTAAGAATAGGATAGATCTTTCAAGATTTTACATGTTGCTTAAATTATGTCCACGAATAGCCAGAAAATATTGAACATCGGCCAATTTTCTACGGAAAGAAATTCGATGTAACACCCAACCGTTTTTTACCAATTGCCAATTTGCAAAATATGGAGTGGAGCCTGTAGTATCGATTCTTGGTAAAATCAGCTCTGTATCATAATTAGTCGAATATCCATTTCTATTTCTTCGGAATACAGCGATATCATTGGCTGATAGCCGTGAAATTGAAAGATTTGTGGGTCTCCCTGTACCCTAATGAAAGATTTGACTTGTATGCTGCTCCAAGATCGAGGTAAAAGGAGGTTCCCAATGTCATACTTCTTGTTGATATGAGGGGCAAAGAAAATAGGGCTTCGAATGTAATTCATTCTTTTAACCATTGACAAATTGTGAGTAGGAGCGAGTAGAATCAAATACATTACCGGAGAAAACTGAATAATTGTAAAACTTTCCTCAACAGAATTCTTCAAAGCATCTATTTGCTCGAAAGTTTGTTTAATCGAAGTTTTTTCCAAATTCGATTCGGTCTGTCCTGAAATAACGAGAAACAAAGATAAGGTAGCCCTCACAACGTTTATCACAAAGCCCACATAGAGGCCTCTGGTTTCAGCTTTTGCCCAAACATGTACTTCAAAATCTTGCAGCCCTGTGGATGTTCAGCGGATTTGGAAGATGCTGATGCCTCATCACATGCAATTCTCACAAATCGGCCTATCTCATAATCTGACCTCTTTTCTTCTTCTTATGTGCCGTCTACGTGCTGTAGGTAGGCTGCTATGAATTGTCTCCACTTCTCTCTCTCCTGTGCTTTTCTCACAAGCCATCCATAATGCTTTCTTCCCACTCAATCCCCGATGTTATCTATCCACATAGATCTTGGTCTTCCTATGGTATTCGAACTAACCTCTTCATTGTTTCGTTATTCTTTGATATTGAATCAAACGTCGAAGATTTTTTGGGACACCCTGTGCTGTTAACAAGGACAGAACTTATAATACAATAGCAATAGTTTCTTTGATTCACACCTCAGTTCAAAGTGATTAGCAATTATACAAAAAGAAATTCTCTCAACCAGTAATTCAAAGAAAACACGGCCGCATAAGCTGCCCTGAAACCAATGGGGCAAACTCTCGCCTTGTGCAAGCAAAAGATGGTTCTTAAGAAAAGTTATGCGCTTATACCGAAAGAAGAAGGGCATTTAATATGTCTTTATATCTAATTCTTTTAATGAGGGTTACCATGCAACAAGTCGATTTTCCAGGGGCCCTCCAATAAAAGCATTAATTACAATCTAAGATAAAAAGTAAAGAGCTATTAATCAAATCAAAATATAACACCTTATCTACAATATCCAAAACCTATTTACGATAATGTTTAGAATTTGCAATAAAAACGATAGAAACAGTTTCTACATAGCTGTCTTAAAACTATACAGAGAGGTTGCCTGCTTTGACTCAACAGTTAGGCCATTCCAAAGTTTTGCAACTCAATGAGAGAAACATCTCTGTCCATTTGCTGACCTTTTCATCAGTAGCCTCAGGTCAGTCTAAATAAGGCTGAAGTTCTGACCGTTCCGATTTTGTTTATTTGATTCAGGAGCTGAGTGGTAATTGTTTCATTTAAGCCCTGAATACTATAGAATTATAATACTTGCTACTCGTCTTCTAAATGTATATAAATATCTTTCTTTCGTAAGTTTTTCGTTGTGCCAGCACCTCTGAGGGGATCATTATGGAATTGAAGTCACCCTGACCTTAAATCGTTAACCCTGCCATTAGGGGTGTTTGTGTTTACGCTTTTAACCTTATTGCATTGTATCTTGTTTATACTATTAAACCTGTAAATATTGTTTGAATAGTGGCAAATGATGCCTGCATACATATATAATGAAATAAGCAAAATCCGCTAGACCGAAGGGCAGATTTAAGTTTCTTCTATCGTAATAAGCACGCAATATCTATTAAAAAGCACCCATTGCTTTAGCAAGGCGAGAGTTTGCCCTACTCACGGGAGGGAAGCCTCGGCTAAATTTCGGGTAGGGGTGTGCCTCCCATAGTTTCAAAATGGAAGCGTTTGGCTAGACCAATTTTGTGAAGATCATACCCATGGCTAGATAAATTATTAATTTTTCTTCAACAGTGGCTTGGGCTGGCATTTTCTAGACAAAATTTGCCAAATTTTCGCAATTTCAGTGCCAAAATTTCAAAAAAATTGGATTTTTCCAATAATTACCGAATTTTGACATTTCTTTGACCAAAATTGTTGAAAAGCATACCCTTGTCTAGACTAGAAACTTGACTAAAGTTGCCAAAAAGTATATGCCCTTCGCTAGACTAGAGGTCCGAAAAAGTATACCCTTGCTGGTGACACATCCCCAGGAACCTTTACTATTGGAAGAACATCCACTGTGGCCTTACTGGTTTCGGGGTAACTTTTGCGGGCGTGTTTGTTTTATTTACTAGTTGAGAGAATTTCCTTTGTCTGCAATTGCTAGTCGCTTTAAAATGAGTTTCAATTAAAGCACCTTTTGCTTCTGTATTGCAGAATCTGCCCTTGTTTGTGCTGTTTGAAGTTTCTAATGTAGGGCCTCTTATTGCAAATACATTACCTACCTACCGCCACCGGGTGAGTCAAAAACAAGTTTACTCGTTTGGTAGGCTGTAAAATGAAAGATATGAAACAAGACTCTGATGAAACCGATGGTCGGGGAGGGAATGTTAATCTATCAGTCAAAGGCTAACTTGCATTGCAATTTTTTTCTGGTAACATCACACAACTCTAAAGTCCAAAACTAGCAAAAAACTACCTGTGAGGGGTTGGTATGGAAATAGAAAATTCCAAACTCCATTCTGGTCCATGATTTATGTGGCATTAAAGTTCGAATTGCAAGTTTCAGAGATAGAATTTTAATTTCAATAACTGGTAAAGTATGGAACAAAATGGAATGAGGAATCCTGGTTCCCCAACAAGCCCCTTACCCGCATTTTCCTGATTTCTGGATCTGAATGAAAAGTGATTTTACCAAACAAAATTTTATATCTAAGTTAACCTATGACTGATAGATTAACATTTCAACTTTTAATTACAGTCACATCATGTTTATTTCATTGCCCGCCAAACGCGTAAATTTTATTTTGACTCATCCGGTACATCATAGGGATCAAATCTTTCAAATTTCAATGATGATGGGTGTAATGTTTTATTCTGCTACATTTTCTTTGAAGCGAATTGCCCGAAAAGAACTTAAGGCACTTTCTTGCATATTTGTCGTAAAATTTTCTTGACATATTGATAATTTTCAAAATGGCAGCATTTGTCATCTTCTTCAAAGTATCGATTGAAAATTTTGAACAAAGTTGGCCTCTGAACAGGCCTTATTTGGGAGCTGCGGAGGAGGGAAAGAGAGAAAAGAGCCTGTAGGAATGGGCAGCATTTTCGAATTCCATGTACCCAATTTGAGGTATATGGCTTTCTTTGTTATTTTTCTTTGAAAGCTGACATTCTAGCTTCCCACAATGATTTATTTCAGTAGTAATATGCGCATACTAACCGGTTTTGTTGTTATACAGGAAAATATAAAGCCCGAGGTCTTAAAAGTACAGACCGAGCTTGCAAGGTCTGTGCATTATTAAGACCGAGGGCTTTATATTTTCCTGCAAACAACAAAACCAGGTTAGTATGAGTTTCATTACCTGACATCTTCTAATCTTGACTCTCATTTAACCAAACACATTTTGTTAGCTTTGAGTTTACTGAACATCTCAAAGGCCTAGGCCTAAAGCAGTTGCTGTGGCGACAAAAACGCGTCCTTGTATCGTATTATACAAGGCTACGGGAAACCCGCGAGATTCCGTATTGCCTCGTTTTGAAACTTCAGTCAGGTAATAACAGGAAAGATTGATCAATAACACAATTTTCATCACTTGTGGTATTGAAATTTGGGACAAACAACAATAGTCTTTTATACCCCAGATCAGATTTACAGAATTAACAAATACAGCCTATTCCTACAGTCTCTCTTCTTCCTTTTCGTATCATTTTAAAGCCTGTCCAGAGGCTTGAAAATTTAAAACAATACTAAATCTCAAGTCAATAGAAAAAAAAAGGAAGCAATCTTTAAGGAAACCGAAGCTTTTGAAGTCGTAAAATATGATTGAAAGCATGAATCTGTGATGAACCAGCAGGCTCTGGTTTCAGCTACAACAAAGCTCCAACTTTTTAAAATTCATAGGTAGGTAGGTAGGTAGGTAGGTAGGTAGGTAGGTAGGTAGGTAGGTAGGTAGGTAGGTAGGTAGGTAGGTAGGTAGGTAGGTAGGTAGGTATTTATATTTAACGTGGCTAGCCCGCGAAAGTCTGAGAGACTTATTTCCAGCAGGGGCCACGGATGTTTTACCATCACTCCGCCGCAACTACCCACCACAGCTACCAGATTTCCCTCACATGGCTCTGGTCGACCCGGGCTAGTGTAACGGACAGCGACCAAACTGTCCAGCGTGGGATTCGAACCTACGGCCGTTCTGACCTTTGGCTTAAGAGTCAGACGCCTCAACCACTCGGCCACACGCTCACTCAAGCATCAAGAGTGCTTTTCACATTTTTCAATGGTTCAACTTCTAGTTAAAAGCTGAAGGTTCAAAATATCTTTGTGATTTTTGTCGCTATCTTACAGGTACTACAGGGTGTCCCAGAAAAATTGTGCCCCGTTTGCCTGAAGATTGCGAGAAAACAGCAAAAGATTATCACTAACCTTTTCCATGACGTTGCTCTTCAGATGTTCAATTGAAGTTTGCCACCGTTCCCGTGAAAATCCGTCGAAAAATGATGGAGCTATGACTTTCAGAAGACCAAATCTGCCTGTTGACTGAAACCAGTGGTCGGCCATTTTATCTTACTATTTTGCAAAGATAAACAGCTTCATGGATGAACTGAAATAGCAGCCTTTAATGTCATAGCTCTCATCAAACTTCCAATAATCATCAGAGAGTTAGACTATCTTTTACCCCACGATCTTTGATAGAATGCAAAAGTGAAGATCAGAAGTCCCAAAGTAATAAAAAATCAAAAGCTTCGACAAAAATATATTTCACATTTAATTTGTTGCCATCCCTAGAGTATCCCTACTCAGATTTCTCCCTTCATTTGTTACGAGCAATTGTTGATTTACTACCGAAGACAATGAACTAAAAGAAACGAGAAGGGCAAAAGATTTTTGGAGCTGTATTGTCTCATTTTGAACTGATAGATAAACTAAATAATTGCTGCACTCACCACACCTGCAAACAAAATGTGACTATATTTTTGTCATTGCCTTTCGATTGTTTATCTTATCATGGGATCCTCGTTTTCGTTTTGACATTCAATAAAGGATCGAAGGTAAGAAATAGCTGAAGTCTCTGATGATTGTTGAAACTTTCGCGAGAGCTATGAGATTGGAGGCTACTGTTTCAGCTCATCCACGAAGCTGCTTATCGTCGCAAAATAGTAATACAAAATGGCCGACCGCTGGTTTCAGTCATCAGAGAAATTTGGTCTTCTGAACGTCATAGCTCCATCATTTCTTAACGGATTTTTACGGGGATGGAAGCAAACTTTAATTTAACATCTTGCGAGCAACATCATGCCAAAATGTGGTGACGACCTTTTGCTGCTTTGTCGTGGTCTTCAGGCAAACGGGGCACAAATTTTCTGGGACACCCTGTAGAAATATAAGTAAATTCAATTTTACAAAAATTTCATTGAAGCAAAATGACTGAAAAAGGGCCTAAAGCCTCAAATCATGAAGGACTCCTAGCACAGAACAATAAAGAAAAATCTATTTTTCATGAATGAGAGATATCCTCTACACATTTTTTGCTATTTTATTGAAAATCTTTAGTATAAGGATAAAAAATGATGTCTTATAACTCTTGAGAGATGTAAAACGCATGTTTGCATACCCGTGTAAGGAGAGCTCCTGTGATTTGATCAGTGTTTTAGGCCCTTTGTCAGTCATTTCGCAAGCAAGAAATTCTTACAAAGTTGAATTTCAGAATCGGGTGAGTCAAAGAGGCCCGGCGTTTGAATGGCTACTGTTCCCTGAGTATATAAGCAACTATATTTCTGCAATATCTGATTGAATGGCGAACATGCTCAATTACTTTTAAAATCTTTTCTGGCTAAAATCAGTCACTCCATTCAGATTCTGCAAGCGCTTTTCCAAAAAAATCCCTTTGAGAAACCTTGAAAATCGTGCTAAAATTACAAGCAAGTTTCCGAAATTTGTTTACATTACAGAGATGACTTTTAGCACGTTTTAACATGTGCTTTCGTCTTGGTGGGTTGCGAAGTCTCCCCCCCTCTTGTATGAAAAACTTAGTCAGGGGATTCCATTCTCCCATGAGAACAGAATACAGGAACACGTCCACTTGTCATTATTGAGATGAAGGGAAATATTGCTTGGCGTTTTCACTCGTTTTCTCGGGTTTTCGAGGGGGCTTTCTGCAGTAAATTTTCTATTTTCTGGGAAGAAATAGCTCATTTAAGCCAGTTAAATTACCGAACCTAATTTGCTATATTGGGAATATAACAAACTTGTTTTCAATATCATTGCTTTGATATTCAGGGAGCAGGGTTTTTCAAACGGCGGGCGTTTTCGTTGACTCACCCGGTATACTTGTAATGTCGGGGAGATATGGAAAAAAGTCAAAAAAAAACTTTGACCTTTCGGTTTTTAACCAGAAGTTCAATCATTCAAATCTGTGAGATGCTGTTTGTGTTATGAATTTTCAAAAGTGGGAATTTTTTCATAGCTCATCCGGTAAGGTCGCCATTTTGAAACAAATTATGGTATCAAAGGATTCCACACACAATTGCAAAAAAGTGCAATGCTTTTCTTTCAAATCATTAAATTCAAAGAAAACTTTAAAAGAATTTGACACCGACCTTTTCCAAGATCTAAGCCCCCATGTCTTCTATCTGCAGAAAGAATCATCTTGATCGACGTGTTGTCAGCTGGATTCGAAGATCCTGGCGGAAGGAATTCAATCATCAAGGTTGAGGGGATTGATTATTCAAAAGACCGGCGAGGGATGAATGTCGTTGTTCTTTCTGGGACAAGTGGTGAAGTAATCAGCACAGGTTTCTTCCAAGTTTTTGTCACCAATGAAGCACAGAAGATGACAGAATATATAAATCTGATTGGAAATAGTAATATTGTTCTTATTTCTGCTGAAGATGAGGTTGCAAATGGCATGACAACAGAAGCCGAAAAAGCAATTCATGCTCTTGGAGCGACAACACGTCTAGTGTTGAAGAATGGATATAGTGATGTAAGATACAGAGCATCGTTTGCTTTAGTAGCAAAGAAAGGTGGAGATAAGCCATACTGGTTTGTTGAGAAAGCAGCAGATCGTGGAAAGGGACCTTCTCGTATTCAAGTCCAAATTCAACTTGGCTGGTATTGATAATATTAACTGATAACTGAATGTCAAAACTGATTTGAGCCCGCGTTACATGAAGGCAAATTAGTGCACAAAGAGCATGCGCACGTTGCTTTTCTTGTCTGTATGAGAAATTTTAACATCCTATCCTCGTCTTTTTCCATGCTTATGCAAAATGATTGCATTCAGATTTGTGTCTTACTTTTGCAATGAGTTTGTTAATCCCATTTTACCAGGGCATATTTTTCTGAGTTGTTTGCTCGAGAGAACCATTATGGTCTCCTATTTACTTCTGTTTCTGCAGCCTCTTTGCTGCTGAAACTTTTCAGAACGGTACCTACAGCTATTAAGAGACCGATTGAACAAGTTCAGTCTCCATCGATCACATGGTTCGTTGCTTGGCAGCCAAAGGGTGCCAAGTAGTGACACGTTAACATCAGTACTGAAAACAGAGAAAGTGCTAATAATCTTTTATTTCAATGTCTGAAAATTCATAATATAGATTAAACGTGAATAAAATGTGATTTTCTATAAATTGAGGGTAAGGTTTTGAAAATTCATCATTATTCATTATAAATATGACGTCATCAAAATGGATGACATCATGGAAACTATTTTTTGCCCATGTAGGCAAATATAAAAAATCATAATCAAATGAAAACTCTTTCGAAGATCAATCGATTGGTAAGAATTCCGCTACATTTCAGTTGAAAACCAGATGATTATTACAGATTTTGTTCTGTTCTTTAAAATTGTTAGATAGATGACTGAGCATATCTGTACAGACATGCACGGAAGGCCTGCGTTCTTAAGATGTCAAATTAATCGTTTACGGTGAACGTAAGAAAGGTAAAAATAATGATTGGTTAAACTTTAACTCCATTTCATAATCCTCAAATTCTTCCAATCAATGATATTCCACGTTAAGAATGATGAAAATTATATCGCTCATTTCAGCGTCTCTTCGCTAAGAATTGCAAGTGGTGAGATGAGAAAATACGATTAACTTCGTGAACGATTAAATGTTCCGTTTCCGACTTGATCCTTGAGCGTTTCCCCCGTTGATTCGAATGCGATTATATGAGTCCACAAGTTATTGAGTTATTTACCGATATGTACACGTATTTGATATAAACTGTGAATTCTTGATTAGCTCCAAGCGTTCGTTCACGTTAATGCTCTGATTTGCGTTCGTTGTAACTCCGTGTGTTATGTCTTCTCGCTTCGAGACTTCTCTCATCTTATTCCGTCTACGTCCCCCATCCCGCCACAGCCCGACCATATGCCAAAAAATATTCAGCAAAAACCACTCTCCAAGTAAGATATTGTTATTGTCTCGTGACCATATATATGACATTAAAACTTTTAAAGTTTGATATGCTATTAAATTTTAGGAGAATTCATTTTAGATTCGGCACTCTAGCTTGCTCCATCTGAGAGCTATAGTTGAAACTCACGCGAGGGGGGCATAATCAAGCTTTTCTGACCCAACCAATTGTAAAAAGCAGGTAATTATTTTGTCAGATTGATGCGCTAGGCCATGAAAATTGATATTTAAGCGAAATACTATCAAGGCATCAAATCAAATAATCCTTTCACTGTGACAATGCAACGACATGGAACACTAACAGGTTCTTGATAGGTAAATGCTGCGAACTGAATTCGTACATCAGTGTCAATTACAACAATCGCACATCAATGCTTACTATAGACAAGTATATTGAGGCGTATGATGCTGGATATCCATAAAGAAGGAAGGCGTTAACGATGAAAGAAAGCCTCGTGTCGTGGAACCCAAGGGGGGTACTTAGTGAATTTTCGGGTGATGTGAAGATGCGTATGAAGAGAGTGTCGTTTTCAGCTATGCATACTCAGCAAGAGCAAATTAGCAACATGAATACAATAGTAACATTTGCTTTGATTCACACCTCAATTCAAAGCTATTTGCAATTGCAGACAAAGGGAACTCTCTCAACTAATAAGTCAAAACAAACACTGAAACCAGTACGGCAAACTCTCGCTTGGTGCGGGCGAAGTGTGTATTTTAAGACAAATTATGTGCTTATAACAAAAGAAGAAGGGTAAATCTATAGTTCTGTGTAGATTTATTTTAATTGATTCAGGAGAAGGGAAGTAACTCCTTACATTTTAGCAATAGATATGGAGGATTGTAATACCTTCTGCTTTGCCTGTGAATCACGTAACGAAAATTCGCTAGCCACGACTTTAGATTTACCCTTCTTCTTTCGTCTTAGGCACATAATTTCCTTTAAAAACCACCTATCGCCCGCACCAAGTGAAAGTTTGCCCTACTGGTCTGGGGCAACTTTTGCAGCTATGTTTTTTATGAATACTGGTTGAGAGAATTTCTTCTGTCTGCATTAGCTAATGCATTGAATTGAGGTGTCAATTACAGAAACTGATGCTATCGTCTTAGAAAATCAAACCTTGCCCAACCCTTGCATACTCTCAAATGATTCTCAACACAATGGTTGGGCTAGAAATAGAACAATCAAACCACAGAGCACCCTAAAAGGTGAGTCAGAGGTATACAAGGTGTACCCACAATCATTCGAGATTTTCAGAAAAAATGATGAGATTCTAATCAATAATAGGAATGTCATCTCTTTGTACAATGTATATTTTTTCAATGATATCCAGGTTGGGTGGAAATTTTGAATCTTTCATTGCTTAATTGATGTTTCATGAGTATGGCCTAGTTTAGATGATGAAAAGCGATGAAGCATTTTCATGGACAATAATCCACCCTTGTGAGAGCATGTTTTATAATTATCTACAAATGCATGTCATGAAGATGACATTGTCGAGTGCTTCTAGGCCTGAATATTTTGCCAAAATTTTGTCATGATTTTTACCAGAAAAAGGGGGGGCTTGATTTTCCTTTGCAGGATGCTGCATTTGAAATTGGCCGCACTTAAGAAAATATAATTGAAAGATGATAATTTCCCTTCATGCGTCCAATATGCATATGATTAGAGAGAAGTAATATTGTACTTTCAGACGGCTTACATAACATTTACTCGAATTTCGGAAAGTTTTCAAGATTGTAAATGTATTTGAGTTGCACTTTTTCTGAGGTACCTTGTATTTCTTTGACACACTTGGTGTAGTGGATATCTCTCACCCATGAACAATCGCATTTTCGTTACGATCTGAACGAGGAGTCTTTTATGATTTGATCAATATCTTCGGCCATTTTCAGTCATTTTGCAACTATGACATTTTTGTAAAGTTCAATTTACCTTTATTGCTAGTGCTGATGAGACATCGAGAAAAATCACAAAAATTCTTCAATAATTCGGCTTTTAACTAGAATTTGAATCATTCAAATCTATGAAGTACTCTTGCTATGAATTTTCGAAATGGGAACCTTTTTCTGGCTAACCAAGTATAGATATTCTTATTATCATTATAATTTTATCATTATCACTTCATCTTTGGTTATGGAGTTATATTTTCATCATAATTTTTGCCTGGTTATTTATTGGTCTCCCATCAGGCTCCTCAGTCTTATGGCACTAATATTATGGAAATATGAAAAAGAGCAACCAACAAATTTGATGCTTTCTCCGCCTATCTAAATGGTTAGGTTGCAGAAATTTTTTGGGGGAAGTGCCCGGACCCTCTCTATTTTCTGGGTTGCATTGGACCTGGATCGCAAACTCTCCACATGTCCTTGATTAGGGATCAGTCATCACTGATGCCGTGTAGAGGGGCAGCAGATATTTTTATTGATAATGAAAATTTCTCATAACCCCTCCATTTCATCGTTAAAGTTTTCTAGGACTCCTGGTCTTTTAGCTGTAATTTTTCGTGGCCTCCTTTTGTATCATATTGCATGACAAACTTTCTAAGCAACGTATCATATATTCTCATAACGAGTGATGCAAAAAGAACATGCTAGAAAGTTTTTTCAAGAGAAAGAGGTGGTTCATGAAAATTTTCAATAATAACACTTTTAGGAGAAATGCTTGACTTTACAAAGATCATAGAAGGAAGAAGTTTTCGTTTCAGATGGTGCAGATTAGCTTTGGGGTCCTCATGGCCCCATTTTTCAGACTTAAGGTTTTTAGTGGTCCCCCTTTCACAGCCCAAAATCTTTAGCAGCCCATCATAAATGTCTTTTAACACCCATACTCGGCTATATTAATGACTAGTCCCTTACCTTTTGGCGTCAATGAAGTTACAGGTCACTTCTGACTAGATTTGATCATTAAGTTAGAAGATCGAAGTGATAGGAAATTTATGTTTAATATAGTATATAATATGTAAGTATATCATCTATCTACAAAAAGAACTCTGAGAATAGAGATATTATAAGCTGGATTCGAGGATCCTGGCGGAAGGAATTCAATCATCAATGTTGAGGGAACTGATCATTCAGAAAACCGACGAGGAATGAATGTTGTCGTTCTTTCTGGGACAAGTGGTGAAGTAATCAGCAAAGGTTTCTTCGAAGTTTTTGTCACAAACGAAGCACAGAGGATGACAGAATATATAAATCTGATAGAAAATGGTAATATTGTTCTTATTTCTGCTGAATATGAGGTTGGAAGTGGCATGACAACAGAAGCCGAAAAAGCAATTCATGCTCTCGGAGCAACAACACGTTTAGTTTTGAAGAATGGAGTACTGATGTAAGATTCAGAG
Source organism: Aurelia sp. 4 Dawson et al 2005 (assembly GCA_964019985.1). Classification (NCBI taxonomy): domain Eukaryota; kingdom Metazoa; phylum Cnidaria; class Scyphozoa; order Semaeostomeae; family Ulmaridae; genus Aurelia; species Aurelia sp. 4 Dawson et al 2005. The sequence continues at coordinate 1,293,239 of OZ026510.1, forward strand.
CATCGTTTGCTTTAGTGGCAAAGAAAGATGAAGATAAGCCATACTGGTTTGTTGAGAAAGCAGCAGATCGCGGAAAAGGGCCTTCTCGTATTCAAATTCAAATTCCTCTTGGCTGGTATTGATGAAATTAACTGAGCACACACAGCTTTTTATAAGAAGCTATGAACTTGGACTAGTACTGAAATATTCTCAAAAGCAGCAGATTTTGAGTTCTCAGAGTTTCTTACAAGTTTCTTAATGGTTTGATAACAGCCTTCATGTTCACTACCAGTAACGACTCGGCACGGCAAAGTAGAAGGAAGATCCGCCAAGAAAATTTGTTTTCCGGCTAAGTTTGAAATCAAAAACTTTCCTGCCATGTTTCCGTTGTTTCTCCGTTGAAATTTAGCTTCCCTCGTCAAAAAGTATACAAGCTCTATCATGGTTATATCTAAAAATTCCTTTCCCTGTCAACACCCGTTAAAAATATATTACTTTATAACTTCCACACTGCCGGAGTCGTTACGGAGGAGTTTGATATTTGATATTTGATTTTATTAAGGAGGGTTGCCCTTTAACAGAGTTGATTTACAAGGGGCCCTGTACTTAAGAAAATACTTAAAATATACAATATACAATTACCGAAAAAAGCTAAAATTACAATATAAAAACGATAATATTAAAACCTGATACAAAATTTACAAAATCTGGTATAAAAGAAAAAGGGAAAGTCCTAAATAGATTTTTTGTCATCGTTTTAATGTCCGGCGGAGTCGTAACGGGAGTGCATTCTACTTAAGTTATCGTGACTATTAGAACTGGTCAGAGGAGCACTGGTAAATTGACTTCAAGAGAAATCTTCGGGCCTCACACCCAGCAAGCTACTCGGAATTTGAATTTCATGACCATCCTTGAAGCAAATCAAAAGTAGTTAGAGCAAATAACAAACCACATGTAACTAACAAGCTGCGTAAAGCGATAATGGCAAGAATCAATCGTAAAGGTTGCAAATAAAAATGGTAACACACGGACGATATAAGAGAGTATAAAGATCAAAGGAACCATGTTGTAAATTTGAATATAAGAAAAAACAAGAGTATTTCGAATCCGTTCAATCGAAGACCATCGAGAATGACAAACAGTTTTGGAAATGCGCAAAGCCATTGTTTTCAAAGGTGGATCCTACAAGAGACAGGATTATATTGATGGAAAAGGACAAGATACTCACGAGAGACTAAATTTAAAGATTTTGAAAAGTTTTTAAATCATTGATTTGCACATTAACTTTGAGGAAAAGTCAAAATTTTCAGCTCTTTATCTTGTGAACGGACGACACTGCATCAAATTATCTTTGCCCACGGGCACTTTGAGCCCCGCCCCCGGTACTAACAGGGTCAAAGGAACCAAATTTTTATTTTAGATAAAAAATTAAGGGACCTGAGCGCGAACACTACTGGCAAAACAATGATTAACTAAACTTTATGTTACGCTTCTTTGAGCTTTTCTGTTTGCAAATGAAGTTAAAACCTTCCGACGAAAAACTTTCGGATACATATTTGAGACAATTGGATTTGAGACAAAATGTTGTCTAAAAGTTCGATCGTCAACTTTGCGTGAGAGAAGGCTGCGTCGATCAAACTTTTGTTGTGAAAGCAGCTTCATTTTATCGTAAGAAATTTATTTTCTTTTAGGATTGACCAGTAAGCTTTTATTTATTCAATGTTCTTCTTTGGTCTCAATGAATGAAGTTAGGTAAGTTCTTCCTTATTCACCTATTCAAAGTTACTTCATCTTTCGTACTTTCTGACCAAGACGAGCCTGATGAGTTCAACCAGAGGTCAGGCTGAATTCTGAATTCCAAGGCTGTAATTCTTGAATGCTTTAGATTTTTAAAGATACTTTCAAGTCGAATGAATGTCTATATTCTGCAATAATTTTTGGTACTTAGAATCTGCTTTGTTCATTTTCCACCGTATGACCAAAGGTGTTAGGACACGGATGTTTTGAATTTATTATTTATTTACCTTGTTTTGATCCTTGAATCCTGTTTTGTTGTTTTGTTTTTTGTTCTGTTTCTTCTTCAACTGATGTGCACAACTGAGCGTGGTTAGGCCCAACCGCTTTCAAGTTGTTCGAATAGAGCTCCCTTGTATTTCTGTGTCTTAGTGCGCCTTCGCACAAGAAATTTTTACAAAGCCATAGGAAAATCTATGGCTTTGTGGCTTGAAAACATTTCTTGTGCGAAGGCCCACTAAGACAGAAATACAAGGGAGCTCTATTCGAACAACTTGAGAGTGGTTGGACCTAACCACGCTCAGTTGTGCACATCATTTGAAGACGAAACAGAACAGAAAATAAGACAACGAATCAAGACACAAGGATAAGAACAAGGTAAATAAATATTCAATCAAAACATCCGTGTTCCTTGGTATTACTTACGATCTAGCAAACTGCGCAGTCAAATTCAAAGCAACGAAGGTACCTCATTTATTTTAACGGAGATCAATTATCGAGATAGTGAAATCAGAGATAACTTTGAGCCTCCCAGTTTGCAGTGTGTTTGAATCAAGAAAAATAGGTTGTTGAAAAGCATTTTGAAAGTATTTGTCTCCGTTGCGTTTGAAAACTGTGTTGTAGAGACAAATTATTATCAAGCAAACACTGCATCTTCAGTCATGTAGGCCAATCATGTAGGCCATTATAGGCAATGGAGGATTGCAAAAATCGATCAAAAACGAATCACGAAATTCTCCAGCTTTCAAATATTTCTATTTTTCAGCTTAGGCAATTAATTAGAAAACTACTATTCTTTCATGCAGAATTGCCAGTTTTGAAAATTCCAGAAAATTAGTGCGTTATTAGTCCTAAATAGGGACGTTTTCCCAAATGTCCCACAGCTTCTGCGTTCATACGATGCCATTACTACGAATCCACAGTGTGGTGTCACGTGAAAAGTAGGGCCTCGTGATTGGTTCCCTTGGAAAACATAATCAAACATGCATAGGATGTAAACAAACACGCATACAATGTAAGCAAACACGCAAAGTCAAGCATTTTAACTCCTTCCTCTGCTCACGGAGCCATCTCTCTGAAAAGAAACCAGTCGAGTCTCCACGCAGGTTATTTCATCATGGCATTGAACAGGGGGTTTGATGACGGGTGGAGTAGATATATATATTCGGAGCTGCTGACAAGAATCAAAAACTTCCTTGAGCAGTCAGCAGAGAATTATGTTGGAAGGTAAGCTGATCGAAAATCCTTGACGATGGTTCTTGCAAATTATGCCTCGATCTTATTGCTCTTGCTATGCTTCCCTAGAACACACGGGACAACATGTCCCAAAATTGAGCCATCAGCTCTTTCCAGTGGATATTTGATGATTCACCCGAACAAAAAGTTCCAAAGTGGCAATGTTACGCGATTGAAAGTAGATTCAGAGATGCTTTGCTACCAGCTGTGTCTGAATGAGTGTCTTTGTTACTTTGCAAATTATGATGATAATCGAGGAAGGAAGAGATATGGCAATTGTGAGCTGGTGAAATATTCGTCGTGTTCAAATAAAAGTGGTGTTACTTCGATTGAAGCTGTTGGCTGGAAAGGGATACATCTTGGCCAGGTAAGTCCTGGTTTATCACATCTACACGTTTTGTGTTGACCGTATTCGCTGGGTAACCAAAAGAGTCAACCAAATCTTTTATCAACCAAATCAATGATTTAAGGTTGCCAAAGAAAAAGTCAGCAAATGGGCAAAAATGCTTTTCGTACCGAGGAGCTAAATATGGAATAATCTTCCTGCTGAGTTAAAGACAGCATCCTCTCTGAATGGTTTTAAGAAAACTGTAAAGGGTTAATTTCTTTGTTTATTGTATATATTGTATAATTGTAAATAGGAAATAGGCTTTTAGATTAAGGTTTCTTATTTTAAAAAATGACTTATTATAATTATTTATGGTATGTAACTTTTTATCGGAGGACACCTTGAAAAGAGGCTTCTGCTGAAGGGCTACCCTCCTTAAAAGATTCAAATATGAAATATGAAAATATGAAATCAATCTGCTATGGAAAAAGAAGCAAGTGGCCATTAGAAAGCTTCAAACTTTGTTTTGTTGCTAAAAACTAGCCTACAGTACGTTTTGAGTATTCCTGGCAATTTTTCTCCACACAGTAAATTTCTCGAATTAGGACTTTAAGGAAAAGATGATAAATGAAATCCCGAAGTAGTCGTCAAAATTGCAAGCAACCGATTAACTGTAATTTCAGATCTTCAAAACGATGAAGTGCGTGTTTCTGTTCAGCTTGGGAATAGACATTATAATTGATGTGATTATTTCCAGATACCATGAATTTAGTCTCTTACTGATCGTCATATTAAACCTTATGCAGTTTTTGAGCAATCAGGGTAGTTCAGCGCTTGTAGCTGCAGATTACAGCTGTTTACAAATTCATCGATAGAATAAGAGAATCCTTGCCTCTTGAGACGAAAATATTCCTGGGTACCTAGGGATTATAATCTTGTTCTGGAAACTTTCCATTGAGTTGTCTAAGGCCCCGTTTACACGATACCTTCTTCCTTTCTTATCGGATTGATGATGCCAATCCAACATGAACATTTTTTCTGCTTACACGACACACCGTCTTCATGTCATATCAGATTGGGGTTTTGTTTACAAGCAAAAATCGTATGAAGCGTATCGAATTGGTGCATTCTCGTGTAAACTGGAGGCCAATCCGATGTGAAATGCGACAACGTTATCATGTAAACCGGGGACTAAAACTCAGCTGTTTGACTCAAATGGACCTTTTCTTGTAATGCAGAATGCAGTATGCTGTGTGTATGCCAAGAGACACACACATGTGGGGTTGGTAAAAAATTACACCAATTCAAGCACCGAAATGATAAAGTGCAATTAAGATACTTTTAGCACAAAAGCGGAAATTCTCATAAGAAATTAAGAAACGTTTAGTACTCGAAAAGAAGTCTTGAAGATTCTACCAACAAACTTGATGCAAATAAAAATAACTAAAAGAACAGAAAGAATTCAAATGATAGTAGTCTTCATGGTCTACGGTTGCACCTCTGGAACACAGGCAGGGAAGCACTGCTCTGCTGAACCATGTCTTCAATTAGACTTTTGTGTTTAGCCTGATTATTCAGACTGGGTCGTTTGGGTCGTTTAAGGCTTTGTAGAATTGTTCAGAAATATGCAGGAGGATACAGTAGAGAAAGGACTCAGTCTGTGTTATTTAGGTCTTTTCGCACGACCTTAACGAGCCACAAGACCTTGTGTGAATCGAGCCTTATTGTGCGATGTTACACATGAATACAAGGAAACTCTGCTTCCACCATATTAAGCACAGCATGCAGCGAGTTGTCTTTTGCAAAATGGCTCTCCTCAGAGCTTTGAAACTTCTCCTCTACAATTGGGCAATAAAAGGGTGGCACAAAAGATGTTATCTAAAATCAAGATAGATAGACTGTTGTGTCTTTCAGATCTGGCTTCAAGAATATATCTTCAACATGTTTCTTATGAGTTGGAATAGTGAACTTAGTGTAGCTCCATAACGACTCAACAAGCCTGGTGGTGCCAGGGGAGGGCTAGAGGAAGCTACAGCACCCCCTGTCGGAAGCACCTAGCCCTCCCTTGGAGGAAGCCTTGTTTGGCGAAATGATGTGCGGAGACTGCATCTTGTCATCCATTTTTGCCTCCCTGTAGGAAGCTCCAGCCACTCTGTCGGAAGATTTCTGGCGCTACCCCTGCAACAAAGTTTCAGTTTTGTTCGGTCTACCTCTAGATAGCTTGTTGATCTACAACTTTGCCATGTCTGATTGAAAAACGTAGATGAAAAACGTAGATTAGACTGCATGCTATCGATTATCACATTTTTGTTTACTTTTCAACAGAGAGACAAAGGGTACTAGCAACTCCTTACTTACTAAAGCTCAAAGCAGAGTCACCTTTAACCTTGAAAACTCTGAAAAAGGCAGGCAATCACTGACTGATGGCAAGGACTGATGTTTTTGATTCAGATCTCGAATGTGTTTTGATTAGGATAGAAATCAAGGGAATCGATGTATCGTAGAAAGGATTGAGAATAGATTATTGCGGTGAGGAAGTCCATACCAGGATGCACTGCGTTCTTTAATCGAATTCTCGAAGAATAGTTAAAAACGTGCCATTATAATGCAATGTATCTTAATAACAAGTTCCTTGCCATCATCTTTACCGCAGTCCTCCATCGGGAAGAAGTATAGGAATGACGAAAAGGAATTATCTAGGAGTTGGGATCATCCACAGATCACTTGCGCCATGATTGCTTCTCGCATCTAACAGGTCATGATCAATCATAAAACAGGTAGTTTACAGAGTGATTCCATATCTAATCAAAGTCCAAAAATATACTTCACGATTCTCTTTAGGTATTTGGCCGCACTGTTTCCCAAGAAAAATTGTTCTTGCAAACTAAGTACCCAAATCTATCACAAATAATGATAATGTTTTCTTAGCAGTAATCAATGACAAAAAAAGGGATGAGCATTATTTCCCTTTTTTCAAGGCAGTTTGTCACGCAGCTGATTTTCTGAAATATGTGTAAGAAGCAGAGAAGTAGAAATCTTTGAATATTTTGGAGAAGTGTCCGTCCAGAAATCTTCCATTTCCTCTGCGAGGGAATTTGATCACAGTCTGAAGGGGCCAACTTGCACTGCACGATACTCAATTCATCCCTGCACATTTGCGATTCATCACTGCACAAATTGGTCATCACTCCATCTTAAACTAATCCTTCCCTCAGATGCCCAAAGGGATACGCCCTTATTTTCTTTAAAAAACGTGCAGGCTCCTTCAACAAGGACAGATTTTGTAATACAATAGCATCAGTTGCATTGGTTCACACCTCAGTTCAAAGCAACTAGCGAATGCAGACAAAGGAAATTCACTCAACCAGTAATTCAAAACAAAGAAAGCCGCAAAGTTGCCCTGAAACCACTACGGCAAACTCTCACTTGATGTGGGGAAAAGGGAAGTTTTTAAGAGAATTTATGTGATCATAATGAAAGAAGAGGAGTAAATCTAAAGTTCTATCTGGCGGATTTTGCTTACTTGATTCAGGAGCTGAGGAGTAACTGTTTACATTTGAGTAGCAAGTATGTAAGAATCTTGTTTCCCTCTGCTCAGCTTCTGAATCGCACAAACAAATCCACCAGAGAGAACTTTGGATTTACCTTTCTTCTTTCGTCTTAAGCACATAACTTCACCTAGAATCCACCCTTCGCCCGCACCAAGCGAGAGTTTGCCCTACTGGTCTTGGGCAACTTTTGCGGCTATGTTTGTTTTGAATTGCAGGTTGAAAGGATTTCTTTTGCCTGTATTCGCTAATCCTTTTGAATTGAGGTGTGAATCAAAGCAATTGATGTTATTGAATTACAAAATCTGCTTTTGTTGGCTCTTTGTGATGAAGAAATTTTAATCAGTCAGTTGTATCTAGGAGGGCAGTAAGGTGATCTAAAATGCAGAGAGTGTTCCTCACAAGTTTGAAATATAGCAGTTGTTCCTGCCTAATCGTGTTAATTTAACTCATAACTTAGAGGCCTGTTATCGTTAAAGGTGACAAACATCTTGCAAATCTCAATCCCGAGAGACGTAAATCATTATTAATGAAAACCGCGATAATTGTTGTGATTGAGGTTAGATTGAGGTAAAATTTTGAAATGTTTCATTTTCATGGTATATAAAATCTTCCTGAGTTCTAGTGCCTTGTTCCCGTTCACTATAGATCTTTTGAGTTGTTAAGCCTGATTCACACTAGGTCTTAGGTTAGTTAGGGTCGTGCAAAAAGGCCTAAAAGACAAAGACTCAAAGTGTGAGTCCTTTTGGGTCTTTCTGCACGACCTACACGACCCTAACGAACCACTGTGAATCAGGCCTTGGAGTCGTGTGGAAAGACCCAAAGACAAAGGACTCAACATCTTATTCTTTGTCTTTTGAGTCTTTCTGCACGACCTAAACGACCCTCGAGAATCTTCCTAAACGATCTAAACGAATTTTCCAAGCGGGCAGAGATTCCTTTCATTTCCTTCCATTTTGATTTATTTATACAGGTTAAAAACATGCAGTTGCTACGAAATAACTGTTTTTCAATGTGCCCTATTGAAATAGAAAATAAAAAAAAACAAAAAGAAAATAAGTTAATCAGTAAACTCTTAATACTAGTTAATGCATTGAAAAGTCCTATTTTAGGCCCCGTCCACACGGATCTGGATATTTTTGAAAACACATCTTTTTTATCCGTTTTGGGTTAGCGTCCACACGGAGACGGCGTTTTCGGTCACCAAAAACGAAGCTTTTCGAAAACGCTCTCCAGAGTGGATCTTTTTGAAAACGCCGTTTTCATGTCGTCGTGTGGACGGGTGAAAACGGAGCTTTTCGAAAACGCTGACGTCACAGCATCGATTTATGACGTACCAGAGCATGCGCACGGATCTTTGGGGATCGCACAAGGGCATTTTTAATGTTTGTTTTCTTCTGTCAAATTTCGAAAACTGGAGTTTGAATGCAGCAGCATCCTTCTGTGGATGGGGATATTTTCGAAAACGCTCCTCGTGTAGACCAGGATATTTTTTATACGGATAAAAAAGATGCGTTTCATAAATATCCGGATACGTGTGGACGGGGCCTTGAATATTCCTACTGAAACGAAAAAGGAAATTAAATTGCAATAGAAAGGAAAAGCATTTGGATTTGTTTTTCATTCTATTGTTTGAGAGAGAAGATATCGCACTGAAATTAAATAAAACGTTACGGTCGAGCAAACTTTCATTGTCTAAAATTCCGTCCGCTCGGAAAATTCCGATTAAACTTCCAGTGACTGGAAATTGACCTTACCACATTTGATTCTTATTTTCTCTTCGTCTTGCCGAATGCAAGTATTTGATTCGTCGAGGCCAAAATGTGGCCTATAGGCTGATTTCCACTCAGTAGAATTTTCCGAGCGGACTGAATTTTTGACAATAAAATCTTAGTCACACGTAACATTCTAATCAAATTCACGGCAACATTTTCACATTAACAAAAGATTTCCTGTCCAATCGGAAAATTCTACTGAGTGGAAATCCACCCTATGATCCAGGCTTACGAACGAACGTAACAAAATGGCCATCTCTGTTTCCTGCGCTTAATTTTATCATCAAACTAGTGCTTATTTAGAAACTGCATTACTGCCGTTTTATAAAATATTTCATTTCTTGTGCAAGGATTATTGTTTGGGATACTGCGAATTCCTCCTTTTGTAAATCACAAAGGAAAAGACGTTAACTCTGATTGGCTCGTTGATCAATGAAACGAAAGAAGCGTTTTGGGGCATGCGCAAATTCACAAAGGAAGGATGAAGGGCGATGACCCTGAGATCAATCCTGCACAGACCCAAAAACGCTTCGACGACAGTCACCTTGCTCTTCTGAAAGACTTTCACTGATAGTATCCCGAACAACTTAACCCTATTAATACCGGTCTTTTTGGACCCTTGTAGTACCGGGGGGGGGGCACAAAGTGCCCCCCATCCATAAAGTCGCCAATACTGCAGATATGAGAACGAACCTTGGTACAATGGTTTACAGTAACAAAATCTACACAATAGGCTACTTTTTCTATTTTTCAGTACATCTATGACGTCACAATGATGTCATAATTAAGGAAAATTGCAGTATTTGCTTGCTGTTGGCAAAATTGGCAATATTTTTTTATTTGACTATTCCTTTTTTAAATGCACTAAAATGTATCACAAAGCATTAATAAGTAGAAATCTATAGTATAATATCTATTTAAGTTCATCATATATATTATATATTCATTTTATTTATATACACCAGTTTTTCATTGTTTAATTTAAACCCCTAATTGTCAATCTAAATACTCTGAAATGCCTCAAGACGATGTATAATGATTAAGAGAATCCTTTTAGGTCACAAAAAATTTTATAATACATTCGTTATTATTCATATAACGTCATAAACATTGATGACGTCATTAAGATTAAGATTGCTGACGTCATCAAAAATGAATAAAACTATATATCATCTGAAAGCTCTCATCAAGATCTATTGAATGATAGTGTTTTCAATGATCTATGATCATTCTAGAAAAACTAAGAGTCCCTTCTTTTCTATTACTGCTGACCACGTCTTGAAAAGATGTTGGTCACGTGATCAGTGTCTACCATTTTGAAAAAATTTTCAGATTTTTAATTAGTATATTAAATTTTAGGAAAAGTCACCAAGTTTCAGCTCTGTATCTTTCGAACCGACAGCACTGCATCAAATAATCTGCGCCGCGGGCACTTTGTGCCCCTCCCCCCCGGTAGTAATAGGGTTAAGAGAAGAGTATGCAGGTCATGTTTCTGTGCGCTAATATGGCAAGGCATAAACAAACACAAATTCTATTCATTGTTTTCTCTCTTCATTTAAGATCACGAGCGGAAATGTGTATGCTTGCAGTTCATAATGACGACGGTGTCAATTTATTTACGAAGTATTTGCGGAATTTAGAAACATCAACACCTGTGCAAAGAAAATTTTAAAACAAATAATTCAGTCACGAGTGTTTTATTTAGTCTTGTCCTTGCCACATTTCAAATGTAATGGTTTTAAGTGAAGTGTAAAAGGGTATAACACCAGTGCTTCCATTTAGTATTCAGCACTCCAAAATTGTTATTGCAATTTTAAGTACAAGAATCTATTTTTATCAGAAACTAAGAATTTTAATCCAGGAGGGGTACTTTACCAGTGAAGTGAGAGTAGTGCGCGAAAAGCCTCTCCACGCTTATTATCCTGATGCATGTAAACGCCCCAAAAATATTCCCTGTTGCATGAAAATTTTGTTCAAAGTCCACATGTTCAGTTGTTCCATAGTGATCCCTAAGAATTTTCCTTTCTAAAGTTTCTTAAAGTTTCCAAAAATTGCAGATCTTGAGTACTCAGAGTTTCTTACAAGTTTCTCAAAGGTTTAATAAGAGGCTTCATGTTCACTGTCTGTTCCAAGGTGAAATTTTCAAAACATGGTTTAGGCATTTAGCTGCTTCATGTTTTACATAAACGATCTCCTACTTTTCATTGAGGAAGCTGAAGTATATAATTACGCAGATGAAAATTCTTTGGTTTCCTGCTCTAGAAGCATGTCAGACTTACTCAAGGTTTTAGAGGGGGAAGCCAATGTTGCTCTAAAATGGTTGAAAGAAAATGAGATGATTGCAAATCCAGGGAAATTTCAGGCTATTTTGATCAAGAAAGACCGTTCAGATATAAGTGGTATTGACATTAGCCTTAGTGATAAAAAACTGTAAATCCTTTGGGGGTTAAACTCGACAACAAGCTTAATTTTGATGCCCATTTTTCAGATTTGTGTAAGAAAGCTGCTACACAACTGAATGTGCTGAACAGGCTTAAACAATTTATTTGTCTTGAAGGAAGGAACACACTTGTTCAAAGTTTTGTTTATTCTAACTTTAATTACTGTCCTTTAGCGTGGCACTTTTCATCTGCAAAGTCACTGCAAAAAGTCGAACGCATACAAGGGAGAGCACTAAGATTTCTGTTCAATGATAACAGTTCTTCTTATGAAGAGTTACTGACAAAGTCAGGCAAAAATTATATGCATGTTTCTCGTTTACGAGCTCTATGTATCGAAATCTACAAAACTATGAAGCAGCTAAATCCTGTTTTTATGCAAAACATATTTTCCTTTAGATCATCTACTAACCTCAGTCGCTCTCAGAGAAATCCACATGATTTGCAACATCACAGACCTAATCAAACAACTTTTGGTACTAATAGTCTAAGAGCCTTGGGGCCTAAGATATGGAATGGACTCCCGAACGAAATGTAGTCTGCTCAAAATATAAACGTTTTTAAGAGATTGATAAAACAATGAGATGGAGTTGAATGCAACTGCAATGCATGTCAATTTAAAAAATACAAAATCAATCAAAATCAATAAAAAGAAATCCATGAAATAGTAGTATTAAAATAGTGTGGCATCTTAATCATTATTAAATTAGTTATTTTAAATTAATTATTGTTTTCCATCGTAGATATTTTTGAAATTGATTAGCTTCTTTTATTTAATGTATTTAGAAGCTATGTATTATAGTTTTTTTCGAAATAAAATAAGATGACACACACACACATTTCTCTGGTACCTTCCGCGAAGCAGGAAATTAATAAAAATAAGTGAAATGTGTGAAAGAGTTCCTGCATCCATATGAAAAGATATGGGATGGCTGTTGATGAAATAAATGGTGACACTGCTGTAAACGGTGTTCAAAAATCTTTCTCTCCTTTCTATGCCATGGTGCATAATTCAGTCTGCGAAGTAAGCGAAATGACGTCATTGCTTATGATATCCCTTCGCTCAATGCGCCTTTGACCTAAACGAGGCTGCAAACTCTTACAAAATACTAAAATACAAGATGGTGTTGACATTTGGTCTCCTTCTGATAATGGCTCACGTATTTACAGCAGTTATTGTTTGGGGGTAATGCGAATTGCCCCTTTTGTAAATCACAAAGGAAAAGACGTTAACTCTGATTGGCTGGCTGATCAATGGGACAAACGAAGCGTTTTAGGACATGTGCAAATTCATAAAGTGCACAGTGTTGTTAGGCCTCTTAGATTTGATCAATATTTTTCTATTTGACGTGAAGTTTTTCTGTTTGACGTGAAGTTTCTCTATTTGACGTGCACTAATAGGCCACCGTACCTTTTTCAGTCGTTTTGCAACTAAGAAATTTTTATAAAGTTGATTTTACCTGTATATCTAGTGCTTGTGAGACAGCAAGAAAAATCACAAAATACACTTTGATCTTAGAATTTGAATCACTAAAATTTGTGACGTATTCTTGATGCAATGAATTTTCAAATGTGGGAACATTTTCTGGCTCATCCGATGGGTAATTGGCAAGCCAGAAAAAACATGTTTAGAGCATTGAATGCTTGTAGGGTTGAAACTATTTTTCAGATTCAAACAAGAAGAGTCAAAGAGTTAACACATTTTGCTGCCTTCGGAAAAAAGAGCATGGTGCAAGTGGGAGGAAAAGATATTGAGGGTACAATTATGTACCGCCCATATGGATGGGCTTTAGGTCTAAAATTCTCTAAAAAAGGGTCTATTTTGGCAGATTTTACTCAAATTAGGAGTGGATTTGGCTGAAATTCGCAGAAGATAGTTGAAAATGGGTAATTTTGCGCCAAAAGTTACAATAAAAGTGGGCACAAAGGCAAATGTTGGTGATTAGAAAAGGGTACCTTTCTGCAAATCGGGTGGCAGATCCCTGTCCATCTACAAGACATGTACAGCCCCTCCCCTACGAGAGTATGTGGCACTATTCCAAACTGAGACTTTAGCCTATCTTCCAAGGCTAATGAAGATGCAATACCTTTGTTTGGTGAAGTCACTCAACATTTTGACCCATAAATTAAGGAAATGCTATTAAGTGGTTCGTATGGGACAAAGGATTCCATGCCTGATTCTGGTCCATGATCAAACTTGCTTACTCCCGTCTTATTATCTAGGCTCTGGTACCCAGGGTAGCTTACTCTGTTTTCTTCTCACTTGCTTCTCCTTCGCAACGTCTTCCTCGTGGTTTACGTCCCAGCAGAAGTAATAACATCCCTTTCATTATGATTTTCATGTTTCATTTTAACTTTTTTATCCATGGTAATCCACTCACTTACACTGTTTTACAAAAAGCCATGCAAAAAAACCTAAAAATATCTAAGATATACAACCCTATTTACAATAATCTAAGACAAAAAAAGAAAGGAAAACGAGATGAGTCATGGTTAGGCTTTATAATTTCTACGAAAGGAGCAGAGACCTTAGCCCCTTTGTAAATCCCCCCCCCCCCCGTAGCGTTCATTGACCACGGAATGGACTTGGAGCAATTCCAGTCCATGGTTTATTCGCCATTGAAATTCAAATTCGATATAATTTTCATTGTTAGAAAGAAATTCAGATGTCACTGGAAAGTAAATTTGAGAAATCATCTGCGATATATTACTGATAAGATTGCTTTCCAATTTCTAGGTTAGGGAAAGAGAGAAGAGATGCTGCCCACCGAAAGGTAATTATGTACAGGGTGTCCGAAAAAGATTGCGCCCCATTTATGTGACTACTGCGGAGGAGGCGTAGATTCAATCACCTTTATTTTTACACAAGGCTTTATGCGTAAAGTTTCAACTTAGAGCTTGAGGCCTTGTTTGACTCAATCTGACCCGTGGTTGCTGATTCATGGAAGAGAAAAGGCAAAATTAGTGGTTGCTTCAAAAACAGCACTTCCGTTGTTCTCCGGCAATGTCAAAGTAAAATAAGTTTCAAAGAAAGGGCACTGGCATCGTTTCAAAATTTTCACCTTATTTTTCACAAGGTAGCAGGAAGTGCTCTCTTATGGATAGACATAACAAACAAATATAGATAGATTCTCCTTTTTTTGACACTGCTAGCCCTTTAAAAGATTTAGCAAAGGTTCTCATACGACGCTAGAACCTTTGCTTTGAAAACTTACTTTATTTTCACATTGCTGGAAAACAATAGAAGTGCTGCTCTTGAAGCAACCACTTATTTTGCCTTTTCTCTGCCATAAATCAACAACCATCTGTCAGATTGACTCATACAATGTCTCAAGCTCTAAGTTGAAGCCTAACCTGGTCGAATGTGCAACAACCGAGATGATTGAGTCTCCAGCTTCTCCATAGCAGCCACAGAAACGGGGCTCAATTTTTTGAGGAGACCCAGCATATGTCCGATAGAAGCTGATTTGTCAACTTACTTCATGAAATTCAAAAGTTTACGGGCCCATTATATAAAAGTTTTCTGGCCTGGCTGGAAATTCAGCTCTGATTCTACGGAGCTAAGAACTCAACCCCTTCTCCATTCATCTCTCTGTTAAATAATTTTGTGCCCAATGTGCCTTACAAATGACGATATTGAGGATAGGGAGCATTTTTTGCTGCATTGTCCTTCATTTAACATCCAACGACGAGATTTTCTCGCTGGTGTGTCAGTAGTATTGCAAGCATTTGTTCAAATCAACACCCTCTCGAACAACGGTTTGGTACAATTTTTATTGTATGGTGATAAAAACCTTTCCAGTGACGTTAATAAACATGTTCTCGAACTGACTTTAAATTTCATTCACCAAACTGGTCGGTTTGACTAAGGAACTTCTAAAACTTTGTTTTACACTTTATACTCACCAAGTCCCCTGACCCATAGTTCTTTTGCTTGTAAGTTTATTTCGCATTGGATGTTAGGCTCATTGGGCACTAATCCATTATCCAAAGCCGCGATCGAATCTCCAGTTTACCGACTTTGTGAACGACCTGCTTGCCCAAAGTTAGCCCGACAGGCAAAGCGAAACGAACCTTAGAAATTATCAGTAAAGTTAATGTGTACTTTTCGTAACCATATTTTTAATTTTAGTTTAGTCACATGTTCTCTATGTTAATGACTGTGAAGTTGTCATGGTCTCCTGCCCTCCGTGGTATCGTCCTCGTAGTTTAGTAAAGTAGCTCTTACGTAGTGTCTTAAGTAGTCTCGTTTTGGTAAAATTTTATATTGAATACAAAAAAAACAATTTTGCGATTACACGAGAACGTTTCAGCCAAAACTGAAAAGCCTGTCTGGGCTAAGTTTTTCACCCTCCTGGAGCCTAGGCGGACTGGAAATTTCAGCCCGAGCAAACGCACTGAGATCTCTTGTGTAATCGCACTGTTTTGCAGGCCTCGCTTAGAATTAACTTAGCATGCGTGCAGTTTTAATACAGTTTCATGCCAAAACAATGTGGTAAGAAGATTCTCAAAGATGGACGGCAGATGAAGGCAGAAATGTTTTTCAGTGCAAAGCTGGTGATCTTAGCGTAAGTTAGAAGTTTCGATGCAAGAGCAATTTTGCTAATTTGCAAATTCATCAGCTAATTTTAGCCTGGTTCAGCATTTCTCCTGCACTGCATTTTTCTTCCTAACGACTGCAGATATTTGAATTATTGAAGTATGTACACAGCGCATGCCATCATAGTCCTCGTTGCTAAGTAGCTGCCAAGTGCGCTCAAGACAAGGCTAAAAATAATGAGTAAAATTTATCCCCGGGGCCGGAAGTGGCCCTTCATGACCCTCTTCATTGTGAACAATCCTTGACGTCTCTCTGTTATACAAGTTTCAATTGAAGAACTCCAACGGAAAGGAGGGTTTTCCAGAGGTAATACTAATACATTTGCATACTCCTAACTAAAGGTTTTTGATAGTTCTAGCATAAGATAAATGATAGGGGGAGAACCAACAAGTCGTATTTCATATTTCATATTTAATTCTTTTAAGGAGGGTTGCCCTTCAACCAGTTGATTTTCAAGGGGCCCTCCGATAAAAACATTAATTACAATATATAACATAAAAGGAAAAATGCTAATAATCAAATTAAACTATAAAGCCTTATTCACAATATCTAAAAGTTATATACAATAATTTCCAAAATTTACAATAAGAGTGAAAGGAAGCATCTGTTTCTAAATAGTTTTTTCGACACTATACAGAGAGGTTGCCTGCTTTCTGTCCAGGCCATAACTGGCTCTCCATGGCCTTGCTCTTCCGCTGGCTCTTCGGATGGCCATCCACTATTGAGGTTTTGCTAAAGTCTCTTGGCATCCAAAAAAATAAAGCAAATTTTACTCGCATGAAAGTTGGAGCCTTTAAAGATTCATTAACAAACTCATTTCCAGTAAATTTGAGCATTATTGGAGAAATACGATTCTTTCTCGAGATGGAAGTAGCAACAAAGGAGGTAACAAGCTTCGTTCTTACAGTTCATATAAAAATCGTTTCCACGTAGAACATTATCTGCAAATGCAAGATAGAGGTGCTCGCCACACATTAGCCAAATTTCGCTGTAGCGATCATCCGCTAGAAATTGAAGTCGGTAGACACAAAGGCATCCCAGAAAAGGTAGGATTTGTCGGCGATGCAGTTTGAACTGTATTGAGAACGAAGAGCATTTCTTATTAACATGTAATTCTTATGACGAACCTCGTAAGAAACTTTTGCTTCTTTTTCGGGAACTGGTCCCTAACTTTGAGAACTTAGCGCTACGCGAGAAATTTATATTTATGATGTCAAATGAAGACCTAGGCCTTATAAAAGAGATCGCCACTTTCCTTGAAAATGCTTTCGAACTACGTGAGCAGTCGTCAAGTTGTTAGTTGCTAGATTATTGTTAGATGTAAGTTGATGGATTATTTGTATGGAGATGATGCTCTGGTATGTAGCAATCTTTTAAATGAAATGAATGAATGAATGAATTAATGAATGAATGAATGAATGAATTAATGAATTAATGAATTAATGAATTAATAAATTAATGAATTAATGAATTAATGAATTAATGAATTAATGAATTAATGAATTAATGAATTAATGAATTAATGAATTAATGAATTAATGAATGAATTAATGAATGAATTAATGAATGAATTAATGAATTAATGAATTAATGAATTAATGAATTAATGAATTAATGAATTAATGAATTAATGAATTAATTAATGAATTAATGAATTAATGAATTAATGCTCAAGTTTCTCTATTATACATTCACAGGTTTGTGGGAAATAATGAACGAATACTGTCAAGCAAACTTTGGTGCTACAAAAATAGCGAGATTCCACATTAAGAAAGGAACAAGAACAAAGAATTGGCGATGTTACGACAAAAGTGTTTTGACCAATGACACCTATTATTTCAAGGGAGGCACAGGTGTTCATTCAAAGAGTAAAGAACTGAATGCATTCATCGACGCATATGACAACTGTAAGTAGAAACAATAGCATAATAGTGTTTGAAATATTCCCAGAAAAGGTATACAGACTTGGTTGATTCCAACAAGGAGGTATACTGCTACGATACGATGTGCTGCTTTTATTAACACCCAGGCACAACACGATCAGCATATATGTATGTATGTATCATTTGCCAAATAAAAAATATATACAAGTTATTATAATAAATATAGAAAATAGATACAACACAATACTTTAAAGTTTAAAAACGTAAAAGGAAAACACCCCTAATTACAATGGCAGGGATAGCATTAAGGGTCAAGCTGACCTTATTTCCATAATGGTCCACCTGGAGGTGCCGGTTTAACAAAAATAAAACAGGAAAGTACTGTGGTTGTTATCGGTACGAAAACGGTTTGTGCGACGGAAAAATGGTTGGGAGAGATGAGGAAGGTTCTTAGTAGAAGACGTATATGTCATCTTTCTCTTTTTGTAACTGCAGACATAGCCAATTCCATTCCCGGTTGGTCAAGTCATAAACAATCTAAAGAAAGCCAAAAACAGTGGCAGTGCCAGCTCTGAAAAAACTGAGAGAGGTAGAGTCATTTTGACATTATGTTGCCACATAAAGGTATACCCAACTAATTTGATGTCATTTTCGTTGAAAATCTTGTCTAATTTTGGGATCTGGGGGAACAAGCCCCCCAATACACCTGTAGCACGGTCACTGGTCGCAGAATTTGCTCTGAGACCTATGTTGCTGGCTCACTTATCGTGCATTGCAGAAATGATTTGTAGCTACAAACACGAGCATATATCGGCAGAAGAAGAGTTTATCTAAACATGTACCTCGGACAGTTCATTTGGTTGCTTCAGAAGCTGATTGATGGACGATTCAATCCGTAGGCTTTTTGAGGGAAATTGAAACCTTGTTGCTCAAGGTTCTAAACCAAACAAATATTCCCGAGTGAAATGTTTAGATGTGTTCTTCTTTCGTCGATATATATTAAAGGACAAGTCGGGGTTGATGAAATTATTGTTAAAAAGCAGCCTTGCCAACAGCTGAACACCAATCGTGAGTTCTTTCCAACTTTTGATGCCTCGAACTTTCATAAATTGGACGATGAATCTTCGTAAGTTAGACCAAATATCGTCGAAATTTTGTATTTTGTGCGAGTGTGCGAGGGTGCGATAAGGAGGCTAGTAATGTAGTTAGTATAATATAAACACATTTGGCAGCCTCGTCCAGGTCAAAGGAAAGTGACGTCATATAAAATGACGTCATTTCGCTCTTCTTAGCAGACTGAGACATGTAGTTTAGCTGGGAACAAAATTGAAAAAAGTACTACACACCAATATAATCTCTTGAATAATCAACAATTATACCAACCCCGAACTTGTCCTTTAATGTTTGCACTTTAACCTAGTTGTGGAATGCACAACGAGTGAATTGGCTACCTGAGTTTCAAAGCAGCTTTAGCCACTTGTTTTGTTTTTGTATATGACTGGACTAGACTCAGTAGAAACTCCCAGTTACAACAGCAACAACATCTTCATGATGATTGGAATTTTTGCTGTTGTTGCTATGGAACGAACGGAAAATTTTTATGGTCCTGCGCAACCACGTATCTCAGCTGCAATGATCGTAAATATGGAATGGATTGAAAACATTGGGACAAATGGATTGAGCCTATCACTTGACCAGTCGGAAAGGATTCTCCTTTGCCTACAATCACAAGTTACTTTGTACATAGGTTGCAATAAATAGTAGTAGACAATGAGGACAGATATTGTAAATTCAATGGCAATAGTTGCTTTTATCGACACCTCAATCCAAAGTGTTAGCGAACCTTAGATTTACCCCTCCAGTGAAGCACATAACATCGCTTAATGGCACCTATCGCTTGGACAAAGCGAGAGTTTCCCCGACTAGTTCTGAGACAACTTTTGCGGTCGTCTTTGTTTCGATTTACTGGTTGAAAGCATTTCCTCTGTTTGCAGTCACTAATCGCTTTGAATTGAGGGGTAAATCGAAGTATCTGTTGATATTGCATTGCAAAACATGTCCTTGTATAGCAGCATTGGAAAGGACGCCATGCAGCACTGGAAGGGACAGTATAAAGCATTGGAAGGGATGCCATGCAGCACTGGAAGGGACAGTATAAAGCATTGGAAGGGATGCCATGCAGCACTGGAAGGGACAGTATAAAGCATTGGAAGGGATGCCATGCAGCACTGGAGGGGACAGTATAAAGCATTGGAAGGGATGCCATGCAGCACTGGAAGGGACAGTATAAAGCATTGGAAGGGATGCCATGCAGCACTGGAAGGAACAGTATAAAGCATTGGAAGGGATGCCATGCAGCACTGGAAGGGACAGTATAAAGCATTGGAAGGGATGCCATGCAGCACTGGAAGGGACAGTATAAAGCATTGGAAGGGATGCCATGCAGCACTGGAAGGGACAGTATAAAGCATTGGAAGGGATGCCATGCAGCACTGGAAGGGACAGTATAAAGCATTGGAAGGGATGCTTAATAGCATATGAATGGATAGCACATAGTATGGGAAGGGACAATATAGAGCATAGGAAGGAACACTTTATAAGCGAACCACAGCTGCCTTGCTTAGGATAGGGTTGTTTTTCTTTAGGTTACGCTGTCAGGTGTTGAATTTGGGCAAAGGTGATTTTACGCCAATCATTTAAAGTTATGTACTTTCTCAGAATCGCGAGTTTCCGCATTTAAGTTAGGAGTATATCATTTATGAGAAAGATCAAAACAGTTTACTCATGTAGGATAGTTTCATGGAAAGCTTTAACAGCAACTGATATCATTTCAATTTCTGGGCCTAGTTATCGACAGAGTTGGCTTTGCACAAGTCTGTCCAATTGCCAGCTTATTTCATAGCAACCTCATTTTGGAACATGAAATAAAAATTGCGCATTTCCCGTTAAGGATTTGCTGAGCGATAAATGTCCTGGGTTAAATCCTTGAAGCATACCCCGTTACAACTACTCTACATCAGAAGTTAAAGATGAAATATCACATTTCAAAGCTCATATTTGTTGTGAATAAAGTTGTGTAAATATTACAGATGGTATTTACAATATGTTTTCATGGACTCAACAGATTGAGTAAAGACCTATTTCAAGTAGTGTGATAAGTAGGTAATCAGTTGCAAAGTACTCATCGACTGTTAACTTTAATCATAGATACCTCACTTGTTGGCACACAGGCATTAGGATGAAAAATGAGTGTTTCTGTGTAAAATCCAATATTAGAATGTATTGCGTACTTTTCTTATGCTATCAACATGCCTTTTCCTTGTTTTTTGTCTCTTTTACAAACTGCATAGTGTAATCAAGCGATTTCAATGTTGACAAGTGAAGTCAACCACTGCAGCCGGCCATTTTGAAAAATCTTTTTTATTCCACCTTTCTTTGCAACCAAAGCAAACGAACCTCCGTATCTTGTGTTGTTCCTGTCTCCCATCACTAGCTGAACTGTTTGGAAAGAGCAAATCTTCTAAAACAAGGGAAACAAACAACTATGAGATACCAAGGCCAAGACAAGAGAACGGCAGATCATCATTCCTTTGTCGGGGACCTCTTACATCGAATAATCTTCCCGAGTCAGTTGAAAGACTAAGCACTTCAGAATTCAAGAAAAAATGAGGTTTTGTGAACTTGAGACAGTACATTATGTAAAAGGAGCATCGATTGGAACAAGCAAGAAAAATGGAAAGAGGAACGAAACGAAAAGATATTATTACTCTCTGAGTGGACACCTAAATTCATCAATCTTCAACTTAGATTAACATACTGCATTTCAAAATAGTTCAACAAAGACCGGAGATACAAGCTTGCAAAGTCAAAATTTACAGTGCACCAGAAGCCAGAGCTTTTGAAAAAGGGTCTAGCCATGATTTGTATCATGGATACTTCCAAAGTACTTATTTTAAACTTTACCTGTCAGATTTTCGCTTTTGAAAAGAATATAAGACTCAGTAACATCGCCTGTGATTAACGGCAGTCTGCCGCGTCTCTGATTGGCAGCGACAAAGTCAGCGTTCAACACAACAGATTTCTTGGTGAATCTGTCTATTTGAAACAAAGGAATGATAACCGTCTTGACTTTTTTTATAATCCATTAAAATAAACACAAATGTTTACAGCTACTGTGCCTGTCATGGCGGCAATAGACAGTAGGTCATCGGAGTTCCCACCATGACAGACACTCACAATTCAAAAATTTGCAATTTCCTGAAAGATTAATATTAACGTCTGTCTCACATTTGATGTCAGGCAATAACCCCTGCAAGGCTATTAATGCGTAAAAAAACGAGTGGAAGTCAATGAGCATGGGACCCCCATGTGCAGACAAAACAGCCAATACCCCCTGAGACCCGCGCCACCCCAATGGGGATAGCAAGCGAGAAAAACAACGGGCAGCAGCCATCCAGCCACACAGCAGGAATCCCACCCACCCATTACCCCGCACCCACATTGTATGGTACAATTTTTAGGAGTTTTAATCACCTAACATCAAATGAGAGACGAAATTACTACTACTACTACTTCTACTACTACTACTACTTCTACTACTACTACTACTACTACTTCTACTACTACTACTACTTCCACTACTACTACTACTACTACTACCACTACTACTACTACTACTACTTCTACTACTACAACTACTACTACTACTACTTCTACTACTACTACTACTACTACTACTACTACTACTACTACTACTACTACTACTACTACTACTACTACTACTACTACTACTTCTATTACTACTACTACTACTACTACTACTACTACTACTACTACTAATACTACTACTACTACTACTACTACTACTACTACTACTTCTACTACTACTACTACTACTACTACTACTACTACTACTACTACTACTACTACTACTACTACTACTACTACTACTACTACTACTACTACTACTACTACTACTACTACTACTACTACTACTACTACTACTACTACTAATACTTCTACTACTAATTCTAATACTACTACTACTACTACTTCTACAAATGAAAATATGGGAGAGAGGGGTGTTGCTTTGATATTTTTGGAACATCCTTAATTCGAATCTCTTCGTTGTCTTAATGT
Organism: Aurelia sp. 4 Dawson et al 2005; assembly: GCA_964019985.1. Classification (NCBI taxonomy): domain Eukaryota; kingdom Metazoa; phylum Cnidaria; class Scyphozoa; order Semaeostomeae; family Ulmaridae; genus Aurelia; species Aurelia sp. 4 Dawson et al 2005. The sequence goes on from OZ026510.1 coordinate 1,316,178, forward strand.
AACTGATTGTTGCTTCCATAATCATCCTATTTGCATTTTGGGTCAGATCTGGATTTCCAAATAGAATTAAATGGCATAAAGACGGTGTGTCCAGTTCTGCTATGTTTAATCTAGGAATATTTGATAAGCTGCCGAGGAGATCTCTCCGTGCTTCTTCGAAAAAATGGCAGTGCAGGAGGAAATGCTCACTATCTTCTTCTGCTCTGCCACAAAGGCAGACAGGATCTAGGCAATCGAAGTTATGCCTAAATCTGTGCTCATTTAGTACACTGAAATTAAGTCGTAATTTCGACAAGTACCTAACTCCAACATTGAAAAATCTAACGAACATTGTTAGTCTCGATTTCGATCGACAGTGTTCGTTAGAAATTTCTAAAATAGCCAGCTGTTGTGGTGGACTTCACTTGTCGACATCAAAATCGCTTGCTTGCATTATGCAGTTTGTAAAGGAGAGACATAAAACAAGGAAAAGATGTTGATGACATAAGGCAAGTACACAAAGTACATTATAATATTCGAATTTACACGAAAACATTCATTTTTCATCCTATCGTCTAGAGTTGATATTGGTGCTTTGGGAGGTGCAATTTTGGTCCTGAATGTTCATATTTGCTTCGTAAACTTGTAAAGTTATACTTAAATATGAGTCCCAATTTGAGCTGCGACGTGGATGATAGTTAGGACTATGTCTCCAAATTGCCGACGAATTTGCAGAAACCATTATTTAGGCACGTGTCAATTATTTTGTGCAGTTTTTCTTGGTGACACTAACAAGCAACTAAAAAAAATCGATCGAAAATCCAATTATACGTGCAATTCTAACAGTTATGATATGAATGATTGGTTTGTGCTTCTGCGTGTCTGAAAAATAATGTGACGAATAAGAGATGAAAAGTCGCCTTGATACTAAATTTTGTAAAACCGCAACTTTATTGTTTCGAGCATGCATACTCTCGAGTAACTAATAAACGGGGGGGGGGTGAGAATAATCGGAGGTCCGTGCTTGGAGAAATAAAAATAGTCGTTTTCTCAGGTAAACACGTATCTTTCAAATATTTCTGTGAACCGTTATGTTACTGATACATTTATTTTGTAACTATGATTCTGTTGTATGCACTGCTTGAGAATTTTTCTTGCGTTTATTCAGAAATAAACGTTGCGTTTTGTCCCAAAATTAATAAAGGAGGGGGGCTGGAAAAAAGTTAATAAAGCGGGGGGGGGGACGATTATTTGGTACTCAAGAGTAGGTTCAAATCTTTGAATCTGCGAGAATAGGTTCCAAATCTTTAAATCTACGAAAAAAGGCGGATGTAAAATTCAATAGCCTATTTCTTTGATCTGAATGACTTGAAAGAAACTTTAGCCATGTTCTAAGATTCTACCGTTGGACTTTTCAGAAATCTTCATTATTTGTCGACATTAAAGCCTATTTTATATTTCAGCTCATTTTAAGATGTGACATTATCAAATTTCTAAATCGCAAACCAGAAGAGTGAAAAAGTCTTGCTTGATATCATATTGTAGGCATCTAAAAACTATGGTTTTCTTCAAAATTATTCGATCTTTCGTCAAGGGGTTTAGAAATTACGATAGTTTAAAGTTTTTTTTAGAAAATTTTCTTGAATTTTTAATAAAGAAGAAAAACACTGTAATTTGGAAAATATTGAAGATTTCAGAAGAGCCCAACGGCAGATTTACTGTAAAATAGCTCAAGTTTCTTTGAAGCCGTTCAGTTCAAAGAAATAGGTCATTGAATTTTACACTGAGCTTTTTAAAGATTTGAAACCTATGCTGAATCTGCGTAAAAAGGGGGGTTTAAAATTCGACGATCTATTTTGTTTAACTGAATCGTCTAAAACAAACTTCAGCTACCTATCTATAATTCTACCGTTGAACTTTACAGACGCATTGAATATTTTTAAATGACAACAAAGTTTGTTTTTCAGCTCATTTGAGGATGTGACGTCATCAAATTTCTCAGTCATGAAGAACAAAAGTGACGGACTTTTGCTTGATACCATATTTGATATCTTTATACGATGTTTAACTATGGTTTTCTTGGAAATTATTTCATGGTGCATCAAACAGTTTAGAAATAAGGATAATTTGAATTTTTTTCAATATTCTTCTCGAAGTCTTGAAAAAGAAGAAAAGCATTCTAATTCTGAAAATATTGGAAATTTCAGTAAAGTCCAACGCAGAATTATAGCAAATTAGGTACAGCTACTTTGAAGCCATTCAGTTGAAAAAAATAGGTCAGTTTATCATACACTCACCTTTTTAAAGCTTTGAAACCTACGTTATTGCCTGGACAGATATTTGGAGATAAAGTCCTTTTAACGGGAATACAAAGAGCAGAGAAGCATTTGCCGTGACGTCTTGTTACTCTTGTTACTTTTGCACAGTTTGTTATTTTGGAAGCTGTGCAAAGCAAGTCGATGGCATAGTGCAATGCAGGCTGGCGTTTGTACTCTCTTTAAGGTAGTAAAAGCGACAACAAGGAAGCAAATTCCTCTTGACATAAATAATCTTCTCTTCTTGCAGTTAACATCACAAGCTATGAATTAGGAGATGAAGGAGAGTCCTGTGGAACAGTCTGCAACAGAAAGAGGAAACAATGTTCATCAGATCTGCTTGCATTGGATTCTGTCTATCTATTTGTCAGACTGGGTGTCAAATGCGGTCTCAACTTTAACAACAACGATTGCTTCAGAAATGATTCACATCCGATCTACTATCCGGATACCAATCACTGTGAAGGATTTATCAACGTTCCGGAATCCTATGACTGTGCATCCGGAAGAGTACCGAGTGGCCGAAGACTATGTAAATGTGTTGAAAAGTGGTAGACTGGTAGATGTATCTTGAATGAAAGCGACTGCTTATATAAGCCAGAAAAACGGACTGTCTCGGTAAGGCAGCTGATCTTGCTTGTGTATTTTACGTATCAAATGTTACAAATTTGCTGGTCGTCCTAGGGTTAGGGTTAGGGTTAAGATTAGAGCTAGTGTCTGCTTTATATTATCCGAGTTATTACGTTTGAGACTGAAAGCCAATCGCAGCTCCAAGATGTTGTAGATGATCCAGCTTTGTGTTTGACAATTTGCCCCATAATTCATCACTGTCTCCTAGATAACTCTCAAGCAATGCTTTGTACGCCTGATCCAGTTTTGATTGCAGTAGCATGTCTTGTTTTCACAGCGATTAGCATGCACTTTTAATTTTACCTTTGCTGTTTTTATATTCCTTATCCACGAATGGTCTTCGTCAACTGAAATTCCGATATATTTACCTATTTTGAACGGTTTGATTGGTCTTCCATTTATTTTCACCTCCATTCATGTTTCTATTAGAAATTTCAGCTCACCTTTCAAGATCTCACCAATGTTCAATGTCATTTCACCTATAGGGTTGGCTCCCTTGAACAAGGACAGATTTCGTTTTGAGCCAATCAGTGTGTTTGTTTACATCTGTGAGATTGACCAATCACACGACGTAATCTAACATCACGTGATACACTGTGATTTTGCGAGAAATCAGAAGCTGTGGGGATGAATACAAAAATACCCTTCCCCAAAAATCGATGACGTGCAAGTGGATTTTTGACCAACCATGAATGTTTTTACATTTTCTGTTAGACTACAAGCTTGCCGAAAATTCTACCGCCTCGGATTTTGATATTCAACTTAGATCGAGAGAAATCTTTGTTCGAATAACGCCTTAAAATCAGGTTAGCGCCTAATGTTTCAGATTCAACAGAAAGATATTTCTTCACCGACTACTTCCATCTTTTGCGCAAAGGCAACAGACATTGATTCGTAGACAACATGAAACATATCTCCATGAAATCTTCGGTGTTGCACAGCTTTCAAAAGTTGCAGTTTCTTCTATGCCACCGAGATGAAATGAAATGTCTACTCCTCTCAAATTCTGAGCTAAAATAGTGCAAGACTGCTCACGTCTCAAAAAGTAGCATTAGTTCGCATAAACAAGTCGATTTCAGATCCTTAGATAGTTATTTCGCAGTTTTTGAGATGAAGGTTTGGGAGATAGACAACAGGATAGATTATGAGGAAGGGGTCAAGTCAAGTGAAAAGTACAACTCTTTATTCTCCTGTACTGTTGTCTATTTCCCAAACTTTTATCTCGAAAACTTGCGAAATAATTATCCAAGGATCTGAATTTGACTTGTTTATGCGAACTAATGCTACTTTTTGAGACGTGATCAGTCTTGCACTATTTTAGCTCAGAATTTGAGAGGAGTAGACATTTCATCAACACTGTAATAAACTGAGGACTGTGGTGCTCAAACTTGTGGAAATAATAAATTATTCTGGCTTAGTTCGTTTGTTCGCATGCAACCTATGGTTTTGTGGACTTATCCAGTGCTGGTTCATCATAGATAATAGAGAATTGGTGAGTACCTTGTGACTTACACTTTGTTTGCGACATTATTGGTAGAGTTTCTTGTTGAAATTGCCTCAGGACTTTGCCCTTTAGACTGCGATTGTAGTGCTTCAGAAGACAATACCGCTCTCGGTGGCAAAGAAGAAACTGCAACTTTTGAAAGCTGTGCAACACCGAAGATTTCATGGAGATATGTTTCATGTTGTCTACGAATCAATGTCTGTTGCCTTTGCGCAAAAGATGGAAGTAGTCGGTGAAGAAATATCTTTCTGTTGAATCTGAAACATTAGGCGCTAACCTGATTTTAAGGCGTTATTCGAACAAAGATTTCTCTCGATCTAAGTTGAATATCAAAATCCGAGGTGGTAGAATTTTTGGCAAGCTTGTAGTCTAACAGAAAATGTAAAAACATTCATGGTTGGTCAAAGGTCCACTTGCACGTCGTCGGTTTTTGGGGAAGGGTATTTTTGTATTTATCCCCACATCTTCTGATTTCTCGCAAAATCACAGTGTATCACGTGATGTTAGATTACGTCGTGTGATTGGTCAATCTCACAGATGTAAACAAACACACTGATTGGCTCAAAACGAAATCTGTCCTTGTTGCTCCCTTGTCCTTACAGATAACATCCAATTTTTCTATTGATCCCTCAAGATAACAAGATAGCGAGATCCCGCTTACCGAGAAAGTCCGTTTGCTTACCCTTTGTATGAGGCTTTAAATGTCTTATATTCACTATTGTAAGTTAATCCTATTCAGCCCGGGTAACGTTTCTGCAACCAAAATCCAGGAGATATTTTGGCACCCCTGTTAACTTCAGAAACGAGAATTGGTATGCAGATTACACTCGCACATTGCATTAGGGATATGTGTATTAACACAACACTGGCATGATTCAAAGATGGTGAAAGCTGCAATGGACAGGCCACCAGACTACAAAATCAAAGAGCCCTTTGGGGGACTCACGGAGCAAATCTCCGAACATCATAGATCAAGTCTAGGTACAGTGTTTATCCTTAGTCAATTGCATGTAAGCAATAGCGTGCCGATTTATTGACACTGATAATAACATAGTTCGAAATAATGAAACACGTTTACCTAAAGAAATTGAAACAATTGAAAACATTCAAACATATATGAGACTACTAAAACAATGGAAGTTGCCAACCTGCGGGTGCTATATTTGCAACTATAGCTGAAAAATGAATTTTACATAGGTAATGTTAGTAATATATTCCGCTAGTAATTCTATTTAGATTAGTTTCAATCGACGCTGTAGTGAGATTGAATTGAAGATGACAAAACAAAACAAAACAAAACAGCACAAACAAACAAACAAACAAATAAACTCAAAATTAGATAGAATACATTTCATCAGTATTTGTTATTTATTTATCTATTTATTTATTTATTTATTTATTTGTTTGAACACAAGATGTCTTTGCTGCTTTCATTGATCTGAAAATCTTGAAATGAACTTGTCCCAAGGTGGCAAGGTGTGAAGATGCACTGTTCTTGAAAATGCAGTAAGTGGGCAATGTTATGAATACCAGCCAATTGGAATTTGGACTTGAATACGAGAGGGACCTTTTTCACGATCTTCTGCTTTCTCAGCAAGCCAAGCCGGCTTGTTTCCACCTTTCTTTGCAACCAAAGCAAACGAACCTCCGTATCTTGTGTCGTTCCTGTCTCCCATCGTGGTTAAGCGTGTTGTTGAACCAAGTGCATGGATCATGCGCTCAGCTTCTGATGTCATACTCAACGCAGCTTCGTGATGAACAGAAATGAGAATAATGCAGCCATCTTGTGTCGAACTGAGGTATGATATCATTCGGTTAGCTTCCTTGTAAGTGCTGCATGTATCGAATCTCTCTGTACTGATGACGTCACCATTCTGTCCTGATAAAATAGCAACATTGAATCCTCTCTGCTTTTTTGAGTAATCAATACCATTGACTTTGATGATGGAGTCACTGCCGCCAGCATCAGCATACCCAGCTGATAGTAGTTCAATTTGGAGAATCTTTTCTGCAGATGGAGATAAGAAATGAACTAAAAACTTGAGAAAAGAATCAGTGATTCTCTGTAGAAGGCTAAATTTCATTTTTTTCATTTTATTTAACTTTATATCCGTGGTACCCTGGATACCAGACTTTCTCTGGAGAGAGTCTGGTACCCGGGGTATATATCCATGGAAGTCCACTCAATAATCTATTACTGTTTTAAAGGGTGCCATGCTAGAAAAAAATCTAATTGTGACTGAATATAAAAGATGTTTTATATCAATTAAAAAACAACAACTACTACTAAAGAGCTACAACTACATAAACTGTGACATTCAAGGCGAGGAAAGACACGCTGTCACCAGGTCCTCACCATGAATACCACTTACAATTCAACTACAAATTTAATTCAACAAAAACAAAAATTAAGTGGAACGAAAACAGGGGGTTCTGCTGCTACATTTCGACATCAATTTAAACTTGCCGAGGCTTTGATGAAGGAGATGGTTGCTTCTAATATGATTCTGTTTGCAACTGTACTCAAATTTTCATCACCAAATAAGCGCAAAGCTCATAAGCGTAATTACATCAGCAACATTGACTCAATCGATATCTGAGAGCAGGTCACAGAGATATGCTGTATAGAAGACAGTGCAGGAGAAAATGTTCATTGTCCTCTGTACCAGTGCGGCAGACACACATTGGACTTAAGCAGGTGAAGTTATGTTTAAATCTATGCCGATTTAATGTACTAAATTCAGCCCTAAGCATGGTTAGAAGTTTGATACCTAGGATGTCACGAATGTTGTAGGTAAGAATTTTACTTGGCCGTATGATAGCAAGCAGATTTTGGATTTACATCAGCAACATTGACTCAATCGATATCTGAGAGCAGGTCACAGAGATATGCTGTATAGAAGACAGTGCAGGAGAAAATGTTCATTGTCCTCTGTACCAGTGCGGCAGACACACATTGGACTTAAGCAGGTGAAGTTATGTTTAAATCTATGCCGATTGAATGTACTAAATTCAACCCTAAGCATGGTTAGAAGTTTGATACCTAGGATGTCACGAATGTTGTAGGTAAGAATTTTACTTGGCCGTATGATAGCAAGCAGATTCTTTTTAAACTGGGAAATCAGAGGAGAATTTCTTGCCGAATTATCCAGTAAGTTCCATTCAGATATGGTATTTTGGAAATACGAGTTCGAGTACAGAATTGTTCTTCCAGTAGGTTGCTTGTAACAATGTAGGTTTCTTAGATTATAGACCAGATTTCGCTGCTGGGGAATCTCAGAATACAAGTAATCCGGCGATTTGGATTTGCAAAGAAGAATAGAAATGGCCTAATCTTCGATGGTACAGGGTTTCCCATCCCAACTCGTTATAGAGATCTTGCCTACTTGCACCTCTCCAAGCTCCCGCGATAGCTAGTGCAGCAGAGTATTGGGTCTTAGGGCGAGTACGACGACAAAAAACATCATGTTCATTTGTTCATATTCCATGATAAATTGACAAATCCATGTTAATAATACAAAATGACCAGTCCATATTAAAATCAGTAGTGACACAAATCAAGAGACATAAATCAAGTGGCTAAGCCATGATTAATTAGAACGTTTCGAACCTTCCTAGGTCCATCCTCAGCTAGTTGACAGGATGGAATTGCTATTTAGATATATAAGATACACGCTAGTGAGAATTGGGAATAATCCAAAAAAAAGGGCAAAATTGCCATATGGGATAAGCGGAAAAGGGGAGAAAAACAACTAAGAAACCGGTATAGCCAGTAATACTCGTAGAAAAACGGAGACAAACAACTCAGAACAGTACCAGAGGGATCGAGGATCGCTTCGAATTAAGGGAAGGGCGGTCCCAAGGCATTAACCCTCTCCGACTTCGCGTCCCAGTTGAGGTCCCAGCAAAAATTTGGCTAAAAATTGAAATCTCTTCAAATTGTATCAAAATTGGTGCAAAGCCTATTTCAAGTACGCTGATTACGAATATGGACAAAGATTTTGAAAATATTGTCGCAAAAGTGCCCAAAATGGCACAAAAAGTGGCACAAATGTCTTAAAATTGAAATTGCTCAGGATTATCTCAACATTGGTACAGAGCCTGTATCAAACATGCTGATTGCCACTATGAATCAAATTTTTGAAAATATTGTCGCCAAAGTGCTCAGTGTGGCACACAAAGTGGTACAAAAAATGGTGCAAGTGTCAAAAACTTGTGAAATCTCTTTAAATTGCTTCAAAATTTGGTACGGAGCCTATTTAGATGGTGCTTATTATGAATATCAACAAGGATTTTCAAACTATTGTCTCAAAAGTGCTTCAAATGGCACAAAAAGGGGCACAAAAATGGCACAAATGTCCAAAAATTGAAAATGCATTGAATTATCTAGAAGTTTGTACAGAGACTATTTCAAACATGCTTATTACGAATATGAATCGAGCCTTTTGAAAATGCCATCACCTAAGTGCTCCAAATGGCACACAAAGTGGTACAAAAAGTGGAACAAATGTCCAAATTTTGAAAATCTCTTTAAATTTCTTCAAAATTTGGCACAGAGCCTATTTAGATGGTGCTTATTATGAATATCGACAAAGATTTTCAAAATATTGTCTCAAAAGTGCTTCAAATGGCACAAAAAGTGGCACAAAAATGGCACAAATGTCCAAAAATTGAAAATGCATTGAATTATCTAGAAATTTGTACAGAGACTATTTCAAACATGCTTATTACGAATATGAATCGAGCCTTTTGAAAATGCCATCACCTAAGTGCTCCAAATGGCACACAAAGTGGTACAAAAAGTGGAACAAATGTCCAAATCTTGAAAATCTCTTTAAATTTCTTCAAAATTTGGTGCAGAGCCTATTTCGATGGTGCTGATTATGAATATCGACAAAGATTTCCAATAAATTGTCACCTAAGTGCTCTAGATGGCACAAAAAAGTGGCACAAATAGCCAAAAATTGAAATTGCATGGAATTATCAAAAAATTGGTACAGAGACTATTTCGGGAATACTCATTACGAATATGAATCAAACTTTTTTTAAAAGATTGTTACCAAAGTGCTCCAAGTAGCACACAAAATGGTACAAAAAGTGGAACAAAACTCCAAAAATTGAAGTCTCTTTAAATTTCTTCAAAATTTGGCACAGAGCATATTTGGATGCTGCAGATTATGAATAACGACAAAGATTTTCAAAAAATTGTCACCAAAGTGCTTCAGATAGATTAAAAAGTGGCACAAATGGTCAAAAGTTGAAATTACATTGAAATTGTCTCAGAATTGGCACAGAGCCTATCTTGAATATGCTGATTACGAAATATGAATCGAGATGTTTGAAAAGACTATCACCAAAGAGCTCCAAATGGCACACAAAGCGGTACAAGAAGTGGAAAAATGTCCAAAAATTGAAATATCTTTAAATTGCTGCAAAATTTAGCACAGACTTTATTTTGATGGTGCTGAACATGAACATCGGTAAGGATTTTGAAAATATTGTCACCAAAGTGATCGAAGTGGCACAAAAGTGGCACAAATGTCCAAAAACTGAAGTTACATAGGATTATCTCAAAATTAGTACAAGTCCTATTTGAAGTATGCTAATCACCAATATGAACAAATGTTTTGAGATCAAAGGTGGTCCAAATTGCACACAAAGCACAGCAAATGACCAGAATGGAATTGCTTCCAAAGGCCTAATGCCTGATAGTTTCTATAGACCCTATTTCATACATGTGCTGATCACAAATATGAGCATAATTTTCAAGATGCTGTTACTAAGGTTTTCCACAAGCACAGAGGTTAGAGCAATTAACCAAACAATGAATTTGCTTCCAACTGACTGAAGATTTAAACAGTCCGTATTTCACATATGTGCTGATCACAGAAATATTGAAAAGGTGAATAGTACGGAAGATCCATGATCAACAAAAAACCTGGAATTTTGATTGCTAGAAAGAGCAAAGACAGGATTTCTTTATGTCAAACTCAAAGTAAAGGAGAATTATTTTGATGAAAATAGACAGAAAACCTAATTCAAACCTGATTATATTTTACATCTGCTCCAAACCAAGAAGAAACGTGCTTGGTAAAATTATCATTTTCTGCCAATTTCTCAACTGTCACTTAACGAAATAATACACACCGTAATTGCATTGCTATGACAAAAGCAACTGTCAATTGTAAGTACATAAACGTTTGACATCAATCAACACAATAATCTACTTTTAGGTTCAAAGGTATAAGCAAGCACAGCCTGCAATCTACACTTATTTGCTCTTTTGTTCAGAATTACACAGACTGAAGTACTATCATCACCCATAGCATGTTGAAGTGACTCCAACGATTTGAACTTTGAAATAGAAATGATTCTTGAACTATCGAGAACTAGTGTAAGGTTAGAAGTAAATTTTAAGGTCTCTGTCGGAGAGAGAAGGACAATAACCAATGAAAGAGAGTACTTTTAGACTCTTTCATCATTATGCTCAGATTTCGATACTTGCGATAAATTGCACGGACATGGAAATGATTCTGCCAGTGGAATACTTGATGGCACTTATGTACACATTAGATGCTATTAGGTAGTCAATCTTATTTAAAAGCTAACAATGTACCGAAGCAGGCAACAAGCCAATCAGCCGTTCAGCAGGCAAATCAGCGTTCCCTGAGTACGGCAATGATGTTGGCACGCAAAATATACCAAGAGTTCAGAAGAGTTACAGATGATGAAATATCTAGTGAAGGTCGGCAGCTAAGGTGTCGAGTTTGAAAGACTTCTTTTAGATGTTTGAGTTTTGGAGTTCCATAACCAGGACACGATGACTTGGAATCACTATAGCATCTCACCAGTTGTCGGTTTCCAGAGAACTAGGCACGTTTCCAAACTTACTGAGGTCATTAATTTTTCATGTTCGTTGTTTCACTCTAACTTGCATGCACTAACATTAGATCCTGCTCACCTCTAACAAAGACATTCATTTTTGAGTTCAAGTTGACCAAATGCCATGAGCACTTTGGTGACAATCTTTTAAAAAGATTTGATTCATATTCGTAATTAGCATTTCTGAAATAGGCTCTGTACCAATTTTGAGATAATTCAATGTAATTTCAATTTTTGGCCATTTGTGCCACTTTTTGTGCCATCTGGAGCACTTTGGTGACAGTATTTTAAAAATCTTTGTTGATACTCTTGATCAGCACCATCCAAATACACTCTGAATAAAAAATTGTGAAGCAATTTAAAGATAGTTCAATTTTTGGACATTTGTTCTACTGTTTGTACCGCTTTGTGTGCCATTTGGAGCACCTTGGTGATATTCCTTTCAAAACCTCGATTCATATTTCGTAATCAGCATATTCAAGATAGGCTCTGTGCCAATTTTGAGACAATTTCAATGTAATTTCACCTTTTGCCAATTTTGAGAGAATTTCAATGTAATTTCAACTTTTGACCATTTGTGCCACTTTTTAATCTATCTGAAGCACTTTGGTGACAATATTTTGAAAATCTTTGTCGATATTCATAATCTGCAGCATCCAAATATGCTCTGTGCCAAATTTTGAAGAAATTTAAAGAGATTTCAATTTTTGGACTTTTGTTCCACTTTTTGTACCATTTTGTGTGCTACTTGGAGCACTTTGGTAACAATCTTTTAAAAAAGTTTGATTCATATTTGTAATAAGCATTCCCGAAATAGTCTCTGTACCAATTTTTTGATAATTCCATGCATTTTCAATTTTTGGCTATTTGTGCCACTTTTTTGTGCCATCTAGAGCACTTTGGTGACAATTTATTGAAAATCTTTGTCGATATTCATAATCAGCACCATCGGAATAGGCTCTGTGCCAAATTTTGAAGCAATTTAAAGAGATTTTCTAGATTTGGACATTTGTTCCACTTTTTGTACCACTTTGTGTGCCATTTGGAGCACTTAGGTGATGGCATTTTCAAAAGGCTCGATTCATATTCGTATGAATAAGAAAGTCAAAAGAATTGGGTCTGTTCTAACTTTTGTGTGAAGTGAAGATGCATTTCAGGGTCATGTTTATGGTATATGATGTCCCCATAATCTAATTGTAGTCGAACGTAAAGCTTATAGATTTGCTCAAAAACGTCTCTACAATCGTATTTTGAAAGACACTTTAATCACACCAATCCCTCTGCGTGCTTTTAGGATAGCCTCTCTTATATAACTTTGGAAATCAAGTTTTGAGCCAAGAATCAATCCTAGGTGCTTATGCTCATTCTTGGAAGTCATTGCCAAATCTGAGGTTTGGATTATTCGGTTTTTGACTTTGGCAAGAAAAGATAACTTCCTCCGTTTTATTAGCATTAAAATGCATTTTCCACTCCCACGCCCACACATTTATTTTTTCAAGATCGCGATTCAACGCTCGAGCGGTAATATTTTCGTCATCCACAACTGAGAATAGGGATGTGCCATCAGCATAAAGCTTAATTCCACATGTAACGTTGCTGAGTTTATCAGTTATGTAAAGAAGAAAGAACAGCGGATCAAGGACTGATCCTTGAGTTACCCCTGCAGGAATCGATTCCCATTTTTGAACTTTTCCCATTCAAAACTACGCTTTGTTTTCGGACCTTTAAGAACTTTTTAATAACATGATAAATTTTTCTTTTCCTTTTGTGTTTTAACAGGGCACATTATAAAACAGTTATTTCGTAGCAACTGAATGTTCTTACCCTGTATAAATAAGTTTAAATGAAATGAAATGAAATGAAATGGAGGACATTGCCAGATATTAACGATCATCTTTACCAAGGAAATTCTACCTTTTCAATTGGAAATATCTTCACTATGAAGATTGTTATCTTCTTTTATCATATCTCCAAGAATCTTTCACAAAAAAGAAAGGAACGCTAAGCTGCGAGTAGACCTGTTATTCAAAAGAAGAGAGGGTCCACGAAACAAAGGGTAAAAACTTGCTACAGCCACTCGAGTAATTATCTTTAATCATCCCAATCCCGCTTTGCAAATAATGTGAGAAACAAACCTCAACAAAGGCTGCATAAATCAAGTTTTAGAAATCTGGAACCAGCTGCAGCAAGCTTTTGCTTATTGCTTCGTAGACCGTTTCTTCTTTTTAATAACGGGTCTACGAGTAGGCTAAAAATACGAGATGAGTCACAGTTTAGCTTTATGATTTCTTGGAAATGTGCAGCGATAAGGACGCTTTGACACCAATATCTAGGTCACACTCCAGACCTTAGCTTTACCGTAAGCGAACGATTCCTGACCAGTAGAGGTTGTCAGTAATGGTAATTTAAAGTCTGTTTTCGCGTTCCTCAGCTGACTCTTAGTAGTTTCAGGTAACGTACCGGGTGACCCAAAAACAGTTATCGGATGCAATCTGTTGTAGAAAAATAAGTAAGAGGCCCCGATCGAAGTGCTTCAAGCTAAAAGACTAATCAAAATTCCCGAAATCAAAGATTATGAGCCTGTTGTGTGAAGACTTTAGTAGTCTTCATGCGTGTTCCTAGTATCCTTGTCCCTGGAGACAAGAATACTAAGTATCTAGGGACTACGAACTTGCTCTGAAAACTTTCCACTGAGTTGCCATTCCCAGTTTGAAATAAAACACGCTCTTCATTGTTTTGAATATCTGAAATGGCTGCAAATCGATCCCATGTTTTTGACGACTTTATAAAGGTTTCAGGCTTGCCCTTTTCGTTGAGATCCTTAATTTGCGAAACTTACTGTGCCGAAAAATCACAGAAAATACTCATAGTGAAGGGTAGCCTCTTTTTGGCCACAGGACCATGTTTGAAGCATTCCCATTTGCCTCTTGCTTATGCTTCTATAACAGATTGCGTCGGGTCATTGTTTTGGGTAACCTTGTTTGAAATATGTCTCTCGATCTCTCGAGTAATCTGAAGCACGAGCGGTCACTGATTTAAAGATCATCTTGCAATTCTGAAATTCGATTAGTCCTTGTAAGCCTGCCGAGATTCTCGATCAAATCATAGGGGCTGTTGTAACTACCCTGGCAGCGTGGTTTTGAAGTTTTTGCAACTTATTGAGGGCTGATCCACCGCGAGATCCCCAAGCTGGGTAGCAATGCTAAAGTGGGGCTTAACGAGACTGATTTAAAGCAAAGTAAGGGATCCTTAATTCAGAATACTTCAACATAACGATACTCCTAACAACTTTCTTAGTATATATAAAATCGAATCTAATATAAAATATGATATAAAATTGAATATATACGTACCGGGTGTCTCAAAAAAAAGTACCCCCTTTTGACTGTAAATAGGGACGAAATCATAAGATATCATTACTCTCCGAGTGGACAGCTAAATTTATCAATCTTCAACTTAGATCCACATACCTTGCATTTAAAAATTGGCCACCAAACACTGGAGATACAAGCTTGCAAAGTCAAAATTTACAGTGTACCCGAAACCAGAGGTTTTGTAAAAGGGCCTACCCATAATTTGCTATCCCAGGCATGTTGCACAGGAATTTCGACATTGACCTTTAGCTTTTTCCATTGAAAAGAATTATACCTTGAAATGCTTCAATTGAACTACAAATAGTTATTCCTTGGAGGAATCAATCCGTGCATTGCATTCTACTCCAAGTGTCAAAGAAGAAGAAAAGGAACACATGCATGCTCATTTGGGAGAAGTTGCACGACTTCATCATTCTTAACACATTTTGTATTTGTTTCATCAGGGCGATTTCCACGAGTATTTTTTATTCTTTTCGAAAGCAAAGAACTGAAAGTTAAAGTTTACAGGTGCTTTGGAAAAGATCCATAATACAAATCATGGCTAGGCCCTTTTACAAAACCTCTGGTTTTGGGTGCACTGTAACTTTTGTCTTTGCATGCTTGTATCTCTGGTGTTTGGTGGACGATTCTTAAATGCAAGGTATATGAATCTAAGTTGAAGATTGATAAATTTAGCTAACCACTCGGAGAGTAATGATATCTTATCGCTTCGTTCCTATTTCCAGTCAAAAGGGGGTACTTTTTTGAGACACCCGGTATTAAAATGGGATATACAGATGTATTTCTGGGGAACAGACTCAATACATTCTTAAATCATTTCTTGAAATGCTTTTGTTTTACGTACTGGACAGACTAAAAGATATAAAATGTTATGTGATTGAAATTGGTTTGAGGTGACTGACCTTATAAGCTACATCCTACTATACATCCCAATCACGCTTATACGAAATTCAAGGAAAGATGCCAGGAGGAGCGAAATTACACCACTATCCCGAGCTTCCATGAAAAACGCGGGCAATAAAAGAACAGTACGCAAGTAAAACAATCAGGGAACAAAACCAAAGACATATAAAATACAAGTAAATAAGTTATGCTACGACTTAAAAGGTAGCTTGCAACCAAATAATTGCAAATTATTGAAGATTCTAAACCAACATCTGCTCATAGCTATGCAAATTTCACAAGACAGTCCTGTAACCGGGAAAAAAGGCACGGAACATTGCCTATAATCAAGGTTAAGTATCGGAAACAACCAGTAACCTGGCTGGGTAAGCCAAACCAAAGCGCCTGCAAGAGATTACCCCCACCCCCTGGACGAGTCTTACCTCTGTTCCAGATTCTTGCATTTTGTTTCTCCAAAAGAAATTCTTGTCCAACTGCAACAGTCTTGTATATTTTTGTTTTAACATTCTCTGCAACTTTGCTGCATGATTTCCCATTACTGCATTTGTGAAAGATTTCATTAATGATATTTTGTGTATGATCACTGCTTAAGTCCGTCCTTGCATAGCCACCCCTCATCGCAAAGAATGTTCCATAGTTTGGACTGTCGCTTGCTTGATAAATATTGATAAAGGAGACTGCAACAAGAGCTAACACTAAAACTGCCTTGGTCATTATTTTTTCGTCCCAAAACTTGCTTCAAGTACGTTTATGGTACATGATAAACTACGCTGGCATTCCTACTGCGCGTTCTCTCTAGTTTTTAATGCTTAAAGCGATGCAGTCACAGCAAAGCAAATTCCACAATTGATGTCCATGGTAATCAAGTATATCTGCCTGTCTGTACGTTAACTGGATAGCCCACAGTTACTTTGCACCTGCCAAATTCTAGCCTATCAGATAACGGTATTCACTGTTGACATAGTTGCTCGAATATGGTCGACGCAGCGGGTGTTTCAGCCTGTTATAGCATGTTGACTTGATAATAGGTTTAAGCCCGAAACGTCGTATACCACAAAGCTCTGTTCGTAGCGCAATTACTAATGTTTTATTCGTTTGTTACGGCCTGTTGTCTGTGAACCTCAAGAGTATCTTTGTATGTTTTCATTGTTCGGCAACAGGCTACTTTTTTGGAGCAAGCACTTCTGTTAGGAATTGTGCAAACATGGGTTTCTTTCCGTCATTTAACTAGAGTAAGAGTTATGAGATATTTTCAAAATGATAAGAATGATAAATTTTGCATAGAAATTACGACCCAAAAGTATCTCCAAGAGTTTGCATGATTGCGAGGGTGTTATTCGTCCCATCAAATAACACCTCCTCCCTTGGAGAGCATTTGAGCAGATTTTGGTTGGTGGTATGCTAAGAAAATCGTCAAAACAAGGCCGTTCCCCCGGTGGGGGGGGTACTTGGCCTACAAACATACGGGGACGTGCCGCTGGAAAATCTAAAATGCTACCCTGTCCCGGAGTCAAATTCCCGAAAATGATACCCTGTCCCGGAGTAAAATTTTCTCAAACAATACCCTGTCCTTTAGTTTCTTTGGACAAAGTTGTGCTCTGCAAGGAAATTTGTACGAAATCTATCGAAAATTGTGGAAATATTGCCATCAAAGCGATTTGAATCATATTCGCAGAGTGTAAATGGTCTAAAACGACCTTTCGGAGTCAAAAATGAAAAATATGGACCATGTCATGGAGCCGATTTGTACAAAAACGATACCCTGTCCCGGAGTCTGAATCCTGAAAATGATACCCTGTTCAGCGGGACGTCCCCGTACGGAAAAATATATGAGTACCTCCCCCGGGGCCGTTCCTTAGGATTCCTTATACCAGTTTCTCGAAAAGAATAAAGTTTTCAAAGATGGCATGTTTCAATTTGTTCTTTTCACCGAAATCACCACTTTATATAACAAAATCGTGTTAAAATCAATATCTTTCCCTACACTATAGCTCGCTTTAGTCGCTGCCATTTCTTGTAGCAAAATCGTTCTTTGAAATACATTGGGTGTGATGATGTCCCATAGAAATAGGATGACCCAAACAAAATTGTACATATTTGGTTGGATCTGGCAGCAATGTGAATTTAAGAGACTAAACACTATACCATCTTTTGTGATACAAGTCCTCCCAGCCAAGATAAGGCTCAAATCCTTACTGGTTCTCAGAACACGCGGAAATCATCCAACCTCACGAAAATCAGCCAATGGCATCCCCGCTTCAAACCCCTTGAGACAAAATCAGTCGTTTGTGATGAAATTTCTAGTACCCTCACAAAAACTGAAATGGATGCTCAAATATTGCAGTTATTTAAGATATTTTTGATAAATCGGTTGCAGAGATATCCGTCCAGAGTTGTTTACATGTTTAGGCAAATATCTTATTTGGAGCCGGAGCTACGAGCGTTTACCGGCCAAGAAAAAGTGACCTTTCTTCGAAAATTCAAATAAATTGCTAGAAAGAAGATATATCGACGAAAATTTCACAGATTATGTATATTAGCCTGTGCAATAACCCAGATGTATTTGTTTTCATAAGATTTCCATATATTTGACAAATTTCAGCGATTTCCAACAAGCAATGCAAATGGGCCTACGCTCATCGTGGGTAGAAACCCATTCTTGGGTCTGGAATCGACCAAATATATAAACCTGAGCAAGATAATTCACTCACCGTTAACTCCAGCACCCATTTGAGCTCATTTATCCATTAGATTTGGGTTAACTTCGACAAAAAGCGAACAGATTTGTGCAAATTTGAAGAAGCTTCCACGTTCCATGTTATGTCGACAAATGCAACAACGATCGACATTCAGAATTTAAAACCGGTTGGTATGCACATAATATTGTTAAAATGTTATCTAAACAGTAGATGATTTATTGAATTTGCTTCAAGACTTTGTGTACAGGGTGTCCCGACGAATTGGGCCCTGTTTGTATGGCTACTACGAAGGAACTGTAGATTCAATCATCTCAGTCTTTAACTGTTGCATAGGCAAGGCTTCAACTCCTGGGGGGGGGGTACTTAGTATATTTGGTCGACGGGAATGTGCTGTTTATCAGGGTATCGTTTTCACCAATCTAGAACAGGGTATCAAAGTATGGACGTTTTTCTAGAGCAAGTTGTTATAAAGGCACATTTTCTCTAGAGCAGGTTATTAATTCAGCAATGCTCTGTTTAATTTTTACGGTTTTGTTAATTTGTCCGAATTTATTCAACTTTCTCATGGACTTTGCAGCAATTTTTCTTGGACTTTGCAGTAATAAATCTTTCTGGTTTTATAGGCTACTCGCCTTTTCGCCTCTTATCAAATTATACTATCATTATTATTATTATTATTATTATTATTATTATTATTATTATTATTATTATTATTATTATTATTATTATTATTATTGTTATATTCTTTTTTCTGTTTATTTTTGATGGTGGTTTTTGTTAACATATTATTATTACAGATAATTGAATCGACGCCTCCTCCACAGAAGCCACTCAAATGGGCTACTTTTTTGCGACACCTGGTAGGTCAAAACGCCAAACCTCTGGTTTGGAGGTGCATGTATATTTGAGCTCTCGAGATTTGTATTTCTTCTCACACACCGCAAGAGTTGCAAACGTTAATGACAATTTTATAACTTGTTTCCCCCGGGTATGAGCCGCCCGGGTAGGCATTTTATCTATCACATCAAACCAGTTGCGCTTGCGACATCATTCAATTTATCATATTCCTGACCTGACATCTGGTGTGGAACAGAATCTGGTACATTGTCCATTAGTCCCTATTCGTTTGTAGTGCAGTCGTAGTTAGTTGAACGTTGCGTTTCTTTTTATATTGGCCATGGGGTAGTCATTGTCTTTCGCTCCCCATGGTATCGTACCAGTATTGTTGCATAGTAATTGGAATAGGTATAGTTAAATGTAAGACATATTGTAAATATTTATATTTGAATAGAAAAAAAAACAGCCGCCCATATGGGTTGGTTTTTGCGCCGAAAACTCTCCAAAACAAGGGTCCCCTTTTCGGCAGACTTTCCTTAAACATGGGTAGGTGGGTTTCCAGAAATTAGCAAAAGACAAAATCGGCAGTTTTCGATCAAACTTCATGATACAAGTGGGTATGACGGTTAGTTTCGGCAATTGGAAGAGAGCAGCTTTCTGAAAACCGGGCTTGTACATCCGCCAGTCATGTACCCCCGAGGGTTTCTTCTAAGAACTTGTCAGTTTCTAATCAAAATTGTCCTTCCAACACCACACACACATATACGGGGTGTCCCTGAAAAAATGCAACAGATTTGATAGGTACTAGCGGCAAGAATTTACATCCAATTAATTCAGAATGATTTTAAAAATAATTCTCGATAGTTAACTTGAAGATGAATACTTGACTGGTTGATGCTGGTGCATTGACAGTACGAATATTAATCTTGAAAGTAAAATTTACCTCCACTTCCAAACCAGAGCTTGTGGATCTCGGCCTAAACTGCAAATGCTGTGTTTGGGGAATCTCCGAAATTGCCGCGAAGAGAGCCTTGTACTGAGGAAAATATTTGAATAGAAATCCAAAAACCTTGATTTCACAACCAGATAGTAATTTTGCCCTCAAGAGAAATCTGTCCTTACTCAGAATTGCATCTGTTAAAGGGAATCGACATAGTTAAAAGCTGGCACGGGCCAGGTTAAAAATAGAATCAATTGAATTTGATAAATTCGACACGTGCGGCTTCATTGTGGAACCAAGGAAACAATGAATGCGTAGGCGTTTTCTATAGCCTATTTATAGCGACTATGAGATATAGCTATGTCTATTCCCTTTAAACACATGAAATAGTTTGCTTGGGAGTGGGCGTGGAAAATAAGTTAATTCTGCAACTTTCATTGTTTGAATGAAATCGACGAATTCTAGAAATCGTGGTGGTAAAATAATTACGATGCCCAACTCGAGTTTGTCGTCGCAAAACGACGAACACCGATCATCACCACGATTCATTTTTGACCTTATTCATTTGTGTATATATGCAATAATATGTTGTTTGTCCACTTCAATCTCTCGACATGTTTGCTCAAAGTATGGGTTCTTGCTCATAACTACTACGTTATGCTTATCACCAAGGAGATTCCCCTAAACAGTGTGTTTGCAGTTAGACAAAGATTGGAAAGATCCGGCTTCGAAGTAGAGTCAAAAGTTGACTTTCATTATTAATATCCCAACCCCCAATACACCAATATCAACAAACAAGGTATTTATCTTCAAGCTGACTATCGAGGATTACTTTAAAAGTTATTTTGGGCTGATTCGATCTTAGTTCTTGTCGCTATCCCTGATCCAATCTGTTGCGTTTTTTCTGGGACACCCGATGTGTATATATATATATATATATATATATATATATATATATATATATATATATATATATATATATATATATATATATATATATATATATATATATATATATATATATATATATATATATATATATATATATATATATATGTATGTATATGTATATATATATATGTATATATATATAAATATATATATGTATGTATGTATGTATATAGATTATCTCTTTACAACGATATGCCTTGAGTATATTTAAAAAGGAAAATAAACAATTTAGCTACATAAACCGGATCTTCCAGGGAGTCGTTACCAAAGGAACGTTCTGTTTAGCGAATTTGAGGTTTCGGTACTAAGGTACTAATATTTTTGCTCTTAAAGATCAAATACCTACAAATGAGGTCATGTTCAAGTTAACTATAGAGGAACATATTGAGAAGTTGACTACGTATTGACTAAACCTAAATTCACAGAAAACCGAGCGAACGTGTACACGTTTTTTTGGGGCCATCTGAAATCTGCACCCCCTGGATCGCCTTCGCATCAATTGGCAAGTCAAGGTACCCCCCAACCCTTTCGAACTTTACACGACTATTTCATTACCGGCTAACGTAAACTTAGCTTCTCATTGAAGTAAGTTGTAAGAAATAAAATGAAAGATGGTGCCGAACTGTGAGAAATTAAGTGCTTTGCTTGCTGAAAATTTATCGTTGATCAATAAAGTGCCAGCATCTGCTTTTTACGGCCCAGTTCTTAGTTATACAAAAGCAGCTGGCAGATTTATAGGTTGATGGATCCTTACACAATCTCGTAAAATACTAATCTATTCAATGTATTATCATTAATATGAAAAAATTCTGTCCGTTTACTGAATTAATAATTAATCTCATAGTGTGACGGGCTTGACACCGACAAAAACACCTTGCAAGAAACAGTAGAGAAAGCTCTGTTTGAAGGGTCACTGCAGCCACAACATCACGGCAATAAGCTCAAATAAATTTTGAGATTTACCTTCATGAAATAGGCTTCTCCCTTCTAAAACTTTCAGGTATTTCCTCAAACAAGCTCCTTCAAGAGCATTCATAACAGATCTAAAATCACTGCCCGGGGGGGGGGAGGTAACTTGTGTTTCCAATATACGGGGTTGTGCCATTCAAATGGTAAAAGTACCACCCATAAATCCGGAGAAATTTCTCAAAAGTATACCCATAAATCTGGAGAATTTCTGAAAATCATACCCATAAATCCGGGAATGCCAAAAAAGCTCACCAATAACTGAATTCTGATAGAAAACTATACCCATAAATCCGGAAACTATCATGAAAAAGGTACCCTAAAAAATGGCACAACCCCGTACCATAGACAAGTTAAGTTACCCCCCGGGAATCGCTGCCAATGTTCTACATATTTTTGTATTACAAGAGAGGGGGAGGGGGGATGAGCTCATGAGGTACATACCAAGCTTTTTTAATTTTTAATTCTAAAATTTTTACACTGGGATGCAATGCAGTTTAAAAGTAAGTGCTTTCCAAATGCCCCAGCTCCACCCAAATTGAAGTTATTGGTACCACCAACTTTGGGGAAGAAGTTAACAAGTGATAATTGATATAGTACAGTTTATCACCCATATGAGGAATTTTGAAAAGAGGTCTACGCTAGTTCCTTGGGGGGACCAATGGGCAAGACCAAACCACTCCTGAAAACGTCACTGTCACATCTGTGTCACTGTCTGCATTGTTAAAAGCTAAAATTTGTTCCAGGAATTCCAAAAATACCCAATGACGAAATTGTTAATGGCACCGAGTCATAAAGGCTTATAACCTTAAATAACCTTAACCTTAACCTCATTAACCTTAAACCCCTATTTTTGGTACCAGGTACCACCCCTCTGGTACCATTGTACCACAACCCTCTCACCCCTCAAACAATGGCTTTAATGCTTTAGTATACGTTATCCCTTCGAAAGGGGGCATGCCAGTCTTTGGAGCATGTCATTCCGGACGATTTCATCCCCCCCAAGAGGACAAGAGGATTTCATCCTCCCTCCGCAAGTATTTAGACCACAGGAGGGACGTTTTCGGCTAAATTTCGGATGGGGGTGTGCGGCCAACAATTTCAAAATGGCACCGTTCGCAAGATCAATTTTTGTGAAATAATACCCTTGGCCAGACTAATTTTTGCATCCAAAGTGACATGAGTTGACACTCAATTGAGAAAACCAGCCAATTTTTGCATTCTCTGGACCAAACAACCAATTGTGTTTCTATACAGGAATAACCAAAGTTTGACATTTCTTGGGCCAAGATTGACAAAAAACTTACTTGCCCACTTGCCCAGACTAAAATGGCCAAAAATTGCCAGAAAGTATACCTTTGCCACAACTAAAATCGACTGCAGTTGCGAAATAACATACCTTTGGCCAGATTAGAAGCTGGAGAAAGTTTACCCAGGAGGCAAATCTCTAACTATGGAAGACGTGGAATAGACCATATACTAAAGAGGAGAGCATGCATAGACAAGACAAGGAGCTAATTTTCCCAATGATAACATATAAACTAATGCTAAAAATCCAGTAACAATTAACACTCTTTCTAGGAACAAAAAAAAACGAATATAATTGTAAAAGGCGTGGCAAAATTGCCAAAAATATATCATCAATCTTCAAAAAGAAATAGATTGCAACTGTATGTTTGATAACTTGGGTGAGCCACAAAGGAGTTCCTGCTTTTGAAAACTCATAGCACCTAGCGTGCTTTCAGATTTAAATAATTCAAGTTTGAAGTTCTGTTCAAAAGCCAAAGGATCTCAGTATTTTTGCGATTTTCGTCGCCTTCTTTCTAGCGCTTGAAATATTGGTACATTCAACTTAGTAACGATTCAATGGTTGCAAAATGACTGAAAATTGGGATATAGCGCTTGATCATATCGTAAGGCCTCCCCTTAGACGGAAAAATACTCAACGGACATTTTATATCTTTCGCGAGCTATCAGACAAAGATTTTCAAACAAATACTGTGAGATGTTCAATTCTATGGAAATGGAAATATGTGTAGTGCATATTTCTAACCAGTGAGAAAAAGCATGTTCTTCATTGTTCTGTGCGAGATGTCCTTAGTGATTTCATCAAGTATTTTAGCCCTTCTCCAATGTCTTTTGCAACCATGAAAATTACGTAAGGTTGAATTTTTTCCTATGTTTCCAGGCTCGTAAGAAGGCGACAAAGATCGCAAAAATACTTTAATCTCTTGGCTGTAAAGCAAATGCTGATTCATTCAAATCCGTGACAAAAACTCAATGGGATGCACAAAGCACTTTGGGGTCTACCCTTATCCCAAGGGGGGTCAACTCAGCATAAATGCATATGGAAAGACAGATGGGCCAGTCCAGGAAATGTTCAGGTAACCCAAAAAGATAACATCACCTCATTGCAACCCAAAAATTTCAGCACATTTTCTACTAAGAAAACTGCACATGAACAAGAAAATATCCTAAAGCAATGCAAACAAATGTCAGGATTGCCTCCAGCAAACCAAAAAACATCAGTTCAACAATATTGATGCAAAAATACTACGAACATAATGCCAGTTTATCTGGACCCAAATTATCACTCCTGCTAATATTGTAACCCAAAAATATTGGACCCCTCCCCGTATGTGCATGTGCACCCTTTGGGACCCAAATTCACAAGCAGAAAATGAATGATCATGGCCCGAAATTGCTACTTGCACAGAAACTGAAGCACTTAGATGGGAGTCTAGCTCTTCTGATGAAAAGAAAAAAGACTTTCACTGATAGTGTCCTGAACAATGCAAATGGTTTGGAAACCTGTGATAGTTGGTCACGCAAATGGGTCATTTTGTCAAAGTCTAGATGTAAGTCTATCATGGTCACAATTAAGCACACCCCCTGACAGGATTTCACACTATCATACACCTGTTCCCCTGCTATTACCACAGTCACAATGTTGTTTTTTAATCACCAAGGAAAGATTTTACACTATCATATCCACGTTCTCTGGCAATTTTGATAAGGCAACCAGTAGCACGTTTTCCTTTTCTGCGTCTGCAAAGTGAGCAATTACAGATTCCACGACAAGGTGGGCACACCCAGTTTGCATTCATGATTGCTTTCTTTGCATCTTCCCCATATCTATTCTTCAAACATGGTCCGCAAAACTGTCCTCTGGTTCCAAAGCAGTTGGGTGATCGGCACAGTGTTTTTAAGTCATCAGTTTTCTGACGGCATTGATGACATGTTGATCCGTCAATTTGGTCATAATTCTTCTCATTCACTCTTTCTGCTACCATAACTAGATCATCTTCAGTTAGGGAATTGTATGTCTGCAAGAGATCTTCTCTGTCAATCATGGCCTTCTTTGGTGATGATCTAAAAAGGAAAAATGTTCATTTCAAAAACAAGAGAACTCTTGCATACTGGGTCCATTCTGCATTCCTTGCTTTGCATAGATTTTCTCACTGCGCTTTGACTGTACATTAACACATAGAGTTTACTATTTATTTGCTGCTCTGAGCTGCAATTTCCCTGACTCAGTCTGCAGAGCATGACAGAGGGAGTGCGTGGCAGAGTGGTTAAGGTGACTGAGTCATAAATCAAAGGTTAGAACGGCCGAGGTTCAAATCCCGCACTGGACAGTTTGGTCAGTCTCCGTAACTCTAGCCTGGGTGGACCAGAGCCATGTGAGGGAAATCTGGTACCTGCAGCGAGCGGCGGGTTGATGGTAAAACATCCGTGGCCCTTGCTGGAAATACTGTTAAGTCTTAAGTCTCTCAGACTTTTGCAGGCTAGCCCTGTTAAATATGATAACCTACCTACCTACCTACAGTTCTTGATGAGACCTTGTTTGCGTAGACCAACTAAGGTTTGGCATACAAATGTGTAAGGTCTTTGGTTCCTTCATTTTCAAAACAGCGAGCAAATGATCTCATTCAAAATTGGCATGCACAAAAGAGCTTTGGACAAATCCTTTGCATGCCAGTATCATACTTTCAGCAAGGGGTGTTTATAAAACGAAGACCGAAGATAGAAAGCGAAGACCAAGACACATACAACAATGGTTCAATACAGCGTGGATTTTTAACATACAGTGCAAAGAGACCTTTCTGTGGCAAGTTGTTTGATGAACAAACGTAAATCAAGCAATTTAAGTGCTAAAGTGTCTGGTCTTCGTTTTGCAGAGTGACCCACTCAATCTGCAAAATGAAGACAGACTTCAAAATACTACAAAAGTGTTTAAGCTCAACCTAGATGGTAAACAGTCGTTGTGTTTCTTCTAATAAGCTCCAGCAAACACTTATTGCATTGCACGGACCCCGTACGATGGCCATTTGGAACATCTCTTCGTTTTGCAGAATGACCCACTCAATCTGCAAAATGAAGACAGACTTCAAAATACTACAAAAGTGTTTCAACTCAACCCAGATGGTAAACAGTCGTTGTGTTTCTTCAAATAAGCACCAGCAAACAATTATTGCATTGCACGGACCGTACCATGGCCATTTGGAACATGTCTTTGTTTTGCAGAATGACCAACTCAATCTGCAAAACAAAGACAGACTTCAAAATACTTCAAAAGTGTTTCAACTCAACCCAGATGGTAAACAGTTGTTGTGTTTCTTCTAATAAGCACCAGCAAACACTTATTGCATTGCACGGACCCCGTACGATGGCCATTTGGAACATGTCTTCGTTTTGTAGAATGACCCACTCAATCTGCAAAACGAAGACAGACTTCAAAATACTATGAAAGTGTTTAAACTCAACCCTGATGGTAAACAGTCGTTGTGTTTCTTATAATAAGCACCAGCAAACAATTATTGCATTGCACGGACCGTACGATGGCCATTTGGAAGATGTCTTCGTTTTGCAGAATGACCCACTCAATCTGCAAAACGAAGACAGACTTCAAAATACTACGAAAGTGTTTCAACTCAACCCAGATGGTAAACAGTCGTTGTGTTTCTTCTAATAAGCACCAGCAAACACTTATTGCATTGCACGGACCCCGTACGATGGCCATTTGGAACATGTCTTTGTTTTGCAGAATGACCCACTCAATCTGCAAAACGAAGACAGACTTCAAAATACCACAAAAGTGTTTCAGCTCAACCCAGATGGTAAATAGTCGTTGTGTTTCTTCAAATAAGCACCAGCAAACAATTATTGCATTGCACGGACCGTACGATGGCAATTTGGAACTAACCCAGATGGTAAACAGTCGTTATATTTCTTCAAATAAGCACCAGCAAACAATTATTCCATTTGCATTTGTTGCAACGATGCCAAAGAAAATTTTGTGATTTGGAGATAAAATTTTCTCAGGCCACTCAAAACTGTCTTAACGCTGCACGGTGATAGCAACTGTTCGAAAGATTGTTTGAGTATGAATTATGCTCTTACTTATCTAAGTGATCGGTCTAACGAAGTACTTTGGGGGACTGTCTAGCAAAGATGAATAAGCTTCCAAACTTCGAGCCATTGAAAATATGAGAAATAAGAAACTTTTGGCAGCAAAAGTATCATAGAATGTAGCAAACTTCCCGAAACTTTCCACCAGCCCTGGACCAAAGTCCTAGAAAATGAGTTTAGAAGTAGTTTTCCTTCCCTGAACCACATACCATTTTGCCAACCTCACCCACAGAGCGTTTTGTCACATACAGTGGCGGTGCCGCGGAGGGAATGGGAGCAAAAATGTTCCAAGAAAAATGGCATGAAAGTAGTCGGGTATATCTCTAGGTTGAAAAATGATGTCAAAATCCCCCCCTCCCATTTCTCTCGGATTTTTCAGAGCTGGCACTGCCACTGGTCACAGAAGCCCAAGGGACGAGGTTGCCGAAAAGCTCTAACACCTCTTCCTTCCCTTCCTATAAAGCCTTTGTTTCTACGCGGGCTCCTCCCACCACAGCTAAATGGTTTAAACAAGCCTTGCTCCCTATCAGCCCCGATGTGTCGAAATTTGGTACATTTGATTCCATAAAGATGCTTGTTGATTTTGCAAAATAAAAGAGCAAAGAAGCTGTCATTCATATTCATGTCATCTGACTTTTTGAATAAGCCTACTCTCTGATACTCTCCCTATCTTGTTTTAAGACCACTTCTGGAGTCCCCAGGATTCAATACGTCTATTGCCGGCTCAACCAGCTTTTTCTACAAACAGTTTTTTGGCATTTTGTTTAGTTTCTTTGAATAAGAAACAATCATTCTTTGAAGTCCGACTTTGAAAGTACCGGGTAAGTAAGATATCAATACAAGTGTTGACAGAAATCTAACTCAACACAACACTGCAACAGTTTGCTCTACAGTCTTGGTGGAGTTTAAACACTTCAGTGGACTTGCCAAACTCGTCTCATAAGTTCCTTTAATCCAGGACAACTTGGGCAAGTCCAACTCCGCTGTAGTATTTTGAAGTCTGTCTTTGTTTTGCAGATTGAGCGGGTCATTCTGCAAAACGAAGACATGTTCCAAATGGCCATCATACGGTCCGTGCAATGCAATAATTGTTTGCTGGTGCTTATTTGAAGAAACACAACAACTGTTTACCATATGGGTTGAGTTTAAACACTTTTGTAGTATTTTCAAGTCTGTCTTCGTTTTGCAGATTGAGTGGGTCATTCTGCAAAACGAAGACCAAACACTTTTAGCACTTAAATTGCTTGATTTATGTTTGTCCATCAAACAACTTGCCACAGAAAGGTCTATTTGCACTGTATGTTAAAAATCCACGCTGTATTGAACTATTGCTGTATGTGTCTTCATCTTCGTTTTTCTATCTTCGGTCTTCGTTTTATAAACACCCCTTTCAGCAAGTGCCGTCTGTTTGTCGGTAAGCAAACAAAAGGTCCCCCTCCTTATCGTATGTAAATTAAAAAAGAGCGCTGGTGGGATTTGAATGAAAAGAATTCTACTTGATAGGTAAGAGTTCAAAGCAATGATTCTAATTTTCATATCACTATGAGCACTGACAGACAGCAAAGACTGACTTTATGTTTAGCCGTTCCAAAGTGCCTGAATAAGGCCTAATCATATCCATCAACACCTTTTGCTATCACCTTTGAATGCCAGGGTGCATTTCATGCAATTAAGCCTAAAGATCTTCGGTGTGGACCTGACTTTTTTGTTCATGTAGCAGCATCATTTCTTCAATAAAATCAGTTCTTGGCGTAACAACATTTGAAAATCTGCCTACCATGGCATTAATGTGAAGTTGCCCTTGATCTTTTAGCACTCTCTTTTGATAATACACATATTTCTTTTAAGAGAAACTAAGAATTTGGGCCTGTCCAATCGGAAAAATTGACTGAGTGGAAATCCGCCTTACCAGGTGAGTCAGAGATATATTTCTTTGATGCACCTGGTACACCCAAATTTTTGTAGAGTATGTTTTTTTTGTTATTCTAGATTTACTGTTGTATTAAATTTTTGTAAATGTCCTTCGTAGTGAGAACTCGATGACCTTGTGTCCATTCTCGCTACAAACGACATATTTTTCTTTTGTTTATTCTAGTTTAACTGTTGTTGTTGTTTGTGTCTGTTTTAATATTTTAGGATGATATAAAAAAAACGAATATGGGCCAGTACTGAAAATTTCTTAAAAATCATCAGACTTTGAGAACTCAGATTTGTAGCAGCTTCTCGCTCCCTGAAGATACCTGGCATCCGAAAGCTTAGGGATTTGGCGTACCTTCCACATAGGTTTTACATCAACTGCAACCTGGTTTGAATCTATTGTGATCCTAGGACCAGAAGACATTGCTCTATCATTGCAACTGTGGACAACGTAGATCACCTTACTACCAATGTCTAATTATGCAACAGAATCAAAACAACTCACTGGGAAGTTAAAATATAAGACAGTACCCAGGAGAAAAAAGTGCAAAGTATTACAGAAAGTTCTCAGAAGAAATTTCAATAGAACAAAAACTTTAAAAACGCCCAGTTCTCTCAGCCCCTCTGCACAAGCATCCATCCACAAACATTTTGCATGAAAGAGTCAATTTGTGAGTGGCCACTTAAGCATAAAATTAACTCCAGATAATGGGGTAACATTTGATATGATGGAAATTTACCTTCGCTTCTGTGGCGGTGAATCATAAACACAATTCTTGTTTCTCCGATTCCCCCAAAGATCAACAATCAAAGATCCAGGTTGAAACTCATCATCCCCACCATCATCATCATAATCTGAGGATCTCTTCTCTCCATCTTCGCCATCATCCCCATCTGATCCATACGTCACTCGTCTTCTCCTTCGACAATTCCGCGATGGGTTTCTTCGTGTAGGATACGCCGGATACGGGGATGATCGAGGAGATTCACGGATTCTTTTAGGCTTCGGAATCTTGCCTGATGACTGTCCTTCTCGCTTTGGTCGAAGCATCAACAATGGTGAGACAGGGAAGAGTTCTTTAAACATTGCTTCATTTTCAGCGATTTTCTTTGCTCGAAGTCTCTCATATTCACTTGGCCCTTCATCGTCTGTATCATCATTCTCTGTTTCATGATCAGTCTCTTCGCTATGTGCAGTTTGAAACTCTTCCTTGGATACAGGCATCTTAATTCAAAGGGGCGTTCCACTCGACTTGAACTTCGCTTTGGCCTATTATTTGCACTCCAATATTATCCGATAACAATTATCGTGCCTCCGTTTCTTCTACAACAGCAAGTTTCCCACAAAGTCGACTTGAAGCTTCGTTTTGAGTTAGTCAGATACTCAAAGAACGTCCAAATGATCGGATGAATTGGTATGCTCAATTCTAAAATGCGAAGAGGAACCTTCCCTCCTTTGTTCAATCTGCAGTAACACAACCCACGTGAAGAAACAATGCCGGCTGGAGATTTGGCGCGAAAATATTGCGGGAAGCCTCTTTATCAGATATCAAAGAGAGACATTTTCAAGATGAAAATTCCGAAAAGGAGGCATCTTCAAGATTGTATTTTAAAACAAGGCATGTTATCAATTATGAATATACTTGGACAATTATTCATCTACAGTGTCTGCCATTAATGGCTAAAGGAAATTTCTAGCCAGCCAGGGGGACAGTCTGCGTTGAAGAGGGTAAACTTTTTTTACAGCAACCCCCAAATGGCAGAAAATGGACAAAAAAATTGGGCCATTTGGTAGTACATGGTAAAAATTACAACAGTTTCTTCATCATCTTCTATTGTCAAAACTAATGGAACAAAATTCATTGATGATCATTGATGCAACAACCACAATACCAGTGGAGGAGCATAGTGAGTTTGAATCTCATAACAGGCCTGATCTTTGAATATTATAAAGTTCTATTAAGCCCCCTCTCTTATAAGCCCCTTCCATCTGAGCTGAAATTTTGAATAAGCCCTCTATTGAGCCCCCCCCCCCCCAATTACACCAACTTCCACGAATTACCAACGATTTTCCACATATTTCACATGACAAGGTTGCATACAACCAAAACTGAACTGAAAAGCTTTCACATCCCACGGGAGGAGTTACATAGCATGTTGAGGGTATGGGTATGTGCTGCTCATATGGATGGGTTTCTGGGTCCAAAATTCTCTAAACAAGGGTCCCTTTTCAACAGATTTTCCTTAAACATGTATGGATTTTCCAGAAATTGGGATAATATTTTCAAAAATGGGTACTTTTCCCCAAAATTCATCATCAAAGTGGGTATGATGGCAACTGTCAGTAATTAGAAGCTTTCTGAAGGTCGGGTAGCTTTCTGAAAACCGGCGGCAGATCCCTGTCCTTCAGCAAGTCATGTACCCCCCGGGGTTTCACATATAGCCTTGTCATATGATTTTGAGAATGAGACCCTCTCTAATAAGCACAGCCTGTCCAAATTTAATAAGCCCCCGGTGGCTTAACAGAGCTTTTACAGTACCCCAAATTTACACCCGTCGTATATTTGATGAATAGGGCCATTTGATAGCCCTTCTTTAGTAGGACCCTAAAGCCATCTGGATCCCCTCCCCTTGTAAAGAAGTGCCCCTTATACTAGGTTGGAAAACATGCCTGATTTGGCCTACATGGATAGAGCAGAAACTGCGTAAAATGATGTCATAAACCAATCTGAGATACAGAAGTGTTTCAATAGATGAGCTTTTTGAAATGATAAATCAAATGTTTAAGGCCCAAGGAACAAAATATCAAGTGTTGCATAATTTTGGGAGTTGTTGCAGGGAGCTAGGGGGCAAAGTTATGAGCTTTTGTGCATGCGTACGCAGTTTCCACTCTGTCACCTACACGTTGTAGTGAGTGAAATAAATTTGAAAGTACAAGCTACGAGTACAATAAGAAAAGCTGTGAGAGATCCTAGATGAACAATAGATCTTTTGTTCTCATACGTGAGAAGCTGTTGTTGCAGCTGCAAGCAGCGGATTTGGCAGAATTAATTGCAAGTAAAAGCAAGTTTTCCAACCTGGCCCTAGGAGTACTTCCAGGGTCCCTTTCTTACTGATAATTCATATGAAACAGAGTAAACTTCTCTCTATGCATAAAAAGGTAATGATTGAATATACGTGTTCAATCTGGAGGCAAATAGTTCTGATTCTATTGGTTCACCAAGCTCGCTGACAGGACTCTTCACCACTAGATCAACATAGAGCTTGTAAACAGTGTGCAGAAATTCGCTAACAGTAGCAATGCTAACATCAGTGTTCATGATAATCTTCAATCCAGTGGGTGTCTCGTACAGATGCATTTTGTATCTGTTGGTTTTGTAGCTCAAAAAGCTATCTTTAGGATCAACAGGTGAGATTCTGCTGACAAAGGACTTTAATGAGAACAGCATGCCATATGTCAACTTGAATTCCTCATCCTTTGGCATATTTGAATTGTTTTTTCTCTGCCATTCTTGGTAGTATAGGCAAGTGCCATGGCGATCAAATATGTATAGGTTGTATATAGTCATCTTTGTCACTGCAAAAATGGCAACTCCTATTTCAATCTTGTTGTCATTCGAATTATTTCACTGCCTTCTTTTCTTTTTCATTTCCTTACCAAACCACACAACAACAACAACAAGTTTTATGCTAATATGGAATTTCATGCTCCTTCGCAACAACGGACTCGGCTACAGTGACTGCAAAGTAAAACTTGAGAGAGGAGTGAAAATCATCGGGATACAGAGACAACTAAAACTTTTAATCCCTTTCTATCGTTCTCACTCTCTTTGTTTTTGATTCCATAATTGTTTTCTGTCTTTATGTTTGATTTTCAAGATCGCATTCAATCTTGTCCGTAGCGAGGCTACGCAGAAGAGAGGCTAAGGGAGGGGAGTTTCTTTGAAATGTTACAGGGAAGCAAAGTGGTTTGTTTAAAGTCTCTTTTGATCAAAGTCGATTGGGGCTCCTAGAGCGTGAGTGAAGTCTGGTCTGATTGCCGTAAAGAATGATAGAAATGACGAAAAAAGACTGAGGTATTTATGGAAAGTTTCTACAACAACTTGTGGCGATATGAATGTGCTTGTATAATGAGTTTCGAAATAAGAAACAACAAGCTAACTGTTTTTGCCCAGCTCACCATGCTTATGCATACGTGAAGCCTTAGGAGGCCAGGATGCTGTCGGAATTTATTAGGCAGAGTCATACAGTGATGTAGGGTTAGGGTTATTTATACGGGTTTCGATCTCAGGGTTTAGTTTCAGTTTCATTGATCGAAATTCCACTTCATACAAATACTAATGCATGCATACTGTATATTAATAGTGTTAACATTACACTAATTATGAACTGGATTAAATCAGCAGATAGAGAATAGACATAGATAAAATGAAAGATACGAAACTGGAGAATTTTTATGAAGGGCAAGTTTGAGGGAAGGGTTTAAATTTTATCCAGGGTGAGCGTGAGTGCCTATTTCCAGAAGATCTTCAGTGCAGAGAAAGAACTCACTTGGTTCTTGGTTTATATTTTGGTGCAGAAAGTGGCCTTTTTAAAACAATTGGCAATTCAATGTCTCATTTTGTCAAACAATTTATATCAATTATTCTTTGGCACACAAAATTGCTGTGTGCCAAAAGATTTGATACAGAGCCAGATTGGAAAGTTTCTTCAGAATGCACGAGGGATCTGTCCTTCATCCAATTCATCCAAAGCTCTTGCACAGCTGGATCAGTTTCATTAAGCAATATAACTATTGCTTTATTGTTTTTTGCACAAAAATTTTGCTGCCAGAACTACCATGGCCCTTGCTGGTCTCTCAGACTTTTGCGGGCTCTCAGACTTTCACTGGCTAGCCACATTAAATATAAATACCTACCTACTAATTGCTGAAATTTAAAGTGTGTGGCAGGGAAATCAGCAGCACAAAGCAAACTATCCAATTTGAATGCAGAGCAGCACACCCTGGCAAATTTGAAGTACAGTAGCAATACTGCATTTCTTGTTGAAGAAAAAGACCCAAATGGAGCTAAGTTTAAACCCAAGTAGAGCCTATTTTGAAACATCAAGGTGCGTGGTAAAATATTAAGTGCGCAGTGTGCAACAGTTAGGAATTCTGCACTTTCAGATATGGACCAATTGAATCTTTTGAGATGAAGAGTGCGTAGAGGTCTTTTAAAGGGTCTGTTTCATCCAGCATGCCTTGCACATTTCGTCTCTTGGTTTGCCTTTGTTGTTGCCACCTTCATGGGCCATAAAAATGGCGACAAACAAAGGCCAGCCAAGAGACGACACATGCAAGGAATGCCGGATAAAACAGACCCTTTAAGCAGCTAGTAAATCCCTTGTTCCATATTAGTATTTATAATTTTACTCTTAGTTTTTCTCTTTTGCTCAAATCTTTGGTCTTTCTACTCATCAAGCAAGGGGAGCTCAAAGTTATGAATTTTCATGCATGACTATGCAGTTTATACTTAGCTGTTTTTTGTCGTATATAACACAGCTGTGCAACCAACCACTAAAAGCAAAAATGGTGGCTGTCAATCTGCCTATTTTACATATTGGCCGCCCTTAAGGAAAAATTCAGCTTTTGATAACCTTGCGCAAGCTTCACTGAAGCATGATTTAGCTTGAAAGTGCTTAAACTGAGTACAGTATGCTTACACAATTTTGGCCAATTTGCAGGTATTTGGAACCACATCAAGACAATAATCCCATGTTGAAATTATTCTCAAACATATT
Organism: Aurelia sp. 4 Dawson et al 2005; assembly: GCA_964019985.1. NCBI lineage: Eukaryota > Metazoa > Cnidaria > Scyphozoa > Semaeostomeae > Ulmaridae > Aurelia > Aurelia sp. 4 Dawson et al 2005. Next base: position 1,351,268 of record OZ026510.1, read on the forward strand.
AAAATGGAGCTAGAATGAGTTTGCCTCCTCGTTTAGAATATGCATGATGCAAGGTAGCGCAAGCAGTACACAATTCTTAACTTAAATGAACCTCTTAAACATTCTCAAATTATTTTTGTAAACAAGTTAGTATTTGGCTTGAATCATGTCCCAAATAGTTTTAGTTTCATATGAATTATCAATAATTTATAAATATTATAATTTTCTTAACTACATACACTTAAAGATACACGACTGCAGAAAAACTTATGAATACAAATCTACAGAAAAACAAACTACTGTAGAATAAAGCTACAATAAAGAAAAGTATATAATGGACATATCAAAGTTGTATTGTTTCAGCATGTGTTTCCCTTCATTGTTGCATGAATGAATCAAATGTAGAAAATCGGTTTGTAGTTTAGACCTGAGCAAGACAAATGAAAAGTGACAATATATTCCACAGCTAGAGCCAAACATACTCAATATTTTGCTGAAAGTGCAAACCTACACTTAATTGATTTATTCTTGTCGATGTTACTGGCCTGTTCCTGGCTTGTTCCGCTTGTTACTGACCTGTTCCTTGCTTGTTCCGCTTGTTACTGGCTTGTTCCGTGTTTTAGTAACGTCGTTATTCTTGTATCAAATTTATTCACAACATGTTCAGTTTTCAACCACTGAAGCTCGTTTTGTCCATTTGTTATAACAGATACGGTAACTGTAGCAGATGATGCAATAGACAATTACGCTAAGGATGGTGGCAAGGAACTTTTTACTTAGATGCACTTCGTTCTGTGATCAAATTCCTTTAGAAGCAGTCAGGATTATTAATTCGAACGCAGTGCATCTTGGTAAAAAGTTCTTTGCCACCATCTTTAGTGTAACTGTCTATTGTAAACATTGACTTTTTCTATGCAGTGAAAGCTCTATTAAGCCTGTGGGGGCTCATTTAATTTTGGACACCCAAGGGGGGGGGGCTTGTTAATTAAAGATGGAGCCTTGTAAGAGAGCCATGCTTAATCAAATGACAAGGATAATGTATCATAGCTTTCAGTTATTTTTCCCCATATTTTGCTGATTCAACATAACAATTCTATAAGTCAAATACATAAGTTTGACACATTCTCCATCCCAAACACTGTTCACTATCATGCTAGCTTGTCTGGTGAAATGTATTGAAAATCATTGGTGATTTCTTGAATTTGATATAAGTGGATGGGGACAAATTTCAAATTTTTTGCTCAGTTGTGGGGCTTATTAGAAGTGAGACTTAGAAGTGAGAGTGGGGTTAATAAGAGCTTTTAAGGTATAGACGTGCTTCTTACTGTCTTGTTTCCACAAAAACAATCTGCTGTTTCAGCATTTTCCAGAGATAACTATATTACATCAAAGACTGAGCAATAGTGCTATCGTGGTAAAAACTTTTATTGCAAAATGAATGAGCAACAAAGGTACCTTTTGAAAGCAAACAAGAAGGCCATTGGGGATGATCTGAGGCCAGAAGACGTATTCAGTTATTTACAAAGCAAATTTGTGTTAGATGTTGAGGATGTTGAGTTGATAAACGATGAAAGAACTTCAAGGAGGCGAACCGGGAAGCTGTTGGAATTCCTGTCAAATAAAGGAAGTCAAGCATTTACACACTTTTATGATGCATTGAAAGATTCCGGTTATGAGCATCTTGCAGCACTGCTAACATCTGGTATTGAAGAAAGAAATGTTTGCGTTGGATCAGAGGATTCTGATGAAGAGATGCCATCAGGTAATATTGAATTGTGCAAGCATAAGGCTTAAATATTTGCAAAATTTTGAAATTAAATGTTTAAAATGATATTGCTTAATCATTTCAACTGAGAAGATCGAAAGGAACTTTAAGACAGCGTTCACACGATGCCGGCACAGTTTTTGCTGGCAGATTTTGAAAACGGTGAAAAATGTGACGGATAGACACACGAAAACGGCACAGTTTTTGCTGGCAGATTTTGAAAACGGTAGATTTTGAAAACGGAACTATAACCGGTAAAGTTTTGAAACAGCATCGTGTGAACACCGAAAATGTTGAAAACAGAACATTTTTCGATGCTTTCGGAACGCGACTGATCTATTCTTAGCGTGTAGGTACATTTCTTTGGCATCAAAATCTTGCAAAGCGTTTTTTACCCGTTAAATTTTCTATCATTTTCAAATTGTTCGAGCATCGTGTGAACGCAAGCTCTAATTTTACTACCGTCACATTTTCACCGTTTTCAAAATGTGCCGGCATCGTGTTTACCATCATTTCAGAAAGAGAATTTTAGTTCTTCTTTTGTTTCGGAATAGACCTTTGAGCTATTCTCCAAAAGAACCAGGATCGAGTGTTATTTTTATACAATTGTACACGAGGACGCTTGATCGATTCGCGTTAGAGCTTCTGTCATTGTTGTGCATTTTCGAAAATTCTTCAAAGTGCATCAAAGCATTGTTCGGTTCAGATTCTTTCGTAGATAAGCTAGTCTATTACAGTGTTTCAAAGCTTTGTGAAGGATGTACAAGAGAAGTTATGTGAAGCTTTGACAAAGATTAAAAGCTCCATAAATTCTGAAATGATTTAAGAAAATCAACATGACCAACACGTGGAATACTCAGTTTTAAAGACTAACCTGGGAAAAAATTAAGGGGAATTGACATAGCTATATCGACAAGCTGCTCTAAAAAGGCTGAAAAAGTGCCAAGAAACATATTGTTTCCTTCAATGGAACGCCGTTTGCACGAAAATAACATAAATTGGATTTATGTTACATAAGCTCGGCTTACTTTTCTAAGGTAAGCTAGCTAGGGTAGGCTAGTAAGCTAGTAAACTAAGGTTACTTAGTTCACTTTTACATCAAGCAAGTTATGTAAAAACCGATATAATTGAATTCACAGCTCATCCAAAGTAGCCACGTATGCGGGACATAATTTCTTGGAAACCCTGTAGGTAACATAAACCTAGTTTATGTTAGTCTTTTGCAAATAACATTCCATATCCTTCGCTACATAATGAAACTGCAGGCAGAAATTTGAAGAATGAAAGGTTTGTGAATGCAATAGATTATTTTATCAACTTGTTCCGAGCTAGCTTTGTATCAAGTCGATTTCCTTTACTAAGATACCAGAAGAACTTATCAGTCGTAGCGGAAAAAGGCAAGTTAATCAAGTTTTTACTGTGAATGAAATGTACATTTTAGCTTCATATACAGAAGAAAAAATATGGAAACGATAACTTGTATGAAAATATAAGTGTAAGACACACAAGAGACAAAATACACTTAATGATTGAATTATTTTTATGCCTTTGGAACTGCGTAGGAGACTTGTGAAAGGACTGGAAATAGCACAGTCAAATCTTGTCTATTTTGTCCATCATTCCGTACGTAATGCTTAAATCATCATTTTTTTCAAGAAATAGATCTTCTCTTATCTAGAAACAACATTAACGTAGCATGTCTGATGTCTGAAGCATGTAATCAGCATGTAATCAGCATGTAATCAGCATGTAATCGCTTAGACTGATGCCTTTTCGTCCCTTGTTTCCCTGCGTTCCTTGGTCAAGAAGAACTAATAACATTACTCTTAAACAGTGGGCCCACTTTAGGCCCGGGTAGGGTGGTTCCGTATTCACCAATCAAATCGCTAGAATTCAGTTTTTAACCAATCAGGGGCCGCTATTCAGAATGTTGTTGTTGTTGCTCTTAAAGAACGGTTGATGAAGCCTGGAGTTCTCGCAGCTTCGATGGATCCATTTGGCTTCTACAGAGGAAAGATTACTGCTTAAAATGGTATGCATTTTGCAATTTGTAGGTCAAGACAACATCATTCTTTGTATTAAAAGTTTCCTTTTCAATGTTCGAGCTCTTTAAACCAGATTTTGAAGCGATTTTGTTGAGTGTACGAGAACTCCCACCCGTTTTAGGCCATTTTGAAAAAGTGGGCCCATTATGTAAGCGTAACATCATGAGTCCCTATTGACCAAGTGATATCAGCAAATCAAAGAACGCAGGGATTTGAACGCAGGCAAACAAAATACAAGAAGCTGAAGGTAATGTGAAGGAAACATGGTCTACTATCAATAAACTTATAAATAAACGATGGAAAACGACGACAATCCAATCTTTAAGGGTCGATGGTATTACTATTTTCGATTCAAAAGAAATTGCTAACTCGATGAATCAGTTCTTTTGCACTGTTGGAGAAAAACTAAGCAATGATATACCTGAGACTGAAAATCCCCTTTTAAATGATGAATATATTGTAAATCCTAAAAATGCCACTTTTAGCTTTACACCTGTTACACCTAAGCAGCTAATTGAGACTATGGGAAAGTTCAAGACCTCTCAGGGCTCTAGCCTTGATTTTATCTCAAGCTTTTTTCTTAAGGTTGGGATGCCTGTTTTGGCCGGGTCTCTGAGTCGGCTCTTTAACATGTCTATGTCTCTTGGCATTTTTCCAGACGAATGGAAGATAGCTAGGAGGATGGCTCAGAAGATGAAAATTCGAACTATCGCCCTATATCTGTTTTACCGGTCATCTCTCGCCTTTTTGAAAAACTGGTTTATGATCAATTTTACGGCTTTCTAAATGTGAATAACCTTCTATTATCACAACAATCTAGTTTCAGGTTACTACATTCCGTACTGACCTGTCTCTTAAAATGTACCAATGATTGGTACCTCAATTTAGAGAACAGTGAATATACAGCCGTTACTTTTATTGATTTAAAGAAGGCTTTCGATACGGTGAACCATGACATCCTTATACAGAAACTGGAGCATTATGGGGTTAAAAACAAAGAAATACGCTGGTTCCGCTCGTATTTAACTAATAGAAAGCAGTGCTGTAAGGTAAATGGGCAGCTTTCTGATCTTGAATCAATAACGACTGGAGTTCCTCAGGGTTCTTGCCTAGGACCTCTACTTTTCATAATATACGTAAATGATCTTCATTTCTCATTGAGACACTCACATGTCAACATGTACGCGGATGATACAAGCCTTTCGTTCTCTTCAAAGTCCATTCCCTTGATAAATGAATGCGTCAACGAGGGCCTCGGATATCTTAAATCTTGGCTTAATGCAAACAAATTGCCCCTAAATGTGACCAAGACACAAAGTCTTGTGATAGGTGGTAGGAAGCGTTTAAACGACATAGAAAAGGTAGAGGGAGTAAAGCCTCTCTTTAATGTAGGGGAGGAAACTGTTTCTATCATAAAGCAAGCAAAATATCTGGGAGTAATGGTTGATCAACACTTGAACTGGAAAGAACAAATTTCTACTATTAAGAAAAAAGGTTTCCAGAGGAATAGGGATGTTGAAACACTCCAAAAAGTATCTCCCTCTTCTCACAATACAAAGTATGTATAAAAGTCTTGTAGAACCATATTTTAGATATTGCTGCCCTGTATGGGGAAGCTGTGGCACCACAGCAATAAACGAACTACAAAAACTTCAAAATCGGGCTGTAAGAATAGTTACTAACAGTAGATATGATGCTTCTGCAAAGCCTATCATAAAGAAACTTGGATGGCTCACTGTTAGTGAAATTATTCGAATGGAGACATTGAGTATGGTATACAAATCTATCAATGATCTGGCTCCCACTTACCTTACAGAAATGTTCTCAAGACTCTCGGATAGAAGTAAGAGAGAATTATGCAATACCAGATCTGATCTAGAAATTCCCTTGCGAAAATCTGCAAATGGCCAAAAATGCTTTTCATATAAAGGCGCGACAATGTGGAACTGTCTCAGCCTAGAATCAAAATTGTCCCCGACTTTGAAAACTTTCAAAAAAAGCATAGCAAACCTTGCATCTAGCTAATTTCTCTCTCACATCACATTCTACCATATCATGATCATATCTATAATTTTTTTATACACTTTGCTAATAGCTGTATAGATCTTATTGATTGTAGTTTTATTTTTGATTTATGTGTAAATTTAGATTCTTTTCTTTTGTAAGTATTTTTTAACAGGGTACATTGTAAACCAGTTAGCTGAATGTTTTACCCTGTATAAATATTATAAAATGAAATGAATTGAAATGAAAGGGAAACAAGGGACGAAAAGGCATAAGTCTTGTAATCGTTAGTAAATCCCTGTTACAGTCAAAGCGGAAGAAGCATGCCATCTATGTTTTTAAATATTCCAAATAGAATCGTATCTACATTGAATTTTGTTTTCTCGCAGGATCAAATCCTTGAATATTTTTATTCATTGTGGTTTCTAAAGGGGGAGGGGGTGGGGGGGGGGCTGCTGTAATCCACTATGCTCCATCCAATGGAAGCCATATTCGAATGCAACAGAAAGATAATAATGAAGCAATGTTCGAATAGTCATCGAATCATGAAAATCTATTTTCAAATTATCTTCGAATTTACATGGTGCGCTTCTTCTGCTTTGACTGCAAACCTGTTTTTACGAGAGACATGTTTGCTGTTTTTCAACTATTGGATAATAGCAAAATCTAAGAAACTTGATTAACTCGTGAGGAATCTCCTCAGACAGAACAACACAAAAAGTCATAGCCCTTTTATCTATTCACCAAAAGAGCCTGGATCGAGCGTTATTTTTAGACATTTTTACACGCGAGGTTTGATCAAATGGCGTTAGAGCTTCTATCACTGTTGTGCACATTCGAAGATTCTGCAAACTGTAACAAAGTATCATTCGATTGAGATTCTTTTTCAGAATAGCTAACAGGTCTATTCAGGCTGTCTCTGTTATCGTAAGAAATAGATTTTAAAAATGCAAAATTTGTTTCCCAGTCTCGCGGTACTTGCCAATGAATTAGCAAACAGTATCTCTCAACCGTAAAAGTTGCAGTTGCTCTGTTAAAACGCAGGAAACTTAATAAAATACTTCAGTGTTTCTGCAATCCATCAAAGTTTGATTCATTCAGAGCCATCCAGTGTATGACATAATACGAGTTGTTATCTATACCGAATAAGCCGGAAAAAAGTTCCCACATTTGAAAATTCATAGCACCAAGACTACTTCTCGAATTTGAGTCATTCAAATTCTAGTTAAAAGCCGAAAGATCAAAGTATTTTTGTGACTTTTTTTGCTGTCCTACCAGCACTAGACGTAGTTGTAAATTCAACTTTATAAAAATTTCATCGTTGCAAAATGACTGAAAAGGGCCTAAAACAGTGATCAAATCGTAAGGACTCTAATGACACTGAACAATAGGCAATGGGCGTTTCACCCCATTCACACCGAACAATAGGCAATGGGCGTTTCACCCCCCTCTAGAGATATAAGACATCGATTTTCGAACAAATACGAAAGATTTTCAATCCCATGGCAATTAATGTGCAGAGGATATGCCTCGCCCATGAGAAGTTGCATTTCCTTCATTATTCTTTGCGAGGAGAAGTCCTTTATGCTTTGATTAATGTTATAGGCCTTTTTCAGTCATCTTGCAACAATAGAATTATTGTAAAATTGAATTTATCTACATTCCTAGAGCTCGTTAGACATCGAGAAAAATCACAAAAATACTTTGATGCTTCGACTTTCAACTAGAATGTAAATCATTCAAATCAGTGAATGATTTGAATTTGTTTTAAATGTTATGAGTGTTAGTTAATGTTATGAATGTGTTATGGTGTTATGAATTTTCAAAAGTGGGAACTTTTTCTGGCTCACCCGGTATATGATCTCACAAAAATAAAAAAAGTACCGAGTGACCCAAAAAGCTTCATGAGCCAAATCATAGATTGCTTCCTGCAATCTAAAGCTTTTGTCAAATGCTTTGTATCACAGAGCAATTATTACCATCTGAAAAACCAGATCCAAAGAAATTTCCGAATTCCTGATGCCTCATTTTGAGGGAAATAATCGCCATCATTTTCCAGTCAACTTTTTGTGAAAATTCAACATTGCGATGGATTTGAATTCTTCTGGTCAACTTTATTGCACTTAGAATTATTGACCTCCGTTCCTCATTCAAATTTCATGCTCTAGAGCAAATTTGGATTTCAGGTTTTGTCATATCTCCTAAAGCATCCGCGTGAAAAAGAGAGGGTAGTCTGAAGAATGCACAAATTTTCACAATTTTGAAACTGTTTTCTTGGACAGTATGCATAAGTTAAACTGACCAAGCATCATCTCAAAAAGTAGCGGAGCCTTTCAACTACATGCTAATACCTTGTTTGTGTTCATAGCATTTGGTTTCAAGAAATCATGTGCAATCGAGCTTGTGAAGTTGTTTTCGGGTCACCCTTACTAAAGATTACAAAAACGATGCCACAAGGAGAATGGAAATGCATATCAACCCCATATAATTTAAAATATAAACATTAAAGAAGAAATTTACTAATCCAAATCGAAGGTTACATTTACAAAGTAAGGATTTATCCATGATTGGGGGTTTGCAGCGGAATTGCAGCGGAATTGCAGCGGAATTGCAGCGGAATTGCAGCGGAATTGCAGCGCTTAGTTGCGTTAATGAATTTTAGAGTAGCCTGATGTTTTTGGCGTACCTTTTATCGATCTCAAATCACTTTCCAATCTTGTTGCAGTTGAAACTATCCTGAGAGAAGGTGGAGTTCCCAAGCGACCACGTGTACACACTGAACGACCGATGGAGATAAAGAAGCTCAGAGATGCGTTATACACACTTCAAAAAACTGATGGTTGGGTCCTTTTGCATGGGATGGCTGGCTCCGGCAAGACAGTATTAGCAGCAGAGGCCTTAGAAGATGGACAACTCCTTCATGACTGCTTTCCCGGTGGGGTGTTCTGGATCACCATTGGGATTGTAGATGCATCAAGGCTCCTCATGAAGATGCAGAATCTATGTGCATGGCTAGACCCTGATAGGATGCATCCGGTCCCAAGGAACGTAGAAGAAGCAAGGGACAGAATGAGGATATTGTTTGCGCATGAACACCCAAGAGCACTGCTTGTTCTTGATGATCTGTGGTCTAAGGATGATGCTAGATATTTTGATGTCAGAGCTAGGACACTTGCAACTAGCAGGAATGACTTTATTACTGACAATATCACAGGTAAGTAGTTGGTTGTGTTACTTTGGTCATTTTAATGTCAGACACATGCGACAAGGAGTAATGATTTTACCACCAGGAATGTTTGTTAGTGGTGAGTAGTTTGTTGTGTTATTGCAGTCATATTTCCCCTCGTAGGAAAAGACAGACTTTATCTTCAACCAAAATTTTTCCTTTCCCAGGAAAATCTGTCTTTTATTAGAGTATACGAAAGAAGATGAACGACAAAGTACGGTTTCAGAACGAAATTTTGGAATCGTTGAGTTTTGTGAATTAGATCTTACAGTCACTGATTTAGATGATGATTGGAATGAATCATAATGAAAGTTGAAGCAATGAGCATGCAGTTAATTGATTATCACAGATGTGCACCTCTTGCAATTTTATTATAGGTTTTGAATCACTAGAAATAAGGAATTCATTTCATTATCTGTGTGTGCGTAGATGGTCGTGCATGTGGCTTGGGTTTTCTATTCTGTATAGAACAGAGCTTGATTTGAGAATTTAGTAATTTTACATACCGGTGCAGAGTGGTTACACGTGCAATCTCCTACCTATATACCTTTTTTTGTTTTTTCATGTTCGATCTTCTCTCTCTTGCAGATGCATCTGGAAATTTTTTCCAAAACGGAAAACGGGACTATTTTTGTGGGAAAAATGCAGGTTTACCTTTCAACCCCACTTTCGGGAGGGTGATTGCTTTTTTGGGAGACGGGCTAGTTCCGTTAAAAACCCAACTGGCCCTAGTGATTAGAAAACACAGACTTTTTGTTTTTTCTGATGCTTGGGAGGAAATATGTAAAAAAAAAACGGTTGAATAATATCTGAAGCGCATTCCAACACAAGCAGCATGTGGTATACCGGTGTCCTAGAAAAAAGGTAACAGATTTGATCATGGCTAGACTAAGGATTTAGCTTGAATCACTCGGAAATAATCTTTGAACTATTCCTCGATAGTTAACTTGAAGAAAGATACCTTGTTTGCTGAAATAGGAGCATTGTGAGAAGAAATTTTCATCAGGAAAGTCCAGATTTGCCTCCACCTCTAAACCAGAGCTTTTGGGTTTTGGTCTAAGTTGTTGACGCGCTTGTTATGGAATCTCCTGAATTAGAGCGAAGTACAAGCAAGAAACCTCGTGCTTCGGAAAAATTCTTGATGGAAATCCAAATCGAACTTGAAGTCAAATTCACGAATTTTTTCCCCAAAGAGCCATCTCCTTTCATTCAACAAAACCTTTGAATTGCACCTGCCGAATAAAAGTTTTTCATCAGCGAAGTAATTCCCTTGGGTGTGAAAGAATCTTCCTTGTTTGAATAAACTGCATTTTTGTTATCATTGGAATTATTACGAAACAGGCAATCGCGTATATCCAAAGGATAAAAATTAACAAGGATAAGATCCTTGAAAGTGCTCACTCGTGCTTAAATTGTTTCTATTCTGCAAATTCATCTTGACTGAAGAAAGATGTTCCTTGGTGATAATATTCATTGATAAGTTTGTCAGTCTTTAGTTTTTACATTTCCATTCAAATGTGTACCTAAGCACACTGGTCCTTGTTCAGAATTTCTACGCTATGTCTTTCCTTGAGGAGATTCCCCAAAACAGCGCGTTTGTAGTTTAGGCCAAAACCTAAAAGCTCTGGTTTCGAGATGGAGGCAAATCTGTGCTTTCAAGACAAAAATATCTTCTCTCAATGTTCTAATATCAACAACAAGGTATCTATCTTCAAGTTAACTATCAAGGAATAGTTCAAAGATGATTTCCGATTGATTTGAGCTCAATTCTTTACGCTAGCCTTGATCAAATCTGTTACCTTTTTTTTTGGGACACCCAGTAGTTGTGTCTGTGTTTCTTCAGTTCAGTTAAATTTTTCTTCTTCTTATGCCTCATTCACATGAAGCCCAATCGCGAATACAGTGGTGGGACCTAGCTTTAACTGAGACAATTTATGATGTTTTGTTTTCTTAACTGCAAAATAGGTAACACTGTTTGTTCTTTGAATCGAAGAAAATGAAATTCATACGTTAAATGGTTGACTGTTTACCTGTCTTTTTCTTGCCTCACTATTATTGCAACATCCTGCCGGCATGGCAACATCGGTCCTGTTGCTGTTGTTGTACTGCAATGCCGCGACATCATTGCCCTTGTTTGTTGTGTTGTATCGTAAGTATAATAAGAAACAAGGAATGAAGCTTGTTTACCGGCAAAATTTTAACAACAGTTTTGTCCTCTCTCTATCTCGGCGAGTTTTGCCTCAAACGCACAGTTCTTTGCATCAAAATGTTCTCCAGCTTTTAAAATTTGTACTCAATGCATTTGCTCTTAGTTTCCGCCGTGAAATGATATGAAACAAACACGAAATAAAACATATCTCCACGGCAGTTTGAAATCTGACGAAGCTCGACCTCGGTAACCTGTCCAAGGCAAATAGCGCCGACGTTCGATATTCGTCTGATTTTCAGTGAAAATCTTGACGGTGATCCCCCGTATTTGGTGGCGCCTTATTGCGTTTTCTTTTGTTTACATTGGCAGTTGCGCTGTTACGCAACAAGGCTCTACCAAATCCAGGGGTTCACCCTCAAGATTTTAATATCGAACGTCGGCGCTCTTTGCCTTGGACAGGTTACCGAGGTCGAGCTTCGTCAGATTTCAAACTGTCGTGGAGATATGTTTTATTTCGCGTTTGTTTCATATCATTTCACGGCGGAAAGTAAGAGCAAATGCATTGACTACAAAGTTTAAAAGCTGGATAACATTGTGATGCAAAGAACTGTGCGTTTGATGCGAAATTCGCCGAGATAGAGCGAGGACAAAACTGTTGTTAGATTTTTGCCGGTAAACAAGCTTCATTCCTTGTTTCTTAGTATACTTACGATACAACGCAACAAACAAGGGCAATAATGTCTCATCATTGCAGTACAACAACAGCAACAGGACCGATGTTGCCGTGCCGGCAGGATGTTGCAAGAACAAACAGTGTTACCTATTTTGCAGTTAGGAAAACAAAACAGCATAAATTGCCTCAGTTGAAGCTAGGCCCCACCACTGTATTCGCTATTGGGCTTCTTGTGCCCCATTCAAACTGCAAGTTAAGCCAGCTTAAATTAAGTCAGATTTTCGAATAGGGCCTTCTAATTTGTCAGTCCAACAAATCCAGTCATTTGATTGGTTGAAATTTAAACTGGTTTAAATAAATCTGGTTGAATTGTGTCAGTGTGAATGCAGTATTACAGTTGTTTTTACGCTGAAGGGTCTTAGTCAGTTTATGTTAATAATTAGTATTGTTATAATCTTTCTAGGATTCGTAAAGAAAGTGCATATCGAAGAGGAATTTACAGAGGATCAATCAAAGTCTGTATTATCAAAATGGACCAACCTCAATATTTCATCCTTACCGAAAGAAGCAATTGACATTATCAAAGAATGCAAAGGGTCGCCATTGGCCATTTCAATGATTGGAGCTTTACTAAAAGGACACGCTAACAGATGGGAATATTATTTGGCGCAAATTAAAGAAAATAAAGTGAGCAAATTAAAATCGAAATTGGCGTACGATTACCCAAATCTTTGTGAAGCTATTGCTGTGAGTGTAAAAAGTCTGCCTGATGATATTCGAGAGAAATACATGTATTTTGCTGTGTTCGAGGAGGACAGCAGAGTACCAGCCAGTGTTCTTGGTTTACTTTGGGATGAAGATGTAAGTCTTAATGTTCTTTCATATACCAAAATGTAAACAAACTACAACGAACGTGAACTGCCACACAATAGTAGTTTACCGGTTTTGATTTGATGTAATTACAATCAAGCTTAATACGAGTCAAAGCGAGCTTTCCAACGAGGTTGGTTAGCGACCCATGTTTGTTGAAATGCCATCTTTCATGTTCGTTGGATCAGGAATATTTTCATGTCGCCCCCTGGTGTCATAGGCTTTAAGTTCTCTTTTATCGACTTTAAATGTTCCTTGCTTTGGCGCTTTACGAGTTTTTGATTCCCTTAGTTTCTAAGGCAATCGAGCTGTTTGATTTAGCTTGTAAAGAAGGGCATAGTTGATTTTCTTGTTCGTATTCCCAAGCAAGCTGCATTTGACGTTCGAAGAGAAGTACCACGTTTGAATTCTCCCACCCACATTTCACAATTTTGATCATTGCCAGAAAGTGCCATCATTTTTGGGAAGGAGACCAAAGAAGTTTTGCTCATCTTTTCACTCGTTTCTGCAGGTTTTTGAAAGGGTTTTCTTTAGAAAATCTCCCATGTCCACAGGAAAGAATGAGCCGCTAAAACCAGTAAATTAATAAATCTAGTTGAACGTATCGACAATGAAACAGAAGACAGTTCTCAATATTATTGCTTTATATTCATGGAAAAATATTTTGAAATGTTGGAATTTACCTGACTGAAATAAGCCAAGACTTGCTAACCTTGTAATTCAATTAAGTCTAGTTTAATTTTGAAATTCTGCTACATACAAAAATCTTTTAACATGCAAACAATAAACTGGAATAACAAATTACAACAGATGGCAAAAATGAATGGCAAAATTTACTGAAGGGGTACATAGAACTTTTTATGGAGGGGAATGTGTTATGGAGGAGCTCTCTCAGAAGGTAAACTAATCGATAAGAGAGCACCCCCCCCTATACTAAGGGCTTATCATTCAAATCATGAAATCTGTTGAGTCTTGAGCTTGATCATCTTATTGAGGTAGTCAAGACAAGTACTTAGGTGATAAAAGATATGATTTGATGTCACGATAAAAGATCATTACTGAAGTAGACTGTTTGGTACAGCATGGAATGTCATTTCAGGATTTTGCGCCTGCATAGCTATGATGGACTTTCGAGAAAGCCTCCCCCCCCAGCTGTAGGATTGTAGGAATAACAGCCCCGTGGAGAAACCTTCAATACCCTAAACTCACGACCAATATTTCTAGGTATTTGTTCCCTACAGCAATGAAGTTCAGGACTTTTTAACGGACGTTTCCTTTTGCGAGGAAGAAATCGCCTGGAATGATGTTTTCATGCTTCCAGGGATAACACTGCAAATCGTGCTAGAGCATTTAAAAGTCAATATTCTAAGAGCATGAAATCTGGCTGTGATTTTAAATAGTTTGTGCTAACCTGCAGCCTTCGCGAACCTTCTTTGAAAGACGAATAAACAACATGGCTGGCTGTCTTGAAATGGGAGATAGCGAAATATCAAGGTTTGGACTCTAAAGCTCCACGCCCGAAAACTCCTACTGACGTGTGACGTCATATTGAATCCTTGAAGCTGTGGAGGAAGGTGGAGGTCATGTAAGTTTTGCGCCCCCTTTTCCTGATTTCATCACGTGTACATACCAAAAAACATTTCATTTTTTTTGTAAGATGTAATATCGAGCGTGTTTAGTAATAGAAACTGTTCAAAAGTGGAAAATTTTGATGCTTTGGAAGCAGAGAAACAAACTTTTGCTAGCAGGTAAGCAGATCCTCTTCGATTTCACGAAGATCTCGCAGGCCCAGAATTGCAACTCAACATTAATCTTTGAATTTCTTATACATCTGCTGTGATATTCCAAAGATGTTTGATTTTTTTTCGAGGCTTCAAAAACTTGATTTTCTTATGTTTGGGATATTTCGAAATGAAATTACCCATTTTCAAGAAGCGTTTAATCTTTAGACTCCCTTCAGATTTTTCTTTCGTTTGATAAGATGAAAATTCATGATTTTCATTCAGGGTTGTTTTCTCGAGAAGTGCCAATTTTATTTGAAAAGCGAACAATCCTATACCATGCAAAATTTATCTTTCTTTCATTTGATATGGAACTTTGCATCTTTTCGGCTTCCGTTTTAAATCCCTTGAATTAGGCGCGGATCAACTTCGATTTGCAACTCCATTATTTTTGTTAGGCCAACAAGTTTCCACCTAGACTTTTTGTCTATTCCTCAGGCACAAGTTTTCTAGTTTGATCGATAAGTTGGCATTTTCTGGAACGACATTTATGCTTTCTTCCAAAAACCACTTGAATTGTGATTCTGTAGCTTTTACTGAATTTAGAGTTGCATTCCACCTGCATGTTGAATTGCTGCAATTCCGTTCGTCGAATTTTACCAAAATTTCACTTTTTCATTCAAGGCCAATTTTCTTCCAAATGCTACGGCCTATGAGAAAGAAACCCTTCCTATGCCATGCAAAATTCTCTTTCTTTTGAGCTAAAGTTTGGTATATATGTTGTCGTTGTTATGAAGCCTATAGAAAAGGCGCGGACCAACTATGAATTTTGTACCCATTATTTGGTTTATGCCATGCTGTCTCCATCTCCATTTTTCAATATTTTCACGGCTTTCTGCCGCCTTGGCATCCAATGTTTTTCGATTTTATCTCACCATATCAATATTTCCATGCAAAAATCACCACTCCTATGAAATTTTGGCTTTCTCTTGTTTTTAGGGTTTCTTTCAACTTGCACGCCATTCATTTACTTATCGCTTCGTCAAGTTTTATGGAAATTGATCTGATTCATTAGGAGTGTATTTTCTTGCAGAAATGACAAGTTATAGAATACAGAAACGTCCTAAGCCACGTAAAAATTATCTGGCTTTCTCGTTATATAAATAATGGCTTGCTTATTATTGGAGTTTGTGAGCCTATCAAGTAGGCGCTGGCCAGGTTCATCTCTTGTTCCCCTCATTTTGGCTAGGCCAGTCAGTCTCCGCTCCAACAACTTTTGCTCTCTCACGGCTCAGAAGTGATCTCTTAGCCTACCGTTCATGTATATATCATCCATCATCTTACAGCTGAATATACAATATGGAAATCCTAGATTATCTATGTAGTAGTGTCATATGTTGGAAAATACAGTCCTATAACAAGAGATCTCTCTTCCCGAAGCGGCTCCTCAACCTGTTTGATGTTGGAAAAGTTGTGCCAAATAAGTTTGAACCAATACCATATATGGGGTTTACAAGAAGAATTTATGAACGGTCTTCAAAAACACTTGATACCCGATCATTTAAACTTTTGGAATGAAAACGAACTTCCAGTAAGCAAAATCTCTGATAAATTTGCTACAAGTTTTGCTCAGGTTGGTTGAAACAGGTCATATTTTTCTTTCGCAAAATCATGCCAAAGTTCGAGAAAAAATATGCTCCTATAGAAACAGTATTACCATCAGAAGGAGGCTACGGAGGTCGAATGATTGGTTGTCTGGAGTGAAGCTTTGTTTCCTTAAAAGTACTATTCGATGGGAACTTGATGCAGTGATTTGGTTTGTTATCAGAAAGAATACCATCTTGTCCTGTATGCAGCCAACAGGAATTTCGCATTGAAAACTTTCTACTTATAGTATTGGCATTGTAAAATTAGCTGACAAGGAGAAATTTTCATTTTCCATTTTCAATTTTTTAGGCATGGTAGCCCCTCAGTTAAAGAGAAACCGTTTTAAAGCGGGCCATGCATTTAAATACTCTAAAAACTTAATAAATAGTTTACAATTAATAAATACAATTAGAAAAAAAATATGATAGAAAGAAAAGAGTTCATGGTTCATGTAAAAGCATAGCATCCAGTTTAAACCTTGCGCGATTTTATCAGCCCTTCCTGGAATTTTCTTAGTGTTGGTGCTCCTTTTAATTCATTCTGCGACCCATTCCAGAGACTGACCCCTCTGAATGAAAAACAGCCTTGACCAGCTGATGTCCTTAGCATTGGAGTCCTAAGGTGTCTTTTTCTCGAGAGAATAGGAAGTTGCAAGGACCAAATGGGGTTTTTTAGGGTTCCAGAAAATGCATTATTGTGGGAAAGACTGTTTGGAAGATTTCTCGAATGGGCTTTTTAAAAAGTCACTGCTAACCATGATTCTTTGTAGTGCCAAATTCGACTATCTTTTTATCTGAAAGTGGTTTCTGGCCTAAATTCGCTTTGCCTTGGGTGCCTTGCTTTTCATTCAGCAAAAATATGATCATGTTTGACAATGGGTCTTAAGCATAGACAAAAGAGTAGAGTCTGAATGTTTGAATTTTCTCTCTCTCCAATTTCACTTGCCGTTGCCAGTTGTTTCTTGGCCTATAAAGAATGCGCGCAAAGCCTAATGGTTAGCAAGGGTCTTTAAGAAAGCCCCTAATGATTTTCGAATGGATTTGCTGATTTCAATAAATAGATAATAATGACAATATTTACACAGGTAACCTCTTCAACACATGGAGTGATGTCATCGTCAAGGGCCTTGTATCCAGTTATGCAGGGGTTTTAAGATTTTTTATAAGTAGACTATTATTGACTGCTATTCTTCTCACAATTACTAGCTTGATATCGCAGATGCATTGGCCCCACAATCAGAGATTCTTACTTTTACTCACGCAATATGATTGAATTGAATTGTAGGAAATCGAAGTCGAGGATACAATGGATGAGTTGATATCAAGGTCACTTGCTAGGCGACACGCACCATCAAAAGAAGATCAATACGAGGCGTACAGCGTTCATGACTTACAGCTGGATTTTCTGAAAGAGACATGTACCTTAAGCGCTGGAAACAAGGATTTATCTCAACGTCACAAGGTATTAATCTATAGCTTTATCACCGGGCGTGCCCAGAAAAAACCTATCTACTTTTGTACTTTTTAGAGATCACGATAAGTCACACACTGGACTGATTTCGACTGATGACTTCAGTTTTTCCGAAAAGTTTGCATTAAAGGGTCTCTTTCATCCTGCATTCCTTGGATGTGTCATCTGTCGCCATTTTCGCAGCCAATGAAAGTGGCGACAATAAAGCCAAACCAGGATAAGACACATGCAAGGCATGCTGGATGAACCAAACCCTTTAAATTCTGGGATTTGTGCAGAAAACGTGACGTGTTTATTTTCTGTTTCTATAGCAATAACAGATTTTTTTAAACTCTACGTTTTCGAAAATACTAAGAACGATAAAAATTTTCATGAACTTTCTGAAAGGCTCAACATAAACTTACAAAGAGGGACTATTTCATGGTGATTTGAGATCAAGAAATCGATTAATTGTAAGCTGCTGCGCGAACGGACAGCAGACCCTTCAAAAGCTGCTATATCGAGCAGCTAGGATTGTTACAAGAAGTAACTTTGACTCATCTGCCAAGCCATTAATACACGATCTAAAATGGCCAACTATAAGTGGTACTATTAGAAGTGAAACTACCACAATCATGTACCAATAACTAAATGGTCCTGCTACAGAATTTCTTTCCGAAAGATTCGTCAAAAATTTTACTCGAAATATCAGGCAACTGCCAAATATTGAAACTGATCTTTTGTTGCCTTTGAGAAAAACAGGCAATGGGCAAAGAGGTATATCTTTTTGTCGATCTATAGCATGGAATCAGCTCTACTATGACGTAAAACAGACACCATCCCTTGGCATTTTCAACGAAGATCAAAAGAAAACTAATTTTTGTATTCAGTGTCTTTAATTGTTTGTTTTTTTTATTGTTTGCCACGGCCCCCCAAAAGGCAGTCCTTTAGGACTGGTGGGGCTATCGTGATTGAAAAAGGAAAATAGATCGATAATTACACGTTGGTTCTATTTTGGGAGAAATGTAATATTGTTATTACCTATAAAATAAAACGTCCTTCCTTTCATGATTTCATCTAAGCTATGCATCGTTGGAAGTTGTGTTCCTACGGTATATGGTAAGAACTATACAGACAAATAGCGAAGCTTCATGATGTGAAGCAAGCATGGATTTTAGTTGAATTTTTAATGCGGGGAATTAGTTTTTGTTTTTTCGTTTGTTTTCAATTTTTTTGAGTGGGCTTGTCAGGATTTCTAGCTACTAAAAGCTAATTTGGCCCACTGTGCATGCCGCATCCAGACATAGGACCCCTAGTGTAACGTGGCTTCCGAAGGACGATAAGGTGAGTTATGAGGTCAGGCCTCTAGAATTTGACCTCACTCGACCGAGCTTACCTTCAGTCACCTGACGAAGACTGTTTAAGCCACTCGGCCACTCACCCTGGTACAGCGTGGCACGGCGTTTCATTGCAACTAATGCAGAATTTTGCACGTTGCCAGTCGTTTAACTAATGATCCTGCAACAACTTTCGTTATTGTATCTTTAAATTCCCAAATCACCAATTCAAGAAAGACCAAAAGCCAGAAAATTTGTCAAAATCTTAGAATCAAATCCTGACTTATCCTCATGATTAAGGCCCGGTTTATACGAGATCGGGTCTAAATGGACCCGTACCCAAACAGTAGCGGATAGGCCTTGCGTTTACGCGGGACCCGACGGATTCGAACCCATTTGGATCTGCTGTCAGTAGTCAAACGGGATCACTCACGAAAGGGATCCGTTTTGGATCCGATCCCAAAAGGTGTCGTGAAGACGGGTAAAGCCGGTTTTCCACTTGGCCGATTTGTCCGCGTGCAGCGGAGCAGCTGTTGTTTCTAAAACATTGCACGCCTACGGAAAAAGATTTTCAATTTCCACTGGAGAAACAAGGCGCCTAAAAACGCATAACGATAAACCTAGACATTCTTTGTAAATGAACAAAAATCAAAGGCTGCTCTTGCTGAAGAAGCTTCAACTTTTAAAGCTATTACTCTTTGAAGATCAAAAAGCGAATAAGAAGTACAAGGAGTGGTTTTTGGTTCGTCACCTATGACACCCCCCCAGTAACGACCCCACTGAAACATTGCCCCGCCAACGTAGAAGGCAGACCCGCTGAGAAGATCTGTTTCCCCGCCAAGTTGGACATTAAAAGCTTCGCCACCATGTTTCTGTTGTTTCCCCGTTGAAATCTTTTCCTTCCCCTTCAAAAATTATACAATTTCTATCAAGGTATCATGGTTATATAGAGATTAAATGATAGTTTTTGTTTTATTATTGAAAAGAAATTGATAGTGGTCATGAGGGCGGTATTTCTATGGACTCAATACCTATAAGTGAATAAGTAACTTCATAAGGAGAAGGCGCAGAATGGTGGTAAAAGTATGATAAACCATTCATAATAGTATTATCTTGTATTCTATAACCAATTGTATTAGCCCCGGGCTAGTCTTTTAATGATTTTTATCCGTGTTTTTAATGCAGTGACAAACCCAATGATTATGAATAACTTTGTATTCGTTCTTCAGTAATACTTTTCTCTAATTGCTCTGAGCGAGACGAAATTTGACTTTTGATTGCCAGTTCATTTAAAACTATCTAGCGACACTTTATATCGCTCCTGCTTTTCAGGTGCTTGTCGAGAAGTACTCCCAACTTTGTGGTGACAATTTTGCCCTTATTGAAGATGACGGATATGTTTATTGGAACATCATCAACCACATGATACATGCGAAAATTATTGATAAAGCAGTGGAATTATTGCTGAGTTTCAAGTGGATTGAGGCAAAGTTAAGAGCTACGGGAGCACCAGATTTGATCAATAATTATCATAGTGTAATGCAACTTGTTGGAAATGAGGTAAGATAATTTTCATCGGAATATTAGCAATTATATATATGATACGTGCTAAATTGTTTGATAATACTGTGGAATTGTTACTGAATTTGAATTGATTGAATCCAAACTAAATGCGTTATGAACACGAAATTTGATTTTTTCATTCGTCATAGTTTACAGTAAAATTCTGCGTATAAGAACATTTAGTTTTGCAAGCCCACCTGATTAGGTTCTTAAATATTGAGTATCTGCTGGGAAAATAGGCTGTTCAGGTTTTGGTTCTTATTTCACTCCCGACTTTCAGGTTGACATTTTGTTCACATTGAAACTTCAAGCCAATTATTTACTGTCAGTTCAGAGGCACCTGAGTTCACGAGGCTTTATTCACAACAACAGTTCGTCCAAGAATCTGAAATTTGACAGAATACAATGAAAAGCTCTCAAAGCATTTTTTTGGTCCTTTGCAAGATGCACATATGGCATTATCAGTCCGTATAGTTTCAATAACAAAGCGTTTGCAGTTTTGATCTAATTTGATGCTCTCTACGAATAAGAACCTGTTTAAATTTTCCCTCGATAATGGCAAAGAAGTATACAAGGATAAGCACATACCATCATTCTGGGAGAACTGAATCCTCATAATCTAAAGCTAACATGTGTAAAACACGAACAAGTCGTCGAGGCAGTGGGTGACAATTTAAGGCCATCTTCAAAAGTTTTTGAAGGAAGCTCACAGTATTTTCCCAAGTGGATCGTATCTCGGGATAAATAGTTTGAGATGAAAATGAGAATTGAAATTTGTTAGTCACTTCTCGGTATAATGTCTAAATATTTATGTTACCAGGTAAAGGATGAGCTTCGAGAATACGTCCATTTCATTAGTATCAACTCATACCTTCTGTCAACGCCTGGCAAACAAGAATACGACTTACTACAGCTTGCCTTAGCACAACCATATGTATCAAGCGTACACACGACGGCTAAGCGACTTGCTACCGCTGATTCTTCGGTAAATCGATTCTATGTTGGATGGTGGTAAGTTATCTTTATGATGTTCTACTGGTTGAGTAAAAAAGCAATTCACATGTGAAAGGCTATTGGTCCCTGTGTTCGCGATGGCATAATGGTGAGGCGTCGAGCTTACGATCGTGGGTCGGGGGCTGGAACCGGTTCCAAACCAGCACTGGCCACATTTGAGAAAAAGCATCGTTTGTCAAGGTGTTAGCACAAATTATGCCTCTCTTCACCCAGGAGTGCAAATGGGTACCAGTTCATTCAGTTCGGTTCATTCATTTATGTTAAACTCCTTTACGTACAAATACTCTAATATTTAACTAAACAACAATTATGATAAATACTTAAGAAAATACACATAGAATAAAACAAAGGTAAAAGATTCTACACTAGAGGATTTGCATGATGGGGACTCGTATTTATTGACCTAAAAAAGGCATTTGACACAGTTGATCATGGCATACTATGTAAAAAACTCGAGTATTATGGTATTCAGGAGCGGCAATTAGCATGGTTCAAATCTAACCTTGCCAATAGGAAACAATTTTCTAGGGTAAATGGCATTGACTCATCAGTTGAGGAAATTAATGTTGGTGTACCACAAGGCTCATGTCTTGGTCCCCTTCTTTTCCTCATATATATTAATGACCTCCCACGATCTGTCCCAGGATCAAGAGTGTCCATGTATGCTGATGACACGAGTATCTGCCATCAATCATTCGATATCGCTCAGATGAATGAGACCATCAACAGTGACCTTGCACAAGTTGAGAAATGGCTTAAAGATAATAAACTCTGTCTTAATGTAATGAAAACACATGCCATGCTCATTTCTACAAAACCGAAACATAAAACTCTAAAAAAATCAGGGTGAATCCTTGAAGCTAAAAATTCGGAATGATGAGCTCGATGTTGTGCAAAAAACAAAATATCTTAGGGTGCAGATTGACAACAAGTTGGATTGGAAGGAACACATTAAGACGGTTTCCTCAAAGGTCTCAAGGGCAATTGGCTTTTTGAAACATGCAAAATCATTTCTGCCAGAAAAGACTTAGAGAACTATGTACACAGGAATTATTGAGCCACATTTTCGCTATTGTTGCTCTGTTTGGGGCTGTTGTGGTCTGACTGAGATTAATCGGTTGGTAAAATTACAAAACAGGGCTGCACATATTATAACTGGCAGTCGCTTTGATTCACCGGGCCTGCCACTTGTAAAAAGACTTGATTGGAAGACCATAGATGAGCTAATCAATAGTGAGTCTAATATCATGGTCTTCAAATCCCTGCACGGCCTTGCTCCACCATACATGCGCAACCTATTTACAAAGACATCCCAGTTAACCTCGCGTAATCTTAGGAATTCGGCAACTGATCTAAGGATACCAAAGAAAAATTCAACAAATGGGCAGAAATGCTTCTCTTTTAGATGTGCTAAATCTTGGAATGGCCTCTCAGCCGAGCGTAAGCAGGCATCCACTATTTATAAATTCAAAAAACTTGACAAACAGTAGATGTAAATATGTATTTGGATTTCATTTTATTGTTAATAATTATTTTAGATATAGGGTTCATTAGTATTTTATGAAAATTGTAATTAAGTTAGTTTAGTCTTTTTTCTATCATATTTTAATTTGTAAATTTGGTAGTGGAGGGCCCCTTGAAATCATCATTGATATTGATGAAGGGCTACTCTCCTTAGAAATTTGAAAATGAAATGAAATGAAATGGGGAATTCTTAAGGAGGAACTCTCCCAGTAGCAAATCTAATCGAGGAGAGAGCACGCCCTTTCAGATAATAATTTTAGAAACTATGCTGGGTCACTTATGGCTGTCTATAAAACACTTTCAGTGCTCATTTAAAAAAGTAGCTTCTGAGCTTAGAATGAAAGGCACTAACATGTACCTTGTTTTTAGTTATGATTGTCGTCTGTAGGGCACCCTGCCATATAATGCCAAGCATGGTGACCAGGGGATCAGATGAAAAGCCAGTTGAATAGCCTTTCGCTAGATATAAGACTTTCAAACTGCTACTGTTTAGTTACTTACTTACTCCCTGGATAAGGCAATGCCAACTGCTTAAGCGTCATTCCGTAGCGCACATTTTCAAATGAATTTATAATTTGCAAGAAGGACCTGCGCTCGTGGCCTTCTTTAGTAAACTTTAACCCTGACCCGTCATCTAATGTCAGACAGAATCTGGTGTAGTTATGTTTACTCGCTTGTAGTGTACAATAGTTGTGGGTTGTTCAGCGTTGCTTGTTTTCATGCTTTGAGAAAATTGATTAGTCATTGTCTGGTGCTCCACTTGGTAATTGGTATCGTCCCGGTAGTGTTGTAATTGTAATTAGATGAGTAGCATAAAAGCTCTATGAAGCCTCCAGAGGGCTTATTTGATTTTGAACACTCCAGAAGGGGAAGGGGTTTTTTTACAAACTCACATGGCAGAGATGTATATGATATGTACCCCATCTTTTGCGGATTCCGTATACAAGTTTACAGGTTTACATAAATTCGACGCCTTCTCAATCCCAGACACTATCAAACTAACTTGCATGCTTGTCTAGTAAATTGTATGGAAAATTGTTGGTATGCTCTGGAATTTGATATACGTTGGGGGGCTTAAAAGAGAGGGGAGCTTATTTAAGATGTTTGCTCAGAGGGGAGAGGGCTCATTAGAGAGAGGGGGGTTGAATTGAGAGGGGGAATTAATGGAGCTTTTACTGTCTTTTGTTTGTTTGATTGTTTGTTTTCAATTTATTTTGAGTTGGCTTGTCAGGATTTCTAGCTACTGAAAGCTAATTTAAGTCCACTGTGAATGCCGCATCCAGGCATGGGACCCCTAGTTAAAGGTCCCTTCCGAAGGACGACGAAATGAGCTGTGAGGTCAGGCCTCTGAGGTTACACATCCGGAGTTCGACCTCACTCGACCAAGCTTAACTTATGTCACCTGACGAAGACTGTATCAGCCACTTGGCCACTCACCCCGCAATAAGCCACTTGGCCGCACACCACGGTAATGTAGCATGCAAAATGTGGTGTAAAGTTTCTTTGCATGAATTTTAAACAACTAATAATACACGTGACTGAAATTGGCCACTTCGTTTTGAGATTATGAGGGAATTTTTTAAGAAATCCCTTCAAGAAACTTACAAATCAAAAGGCCTATCACAACGATGAAATATTCATGTTGACCAACCTTTCAGAAATGGCTTTTGCATGCTGTAACACGTGTAATACCCTTGGAGGAAATCTTCAGAGCAGGCATCAAATCACCACCAAACTTTCCGCCTTTACAGCAATGACTTTCAGCACCTGTTTCCCCGTTTGGAGCACAAGTGTCATCATTCAGGGCAGTTTCATCGTTCCAGGAGGTAACGCGTCCTGGAACGCGTTAATGTCATGGCAGTAAGGTTTAAAGGTTGCTCAAATTTATTCCTGATTTAGACACGTTTTGAAGAAATCGTGAAGAGGCTTTCCTTGCTGAGTTCTACATTAGCCGAGTTTCAAATCTGGTGATGGCGCAATCTTTCCTTATTTTTACATTAACCCTAATCCGCATGGATTTTCCACCCCCCCCCCCCCCTCGAGGTTTTTCTTGCCGTGTGTTTAAAAGACATCACCTATGTCCCCCAAAATCCTCTGACTTTTACTAATTATCTGTTCGCCACATTTCGATCAAAAAATTTTTAAACAATAGAGCTCACAGGTCACGTGACATGCCCATATTTGGAAGCAGGTAGCAGAAAAATCATTGTTTTTGATGATTTGAATGGAAATATTTGATCAAATTATGAAGTATTATACACCAAATGAATCAGTAAACGAAGAGCTTTAATTTGATACCGGAATTTCTGGAATTTGATGATGTGAGCATTTTTGATGATGACGTCATTTTGGCTGCCATTTTGGGCTAATTAGCAAGCTTTTTGAATATTTTCGAAATTTTTCGATTGAAAACACTCCAATGATACGTTCGTAATGGAGTATTACCACTTTGCAGCTTCTTTTTGTCTATTTCTACAGAGAACAAATTCGATGCATTAATGACGTCATTCAGATTGGCTAATTCATGCCAAAATATTACTCCAAATTCATTAATTTCAATGAAATGATATCTTCATATCAAATTTCTGGCTAAGTTGAACCAGAGACTACCAAATTTTCATGGAAAACTTGGAAACCTGATTTTCACTGATTTTAAACTTCATGACGTCACTATGACGTCATAAGGCGTGGCAGCCACACCCAAATTACTCTACAGGCTAGAAATTACTTGATCTATAACGGTGCCAAGTTGCATTGAATTCTGACCAGGCTAAGGTAGTTTTCAGAGGGGGGTGGAAAGACCCCCCCCCCCATACATGGTAGCTCGAAAAAAGCCCATATGGATTAGGGTTAAGGAAATTGAATGGAAACTCAAGCTGGTTCAATGCAGCTCAAAAACGCAGCAAGCGCCTAAATCAGAAAAGACCGAGAACATTGAAATTTTCCGTTTAAAAAGAAGGAATGTCAGCTTTGGGCTTGTTCCCATGAGATTGTCGGATAGAGGCAGATGACTAGTGGTGTGAAATAGAACATCCTGTACGGTCTACTTAAAAGCAGTCTGTCCTCTTGGAAGAATGAAAATAAACTCGATAAGGATCTATATTGTACACTTCTCAAGTTTGTGCTAATGTGCTTTATCCAAAGAAATCAAGGACATAGAGACTCAGTGATGCATGAATTTAGCTCCAACGTAAATAAGGTAAATAAAACCGTTGCTAAGGTCAGAACAATAGGGGACAGACTGCCTTTAACCACATATACAACTAAGCTCAATTAATCCCAAGGGACATTGTTCAAATTGATGGACTCTGTAATAGGCAGAAAAGTGACCCATTGCCCTGAGTAGTCTTTCGTGTAGTCAAGGTAGTGGGTGTAGTGATAGTTTTCTCTGTCACTATTAAGGAGACCATAGGGCGCCTCCACCTCCACGAGTCTGGGGTAACACCTTGAGCAAGTGCGAGCAACCCCTTAGCTCCTCATATCAGGGTTACGAGGAAGTCGTTTGGAGTAGGGCGATGGATATGAGTGCTGGCATATATTTTTTGGTAGCACTCTGAGATGCTTGGCGGAGGATCAAACTTTTGACAACGGCAAGGATCACAAGCCTAAGTAAGCTAGGTACTGCCGTGAAAGAGAATTGGGGACCTCAGCACTAATTTTTACCCAAGAATAGTCATGGTCAGTTTAGTAAAGAATAATAAAAACGGCGTCAAAGGGGTGCTTTCCAATGGAGGGGATTCCTCGCTCGGTAGGGTGTTCCATGCGCAACAGGTGGACCCAGATCGTCAGCCAGTGACTGTTAGCAACAAAGAGATATTAAAGATAGCAACTTGGAATGTTAGAACTCTTTATCAGAAAGGGAAATTAGTCAATGTACAACGAGAACAAAAACGTCTAAAGATCGATATACTAGGCTAAGTGAGGTTAGATGGAAAGGTGCAGGCAAGATCAATGATGAAGGTACTACTTTTATATACGCAGGAGGGGATAGCCATTCAAGGGGTGTTGGTTTACTGTTAAGCAAAGAAATAGCTAGAGCTTTGATTGGTTACTGGGCAATATCTGATAGAATTTTAGTAGCCAAGATACAAGGAAGACCTTTCAATATATGTATCATGTATGTATCATCAAAAACATGGAAGAAAGATTGTCATCTGTGGAAATGTGGTTTTACAGGCGAATGCTAAGAGTATCATGGATGGATTAACTAAGTAATCAAACGATATTAGAAAGGGCAGAAACACACAAAACTTTAGTTACAACAATTACAAAGCGACAAATGTCATTTTTTGGTCATGTATGTAGAAAATAGAAACTAGAATATTTAGTCAGCACAGGGAAATTTGAAAGGAAAAGAGCACGGGGCAGGCAAAGACAAGGTTATGTTGCTAGCATGAAAAGAAGAATGGAACAATCTTGGACAGAGAATAAAATCATACAAAGTACAAAGGACAGAGATAGTTGGACTACCATGATCGTCAAGGTCGGTGGACATGGCCCTTAGATGGATAGATAGAGTCTTTCGTGAGAACGTCATAGGAGATACGTGACACGTAATGAGGCTAATCTGACTGATTATAATAAAATGACACGCCCTTTCAACAAAACGGTGCCAGCTGGGTTATCAAGATCGATATCTAGTCCTTTTTGTATTGTTTCTATTGTGCTCACTTTGGAAGCTGTTTATTGTTATTATTATCATCAATTTATTTTAAAGTAGGCATATACAAAGGTAGCCCTAAAATTAATGCCAATTCAAGCCCTGTACAAAGTAAATTTGTCAAAAATGATAACATAGAAAGAAACCGCATTTATGATACAGAATAATTAGGTATAAATACAATGTACAGATTTTTACAATTGTTTTTACAATATTTGCAGAAATTAAAGTGTTTCCTTTTTTGATATTTATCCGCTCAAGAATCCAACGTGAGCCACGAAAGGTGCACACAGTCTACAGTTGCATTCCTCTCCTTTCTATGTTTGCATTCTCCTTTTAAAACTGGAGAGGGTATCAGATCGTTTTATGTCATTGGGAAATGCGTGCCATAATCTGCTCCCCAGAAACGATATCATCCCTATGCCACTGCACGTAGTACGCGCTTGTGGTAGTAGTAGATTATGGCAGCTTCTTAATGCATAAGGACTGTGTTTTTCGACAAAGATCTCTTTCATGAAACTAGGATTAAGCTCCCATATTGTCTTATAAACTTCTGTCATCAACAACTGTAAATTCCTGATGTGGACTGGGACCGCATTATCTCCGAGTAACATTGTGTCAAAATCTGATCTCATATCTTTGTAAGTTATCTGCAATGCCGTTCGCGAATACGATTAATTCTATCGTTTAGTGTTCTATCGCAGAACATCCAAACGATATGACAGTAGTTGAACTGGGACAAGATGAATGCCTTCATAATTCGCCTTAATTGTTTGGTATCAAGAAAGTGAGAGATTCTCGAGAGAGCATGTAGCTTTTGGCCAGCCTTTTTTTGCAAATAGACTTCACTTGCTGCTTAAAGCATAGTTTTTTGTCCACAATCACTCCAAGCAATTTTTCTTCCTTGCTCTCTTTTATGTTCACCCCTCCGATATTTAAGGAAACATTAGAGTCTTTATCCCCAAAGACAATTTGATGGCATTTGTCCTCATTCAACTTCATGCAGTTGTTCGGAAACCATTCTGCAATTTTAAGGGCATCACTCTCTGACATGTTGATGACACTTTCGATGTTGGTATCGCAGACATAGATAGTTGTATCATCTACGTAGTTGCACATCTGAGCATCATTCACAAACATGACGAGATCATTGAGGTATGTGTTGTGTAGAAGAGGTCCCAAGACCGAACCCTGTTTTACTCCCATCGTCGCTTCTCTCCATGTGCTAAAGGACCCATTCACATTCTCCCTCTGCTTCCTCTCATTGAGATAGCTATGGATCAACCGCAAAGCAATCATAACGAAACCATAAGCACTTAATTTTGCAATCGAAAGCTCATGATTTAAGCAATCAAAAGCCTTTGAAAGATCCATGAATAGCGCTTTAGCAAGACCCCCTTTGTCTAAGGTCTTTTTGCAGGTTTCTATAAATCGTAGAAGTGCATGTTGTGTTCCATAGCCCTCTCGAAATCTAAACAGAAGAGGAGAAAGGAAGCTAAGGGCATGAGATTTTATTTGACTCTCCAAAACTCTCTACTAAATTTTGGACACTGACAATTAAAGCGTTACAGGTCTATAATTTTTCGTGATGAAAGCATCAAGACTTTTGAAAAGAGAAGAGATTTCACCAGATTTTAATTCCTTTGGGAAAAAGTACCCTGATAAATTACAATTGAAGATTTTTTGGATGAGGACAGCAATAATGTCTGCATTTTGTTTGAGGATCTTAGCTGGAATTATTTTTAAGGGAGATGCCTTTTTTGCATTCAATTTTTGAATCTGTAAAGGTATCTCATGGACAGTCACAGGCTTAAATCCAAATTGGCTCACTTCGGAGCGTTCTTTAATCATCTCGATGGTGGGATGATTTTGATATTTCTGGATAGCTTTTTCTACTGGGTCATGTATCCCTTATGCTTGTGAATGCAATGACTGATCTTCAGAGATTCCTAGACTCTCTGTTATGTTTGCGACATAATGATTAGAAATCGCCGCAAATTTTACGTCCCCAGTTATCATTTTTCCATCTTCAATCAGAGTCACAGCTTTCTCTCTCTCTTGGCAGCTGTTTCTCGAGATGTTGTTGATAATTTTCCTCACATGGTTTCACAATTTTAGCTACTTTTTCTTGACTTTTTAGTGGTGTTTCATTGTGAAATATGATAAAGGGCATTGTTGATTGCAGGCGCACTTGGTCAAAGGCCAGAATCGCTACACTCTTTTTCTTACATTCCATTAAAAAGTTACAAACATATCACTGACTACACGACTACACTACTTACATGATACAATATCGTACTACTAAGACAATGCCACTAGGAGCGAAAAACTATGTCTACCTAAATGGCATTTAACATAAAACATAAAACAAAAACAAATGAACGAGAAGAACATAAAGCTACGCAGAACTACCAGAAAAAAAGACAAAAAAAAAATAATAAGTAAATTGATAATATAATCGCTACACTCTCAAGTAGTAAACAGGATTTCGTTGCAACAATTATTTTCACACTTTACTTTTCACATTGACAAGACTCTTGAAAAGCTCCTACCCTAGCTACTAAGATATTAATTCAAGCAAGAGATGGCCTAAAGCATTGATCAAATCAAAACGGACTTCTGGCACATGTCAATAAAGAAAATGCAATTGTTCGTGGATGAGAGACACCCACTGTAAATAGATTGCCATTTGTCTGAAATTTGTAGTATTTGTTTTGAAAACTAATGTGGCTTAACTCTGGAGAGAGGTAACATGCCCATTGCGTATTATTCGTCGTAAGGAGAGTATTTAGTATTCTTCATGCTATGAAATTTCAAAGTGGGAACTATTTTCTGGCTCAAACGGTATAGAGTCAGCAAGTAACCATTTTGTTCAACCCCTTATTGACATATCTATCTAGCTTTTATTTTGATCTTAGTCCTTACATGTGAATTTTCATTATTGGAATATTTAGTTTGTTGTTATTTGACAGGGCAGTGTGGAAACTAGTAATTCATTGAAAATTTGAAGGCAAAAGTACTGCAAAACGACACGACAGAAAAGACGACTGATATTTTAGAATGACAATAACATTAATTACTAAGTGCGGTGTTTAGGGAAATGAGAGCAAATTGACCTAAATATGGAATAGAATTAAAGTAACATGCATTGCTCATTCTGTTGACAAAGCGACATGCCTTTGCCCCCCCCCCAGCCTCCTGTCTCCAACTCCTCATTCTGGCAGTCAGTTCAGTTCTGTTGGAATTGCATCACGAAATCACTGCCCGTCTCTCCCCCCCGCCGTCTCAAGACCTTAAGGAAGTCAGAAAAACACGCATTCATTCCATGGAATAAGTTTTCGATATTGTGTGGTAGAAATAGGTTATTTGTAACGAAGCGAATTGCAGAGTTGCTATACTTCCACCAAATGAAAGAAAGAAAGAAAGAAAGAAGGAAAGAAAGAAAGAAAGAAAGAAAGAGGAAGAGAGAGATACCACACTTGTTGATTATTTATGCGTATACCGTAGTATCTAACTGTAAACGAAACATTGTTTTTACAGTATTGCTGTATCTACAATGCTTACATTTTTTTAGATCTTTACAATGTAGCATATTTTATCCACCCAAGAACCTAAGCTGAGCCACGAAGGATCTACAAAGCCTACAGTTGCATTCCTCTCCTGTCCAGGTCTTTATTGCCCTTTTAAAGCTGGAGAGGGTATCAGATCATTTCATATCATTCGGAAGTGCCCGCCATAATCTACTCCCTAGAAACGATATCGTCTATAAGCCATAGCACGTAGGACATGCTCCTGGCACTAGTAGATTATAGCAGCCCCTTAAACCATAAGGACTGTGCTTTGTGACGAAGATCTCCTTTTTGAGACAAGGATAAAGTTCCCATTTTGTTTTATGAATTTGGGTCATCAGAAATTGTAATTTCCTGATGCGGATTGGACTGGAACCGCATTGTCTCCGAGTAGCATCGTGTCAAAATCTGACCTCATGTACGAAACTCATCATCCATTGCCCAGGTTAAAGCAAATATGAAAATTAGAAGGGGAAAAATTGTCCATGCAAGCTGTATGTCGCACTTTCATTCCAAACTTGGGCTTTTTATGATGGTTTTGGAAATTTTCTTTATTGTATACTTTGAAGAATTGTAAATAGTTTGAATAACTTTTTATCTTTTATCTACACTTAATGATATATATTGTCAGCTTTGGAATTAATTAGCTAGATATTTTAGCTATCAGTTATTTTTGCCAATGGAAAAGAAATTGATAATAATCCTAAAAACTTCTAAGATATCCGTAATGCCCGTTCGTGATTGTGATTAACTCTATATGGTTCAGTATTCCTTCGCAATACATCCAAACAAGAGGAGAGTAATTGAACAGGGACATGTTTGATACCTTCATTATTCTCTTTAGTTGTTCGGTATGAATGAAGTGAGAGATTCTCGAGAAAGCATGTTGTTTTTGATCGGCTTTTTTTGCAAATAGACACTGGCTGCGTGGAGAGTCTGAAGCGAACACCCCCAATCTCACAGAATCTTTCATTTTGTTTCAATTTGTTTTTAATTCTTTAAACACAATAACCGTTCAGCAATGAAAACTAAATAACCTCGTTACATTGATATACTATTATGCATACATCAGTTAAATGCATAGTTACATGTTTAAAAAAACAGTTGTTGTTTCAGGCTTTTAGGGAGCCATGTGTTTATTTTCATTCAGCTCTTGAAATAACATTTAGTTTCCACATATTCTGACAACCAAAATCGCTCTTAAAGATCATATTTTTTAACTAGAACCTCGAACCTAGAACAACTTTACTCTAACGAAATTATGAATTGAATAATTGAAGTAAAACTTTGATTAAGTATACTACCCTCAAAGGGTTACAACCTTACCGTAATGGAGAACTGTTTATATTTGAAATCTATTCAATGCACTAGATTAGCTGAGCCTACCAGCATGACGTTTCCAGGGACAGTGTATAACCGTTGATGCAACTAGCCCTGGTCTCCTCCCCTATCCCTTGCCGTTATGACTTCAATCCTGTTATGTTGTAAGCATGGTGTGACTGCAAGAATTGCCCGTCGAATATCCTTTATTCTCCACATATACAAAAACGGGTTAAGGGCACTATTTAGAAATGCGGACAGATCTGACCACTGTGTCGCTATAAAGGAAATTTCAAAGGATGTTCCCATCATAGTTATTATAACCGTTATCAGCTTGGGGATGTAGCAAGCCAAGAAAACACAAACAAGTGCTGTCATTACTTTAAACTGGTGCGTCAACCGTTGATTCTTTCGAGCGGCAATACTGGCAATGGATTGATCAGTTACCCTGTTGCTTTGCACTTTGAGCCTCCTTGCTGTCGTTCGATAGCAAAACATTATGAGGATGAAGAAACACATGAGCAGGCCAACAACACATGCTCGTATCACTTTTTTATTCAGCGCTCCATCGTAATAGGTCAGCAGAGATACCAATGTTAACCAAATCAATGTTACTGTCAACTTTACTTTAACATATTTGTGACGCAGACGAGGTTGACGATATGCGATTGGGTAAAATACAGCAATGTAGCGATCTATGCCTATCAACGAAATATCAAAGGCAGAATAGGGGGCAAGAAAACAGGACGTGAAGGTGGAAAGTGACTGAAGCCAGCACAGATTTATTTTCATTGTTTCGGTCACTCGAGCAGCAATACTCAGCGGAACTGCAGCAATGCCGACTAGGAGATCAGTCACTGATAATGATACAAGAAGCAAATTGGTCAATGATCGCAGGTTCGGGAACTGATACAAGACATATAATGTCAAAGTATTCATTGATGTGGCAATTACGGAAATGATAGCTCAGAGGATGGATGAAGATACGAGGGAGATCTTGCCTTGCAGTGTTGGCTGAAGAGGGAGCGATGCTAATCTATAACACACGAGATTCGAGTTTGGTATCTTTGAGGTGTTACTTGACATGGTTGTAAATATGCTTGATGTTACTGTGGTGTTGCTCAGGATACTTGTGTTATTTGAGGCCATGACGTAGCTGTTAGTGCTCTTGTTTTTCCTTGAATTGCAGTCGAGTGGAACTTTGAAGATTTCTGTTTTAGATTGACTGTTTGAATGTTGCGATATCAGGTCATGCAGGTGCTCCGATTAAGTGATACATGTGTCTGAAATGCCGCGAGCCTCAGCTGTCTTATCAAATACCTTGAACTTCGAACTTGCAGATGGCCACTCGAGAATGTCGATCCTATTCAACGTGTCAACCTTGTTTCTTTTGCAGCAGTAATTACTCACCTGGCTGTCTTCTTTCAAGATGCAATGGAAGTGTACTGCAATCTGCAAAAAGTATTACTTTCATTACAAGGAAGAGGCGTTGATGTTCAATGAGAACAGGAAGTTTTTGCGTCAAAAAATCTCAAAACGACAAGTTTCGTTTAGACTCGACTAGGATGAGACGCGGTTAAATGAGCTACTAGGAATTTTATTTTACACTCGTGAACAATGAGTTGGATGAAGAAATTCTTTTTTCTCGTTTCCTCTATATTTCAGTTGTCAGAAAATTATGATTCCATGTATCAGATTTTGTTCTGAAGATTCAAAGAAGTATTTTAATACTGGCTGCTGAAAAATCCTTTAAAAATCGAGTGTCGTATTAGAAATGCAGTTACTGATCCAATAATTT
Source organism: Aurelia sp. 4 Dawson et al 2005 (assembly GCA_964019985.1). Taxonomy (NCBI): domain Eukaryota; kingdom Metazoa; phylum Cnidaria; class Scyphozoa; order Semaeostomeae; family Ulmaridae; genus Aurelia; species Aurelia sp. 4 Dawson et al 2005. Next base: position 1,385,581 of record OZ026510.1, read on the forward strand.
TGTTTGGATATTGCCAACATAGAAAAGATAAATGGTCATGACAACGAGGTTAGAATATTGATAATTGCATAAAACTATAAATAATTTTGGTTTTATCTCCGGGGGAGATTTCGGGCGTAAAGCGAACTACCGTGACAAAAGTATTTCGCTTCATGGTGATTTGGTATTCATTTGCGATATAGAATTTTTCTATGCGTCTTCCCGTGACTGTTCATCGATTGGCATTGAGATTTCAAAATGTGACTCGAATTTGTGCCTTACAAATAGTTTTTTGTAAATATTTCATCCTGCAAAGACTCTTCTTAACTTAGGCTACTATTTCGTTCTTTTATGCCTATCCTGTGGAATTTTTTGGTACTCTGCTTTGGCATTCAAAGGACTTTTTAGAGTTGTAAAGTAATCACGATTTCAGTGTCTATCTGTCTTTTTTTTGTTTTATTGAAAAATCTGCGAAGTATGATACTATCTCTTTTTATGATAGTATCTAATTTGGTTGTGTCAGACATGAGACAGAAAATAAAGCCATTGAATTCTTTCTTTGTCAACCAACAACTCACATCAATGCACGTGTATGCTACTTCATGTAAAATGCGCAACTTAATACTTCATGTAATATCATCACACGAAGTATTTCACTTGAGTCCTTATCATTGTAAAGTGACAGAGGCAAGTGGTCTCCAACGAAAGCTCTTTTGTAGCACAATGTAAAGAGATTTGAACGATATTGTTGCCGGATAAACTGTGCGAAAGACATAATGAACGTCAAAAAACATTGAAAATGTTATCCTCAACTCATTCTCACTACATAAGCATCCTCAAGTCACACTTATTTCATTGAGTTGAATTGTTGTTGTTGTTATCAGTCCACTGAGGTTATCACTTTGTTTTACCTCAAGCGAGAACGCTAAAAATACGACTCATTTCTCTACGCTTGTAGAAACCGATTGGCTCCGCACTGATTGTTGGCATTCATTACACCTATGACTTTTTGTCCCTTTCCCCGCGTTCCTTGATTTGCCGATATCACTTGGAGAAAAGGGATCCATGTACCCATAATACCGGGTGAGCCAGAAAAAAGTTTCCACTTTTCAAAATTCATAACACCAAGACTACCTCACGGATTTCAATGATTCAAATTCTTGTTAAAAGTCGAAAGATCAAAATATTTTTTGTGATTTTTCTCGTTGTCCTACCAGCACTACAGATATAGATTAATTCAACTTTAAAAAAATTTCATGCTTGCAAAATGACTGGAAGATGACCTCAAACATCGGTCAATGTATAAATTACTTCTGGCACAGAATAATGAAGGAATGCAACTTCTCATGGGTGAGAGATATCCTCTAGGCATTAATTGCCATGGGATTGAAAATCTGTCATATTTGTTTCAAGATCGATGTCTTACAAATCTTGAGGGAGGTGAAACGCCCATGGCCTATTGTTTGATTTGAACAGAGTCCTTACGATTTGATCAATGTCTTAGGCCCTTTTTCCGTCATTTTGCTACCATGAAATTTTCATCAAGTTGAATTTACTAATACTTGTACTGATGGTAGGACAGTGAGAAAACTCACAAAGATACTTTGATCTTTCGACTTTTAACAAGAATTTGAATGATTAAAATCTGTTAAGTAGGCTTTATTGTTATGAACTTTCTAAAAGTTGGAACTTATCTCTGGCTCACACGGTATTACTTTGAAAGCGGGGCCAAATTGGTCCAAAATTGCGTAGAAAAGCGGGAGTTCTCTTACACTCCACGAAATCACTTCAAAGTCTGGTCGAAGTAGTTTAGGAGCAAAGAACTTATTATCAAGTAATAATTGCAAGAACAAAGGTGGTGTTTTATCTCATTTTATTGTTTTGCTGTATTTGTAGGATTGCCTTTTGTTTTATATTTTTAAAGAAAGGACCTCTGTTTTGCTGCAGCATATGGTATCAACCAGTACCTGTTTACTTGTAGTGAGATTTTAACTGAATGGTTAAGAAGAATAGATAAAAGTCATTTATATTGCGCCATTTATCCACACGGCTCAAAGCTGCATGGATGAACTTATGAACGCAAAGCTTGAAATATATTTATCTTATCTTATCATGGTTGCAATGGGCCCACATTAGGCTTTGGTACCCAGGGCATATCATTGTGTACATGCAGTTTTTTCCCAGGAGAGGGGCTTGTATCATGTTGAGGGTACGGGTATGTGCCGTTAATATGGATGGGTTTTTAGGCCCAAAATTTTCTAAAAAATGGTCTCTTTTTTGGCTGATGGTCCATAATCATGGGTGGGTTATCCAGAATTTGACGAAAAGTAGCCAAAGATTGGCTAGCAAGTTTCGGCAGTTAGAAGAGGGAAGCTTTCTGAAAACCGGGCGGCAGACCCCCGTCCAGCCGCAAGTCATGTAACCCCCGCCCCCCGGAGTTTTTATGTTTGGATAGAGAGGTTGAACATTGAAAAGCAAACTATTCGTGCAAAGAATTATGTTTTCTTGACCCACTGATCACAAATTATATACTTTTCGAGCAGTTATCTTTCTCTTGTAGAAACAAAATAGATACGTCATAGCTGCGAGGGCGTCAAACCACATCGATCGCTTTTTCTATGCAACAACAAACAAATAACGCCTCTTCAGTTGTTTAAAACCAAATTTTAGGGATAAAATGGTGAATACGCCATCACTCTACGCGATCCTAAAGTGGGCTACTTTTCAGGGTAACATTAGGAATTCCTTTGGACCAACTGATATCCGCGTATCAGAGAACGGAGGGGTTTTTGACCCATTATGCTGCTCGTTACCTGAAAACAAATCTGAAAGCACATTATGTACCGGGTGAGTCGGAAGAAACGTTGGGTGTTTGACTGACTGTGGCATCGCATTGAGCCATTCGATTATCGTGAACTAAATTTTTCCGTGCAGCCAAGAGTCTAAGACTGCATTCAGACGCTGCCGGCACATTTTGAAAACGGTGAAAAAATGTGACAGTAGCAAAATTTGAGCTAGCATTCACACGATACCGGTACAGTTTGAAAACGGTAAGAAATTAGACGGCAAAAACTCGTTGCAAAACTTTGATGCCAAAGAAGCGTATCTAAACCCTTAGAATCGACCAGTCTCGTTCCAAAAGCATCTAAACCTGTTCTATTTTCCATTATTTTCAGGTATTTACACGATGCGGTTTCCAAAAGGCGCGGGTAGAGTTCCGTTTTCAAAATCTGCCGGTAAAAAAAAGTTAAAAAGTGTGCCGCTTTCGTGTGAACGAAAGGCCTATCCGTCACATTTTCACCGGTTTGAAAATATGCCGGCATCGTGTGAACGCAGTCTAACTTGATCATAAACCATTCCCGATCGAAATTGGTTATTTGATGCATTTGTTATAGAATAGATTTTCTTCGTAAGACCCTGTATGGGAGTCTTGCAAACTGGTGAAATCTTTGGCCAAGCCCCTTCAGCATTTTATTCTTGCCAGGGCTGCAGGTACAGTTGTATTATCTGGGGATACTGAAAAGTTAAGTAAAATTAAGGTCCCGTTTACACGATACCGTTTTCATTTCATATCGGATTGGGTAAGGCAATCCGATATGAAAATTTCTCCTGTTTACACGATCAGGTTTTCATTTCATATCGGATTGGTTCCATGCCACTTTCAGAGCGATTTCGTTTGAAAACACGAAAACGGTAGGAAGCATATCGGATTGGTGCGTTCTCGTGTAAACAGAAGGCCATTCCGATATGAAACCAATCCGATATGAAATGAAAACGGTATCGTGTAAACGGGGCCTAAGTAAAGTTAAGTCTGGTTCACACAAGGTCGCTTAGGTCGCTAAGATCGTGCAGAAAGAACCAAAAGACAAAGATTCAGAGCTTGGATCCCTTGTGTCTTGGGTCTTTCTGCACAACTTTTTGAATCAGGCTTTAGGAAAAAATGTTGTCTGCATGAAGTTCCATTGCGATTTACATAGCGCTTATCTGCGTGAAACAAACCCCTTCGCAAGACAAGGAAGCACGCATTAATGTCTTTCAAACGCATTCTCAAAACAAGACAAGTTATGATAACACATCCCGAGGGAGAAAGAAAACTACCTCCTAACTATTCCATTCTCCCCTGATAATACCACATGTACCTGTAACTTTTGCCAAGGTAAAATTCGGAAGGGGCTCAGCGAACGATTTCATCCGTTTGAAAGATTCCCGTACAAGGTCTTACGAAGAAAATATTTGTTTAGCAAATGCATCAAATGACCGATTTCGATGGGGAAAGGTTTATGATCTAAGTTAGACTCTCGGCTGCATGAAAAATTTAGTTTATGACAATCGGGCGGCTAAACGCGATGTCACAGTTCGCCAAACGCCCCACGTCACGTCTTTTATAACTCACCCGGTTTATTAATGCCTTTGTTTAAATGTGTAAATTGCTTTTAAGCCCTATTGACCAGAAGATAGGAATCAAATGTTTTAGCCGATTTTTGCTCGTGGCCCATGGCCGGAAACCTTCAAAGCCTCATTTTCACGCACCAGTCAGACGACGACTCAGCGAGGAAGACAGAAGAAATGTGTGACATTTTTCTCAACTTTACCTACCTTCATAAAACGCAACCAACACAAAAAACTGCTGGAAATTTCCCGAATTTTTTGAAGATATCTACTCACCAGATGTTTGGGTATCCAGATTTGGATGCCGGTTTAAATACCTCACGGTTTGGTGGAGATATAGCGTTTTCCGATAGGTAACATCGGCCGAGGCTTGCCAAGCCTTGTTTACGCCACTTCATGTCAGGTGATAAAACCTCTTGAGAAAACCTCCTTTCAATTTCATTACTAATTTTGAGCCATGGAAACTTATGCCATGAATCCATAGCCTGTGTTCCAGACCATCACCAAGGAGGAGAGTAATGGTCTGGAACACAGGCTATGAATCCAAAGAGTAGTATAATACAGAAATTTATCAAGAGTATTGCCATATGACTTGAAATGTGTGAACTAACCGAAGCGAATTTTTTCAGTTCACATAGAAATCAAAGGGCATTGAATCTTGAACCAAAGAAACTGCGGTCTAAGGACAATAGCAAGAACAATTGGAAACGTAAATATTTGCCGTTCTGGGATCGTTCTTAAAACAATCAATATTGTTATTGCCATTGTTTCTAACCCAGAATTTCTATTGTTTAAGGTTGAGTGCCTCGTCGGTTTTGGAAACGCCCTAACTCCGAGAAACCATGAGATATTTAAACCGGCATCCAAATCTGGACACCCAAACATCTGTACGAGATTACAGAGGCTGCGCTGCGCCAATTAACAATTTAGACGTATATGAATTGTTAATTAGGGATTGATGCAAATAAGCACATAAGAACTAGTTTGCAGTCCTGCTGCAACTCCAGAAGGAGGGGGGCAAAGAAGAGAGGATGCTTGTTAGTGAAGGGGGCTTCGTCGCTTGGTCGTGTATAGTGACGATGATACAAATGTAAGCTTTCCTTTCTTTACTCCATATTGTGGAAATTAACATGAATTCAATTGTCAAATATGCAGAAAGATCGTGATTTTATTTTTCAGCAACAAACCGGAAGATTCCTCGGAAACCTGCTTACTAACCGTGCAGCATCATACTGGCCCAGTTTATTGCTGTAACTGGTCACATGACAAGTCTGAAAGGATTGTATCATGCGGAGGAGATACGAAGGCAAAGGCAAGTTATGATAAAACCTATTCATTTAATTGCGCCCGTTTAGAAATTTGTTGATAATTTTTTCATATATTGGTCTTTAAAGAACAAGTCCGAGGTTGATAGAATTATTGTTAAAAAGCAACCTTACTAACTGCTGAACACCAGTCGTAAGTTATATCCAAGTTTTGATGCCTCAAACGTTCATAAATTGGTTCATGAATCTTTGCAACTTAGGCCAATTATCGTCGCCATTTTGTATTTTGTACGAGTGTGCGAAGGCGCGATAAGGAGGCTAGCAATGTCAGTGGTATAATATAAGATAGGCGACATTCGTTTTTGGCGCATTGCGCAAGATTCTGCGCAAGACCACGAGATCTTACTTTTCGAGGAAAGTTGCAGAAGCGAGGAAGCAGGAAATGAAGCTCTAAGATAAACAATCGACCAATCAATAAAACAAAGACATCAAGCCACACACAACAAAGAAATCAAATAACAGTAAGTTCCTTTATTGTTTTAGCAATGTATATATCCCTCCCGACAAAGCAATGAAAAAATTGAAGCTGTTGTTGCAGAGAGAAAATCTATTTCGGACTAACGTCAATTACAGAGTGCAGACGAACATGCAATTGCAAAATTCCCTAACAGCAACTAATTTAGGTTTGAATCATAATGAAACCTAAACAGTTCAAAGTAGAAAACTTCAAATAATAGCATTTTCACCTCATTTTTATAGTTTGCTTGGTTTTAAATGAATGGCTAGGGTTAAAAGTTCAGGGGCAATTTCAACATCGATTTCAAGATTCATTATTTTCTACCGAAGAAGAACAAGAGACCGCGCACCAAAAAATCTACTGTAGCAACTAATTTAGGTTTTGAATCATAATGAAACCTACACAGTTGAATGCAGAAAACTTTAAATATTCACATTTTCAACTCATTTTTGTAGTTTGCTTGGTTTTGTATGAATGGCTAAGGCTGAAAGTTCTGGGGCAATTTCAACATCGATTTTACGATTCCATGTTTTTCTACCGAAGAAGAACAAGAAACTGCGCACCAAAACATCTACTGTAGCAACTAATTTAGGTTCTGAATCATAATGAAACCTACACAGTTGAATGCAGGAAACTTTAAATATTCACATTTTCAACTCATTTTTGTAGTTTGCTTGGTTTTAAATGAATGGCTAGGGTTGAAGGCTCAGGGGCAATTTCAACATCGATTTCAAGATTCCATGTTTTTCTACCGAAGAAGAACAAGAAACTGCGCACCAAAAAATCTACTGTAGCAACTAATTTAGGTTTTGAATCATAATGAAACCTACACAGTTGAATGCAGAAAACTTCAAATAATAGCATTTTCGACTCATTTTTGTAGTTTGCTTGGTTTTAAAGGAATGGCTAAGGTTGAAAGTTCAGGGGCAATTTCAACATCGATTTCACGATTCCATGTTTTTCTACCGAAGAAGGACACGAAGAACAAGAAACTGCGAACCAAAACATCTACTGTAGCAACTAATTTAGGTTTTGAATCATAATGAAACCTACACAGTTGAATGCAGAAAACTTCAAATAATAGCATTTTCGACTCATTTTTGTAGTTTGCTTGGTTTTAAAGGAATGGCTAAGGTTGAAAGTTCAGGGGCAATTTCAACATCGATTTCACGATTCCATGTTTTTCTACCGCCGAAGAAGAACAAGAAACAGCGCACCAAAACATCTACTGTAGCAACTAATTTAGGTTTTGAATCATAATGAAACCTAAACAGTTGAATGCAGAAAACTTCAAATATTCGCATTTTCAACTCATTTTTGTAGTTTGCTTGGTTTTAAAGGAATGGCTAAGGTTGAAAGTTCAGGGGCAATTTCAACATCGATTTCACGATTCCATGTTTTTCTACCGAAGAAGAACAAGAAACTGCGCACCAAAAAATCTACTGTAGCAACTAATTTAGGTTCTGAATCATAATGAAACCTACACAGTTGAATGCAGGAAACTTTAAATATTCACATTTTCAACTCATTTTTGTAGTTTGCTTGGTTTTAAATGAATGGCTAGGGTTGAAGGCTCAGGGGCAATTTCAACATCGATTTCAAGATTCCATGTTTTTCTACCGAAGAAGAACAAGAAACTGCGCACCAAAAAATCTACTGTAGCAACTAATTTAGGTTTTGAATCATAATGAAACCTACACAGTTGAATGCAGAAAACTTCAAATAATAGCATTTTCGACTCATTTTTGTAGTTTGCTTGGTTTTAAAGGAATGGCTAAGGTTGAAAGTTCAGGGGCAATTTCAACATCGATTTCACGATTCCATGTTTTTCTACCGAAGAAGGACACGAAGAACAAGAAACTGCGAACCAAAACATCTACTGTAGCAACTAATTTAGGTTTTGAATCATAATGAAACCTACACAGTTGAATGCAGAAAACTTCAAATAATAGCATTTTCGACTCATTTTTGTAGTTTGCTTGGTTTTAAAGGAATGGCTAAGGTTGAAAGTTCAGGGGCAATTTCAACATCGATTTCACGATTCCATGTTTTTCTACCGCCGAAGAAGAACAAGAAACAGCGCACCAAAACATCTACTGTAGCAACTAATTTAGGTTTTGAATCATAATGAAACCTAAACAGTTGAATGCAGAAAACTTCAAATATTCGCATTTTCAACTCATTTTTGTAGTTTGCTTGGTTTTAAAGGAATGGCTAAGGTTGAAAGTTCAGGGGCAATTTCAACATCGATTTCACGATTCCATGTTTTTCTACCGAAGAAGGACACGAAGAACAAGAAACTGCGAACCAAAACATCTACTGTAGCAACTAATTTAGGTTTTGAATCATAATGAAACCTACACAGTTGAATGCAGAAAACTTCAAATAATAGCATTTTCGACTCATTTTTGTAGTTTGCTTGGTTTTAAAGGAATGGCTAAGGTTGAAAGTTCAGGGGCAATTTCAACATCGATTTCACGATTCCATGTTTTTCTACCGCCGAAGAAGAACAAGAAACAGCGCACCAAAACATCTACTGTAGCAACTAATTTAGGTTTTGAATCATAATGAAACCTAAACAGTTGAATGCAGAAAACTTCAAATAATAGCATTTTCAACTCATTTTTGTAGTTTGCTTGGTTTTAAAGGAATGGCTAAGGTTGAAAGTTCAGGGGCAATTTCAACATCGATTTCACGATTCCATGTTTTTCTACCGAAGAAGGACACGAAGAACAAGAAACTGCGAACCAAAACATCTACTGTAGCAACTAATTTAGGTTTTGAATCATAATGAAACCTACACAGTTGAATGCAGAAAACTTCAAATAATAGCATTTTCGACTCATTTTTGTAGTTTGCTTGGTTTTAAAGGAATGGCTAAGGTTGAAAGTTCAGGGGCAATTTCAACATCGATTTCACGATTCCATGTTTTTCTACCGCCGAAGAAGAACAAGAAACAGCGCACCAAAACATCTACTGTAGCAACTAATTTAGGTTTTGAATCATAATGAAACCTAAACAGTTGAATGCAGAAAACTTCAAATATTCGCATTTTCAACTCATTTTCTTAGTTTGCTTGGTTTTGTATGAATGGCTAAGGTTGAAAGTTCAGGGGCAATTTCAACATCGATTTCACGATTCCATGTTTTTCTACCGAAGAAGAACAAGAAACTGCGCACCAAAAAATCTACTGTAGCAACTAATTTAGGTTTTGAATCATAATGAAACCTACACAGTTGAATGCAGAAAACTTCAAATATTCGCATTTTCAACTCATTTTCTTAGTTTGCTTGGTTTTGTATGAATGGCTAAGGTTGAAAGTTCAGGGGCAATTTCAACATCGATTTCACGATTCCATGTTTTTCTACCGAAGAAGGACACGAAGAACAAGAAACAGCGCACCAAAACATCTACTGTAGCAACTAATTTAGGTTTTGAATCATAATGAAACCTACACAGTTGAATGCAGAAAACTTCAAATATTCGCATTTTTAACTCATTTTCTTAGTTTGCTTGGTTTTGTATGAATGGCTAAGGTTGAAAGTTCTGGGGCAATTTCAACATCCATTTCACGATTCCATGTTTTTCTACCGAAGAAGAACAAGAAACTGCGCACCAAAAAATCTACTGTAGCAACTAATTTAGGTTTTGAATCATAATGAAACCTACACAGTTGAATGCAGAAAACTTCAAATATTCGCATTTTCAACTCATTTTTGTAGTTTGCTTGGTTTTGTATGAATGGCTAAGGTTGAAAGTTCTGGGGCAATTTCAACATCGATTTCACGATCCCATGTTTTTCTACCGAAGAAGAACAAGAAACTGCGCACCAAAAAATCTACTGTAGCAACTAATTTAGGTTTTGAATCATAATGAAACCTACACAGCTGTATGCAGAAAACTTCAAATATTCGCATTTTCAACTCATTTTCTTAGTTTGCTTGGTTTTGTATGAATGGCTAAGGTTGAAAGTTCAGGGGCAATTTCAACATCGATTTCACGATTCCATGTTTTTCTACCGAAGAAGAACAAGAAACTGCGCACCAAAACATCCACTTTAGCAACTAATTTAGGTTTTGAATCATAATGAAACCTACACAGTTGAATGCAGGAAACTTTAAATATTCACATTTTCAACTCATTTTTGTAGTTTGCTTGGTTTTAAAGGAATGGCTAAGGTTGAAAGTTCAGGGGCAATTTCAACATCGATTTCAAGATTCCATGTTTTTCTACCGAAGAAGAACAAGAAACTGCGCACCAAAAAATCTACTGTAGCAACTAATTTAGGTTTTGAATCATAATGAAACCTAAACAGTTGAATGCAGAAAACTTCAAATAATAGCATTTTCAACTCATTTTTGTAGTTTGCTTGGTTTTAAAGGAATGGCTAAGGTTGAAAGTTCAGGGGCAATTTCAACATCGATTTCACGATTCCATGTTTTTCTACCGAAGAAGGACACGAAGAACAAGAAACTGCGAACCAAAACATCTACTGTAGCAACTAATTTAGGTTTTGAATCATAATGAAACCTACACAGTTGAATGCAGAAAACTTCAAATAATAGCATTTTCGACTCATTTTTGTAGTTTGCTTGGTTTTAAAGGAATGGCTAAGGTTGAAAGTTCAGGGGCAATTTCAACATCGATTTCAAGATTCCATGTTTTTCTACCGAAGAAGAACAAGAAACTGCGCACCAAAAAATCTACTGTAGCAACTAATTTAGGTTTTGAATCATAATGAAACCTAAACAGTTGAATGCAGAAAACTTCAAATATTCGCACATTTTCAACTCATTTTCTTAGTTTGCTTGGTTTTGTATGAATGGCTAAGGTTGAAAGTTCAGGGGCAATTTCAACATCGATTTCACGATTCCATGTTTTTCTACCGAAGAAGAACAAGAAACTGCGCACCAAAAAATCTACTGTAGCAACTAATTTAGGTTTTGAATCATAATGAAACCTACACAGTTGAATGCAGAAAACTTCAAATATTCGCATTTTCAACTCATTTTCTTAGTTTGCTTGGTTTTGTATGAATGGCTAAGGTTGAAAGTTCAGGGGCAATTTCAACATCGATTTCACGATTCCATGTTTTTCTACCGAAGAAGGACACGAAGAACAAGAAACAGCGCACCAAAACATCTACTGTAGCAACTAATTTAGGTTTTGAATCATAATGAAACCTACACAGTTGAATGCAGAAAACTTCAAATATTCGCATTTTTAACTCATTTTCTTAGTTTGCTTGGTTTTGTATGAATGGCTAAGGTTGAAAGTTCTGGGGCAATTTCAACATCGATTTCACGATTCCATGTTTTTCTACCGAAGAAGAACAAGAAACTGCGCACCAAAAAATCTACTGTAGCAACTAATTTAGGTTTTGAATCATAATGAAACCTACACAGTTGAATGCAGAAAACTTCAAATATTCGCATTTTCAACTCATTTTTGTAGTTTGCTTGGTTTTAAATGAATGGCTAGGGTTGAAAGTTCAGGGGCAATTTCAACATCGATTTCAAGATTCCATGTTTTTCTACCGAAGAAGAACAAGAAACTGCGCACCAAAAAATCTACTGTAGCAACTAATTTAGGTTTTGAATCATAATGAAACCTACACAGTTAAATGCAGAAAACTTCAAATAATAGCATTTTCGACTCATTTTTGTAGTTTGCTTGGTTTTAAAGGAATGGCTAAGGTTGAAAGTTCAGGGGCAATTTCAACATCGATTTCACGATTCCATGTTTTTCTACCGAAGAAGGACACGAAGAACAAGAAACTGCGAACCAAAACATCTACTGTAGCAACTAATTTAGGTTTTGAATCATAATGAAACCTACACAGTTGAATGCAGAAAACTTCAAATAATAGCATTTTCGACTCATTTTTGTAGTTTGCTTGGTTTTAAAGGAATGGCTAAGGTTGAAAGTTCAGGGGCAATTTCAACATCGATTTCACGATTCCATGTTTTTCTACCGCCGAAGAAGAACAAGAAACTGCGCACCAAAAAATCTACTGTAGCAACTAATTCAGGTTTTGAATCATAATGAAACCTAAACAGTTGAATGCAGAAAACTTCAAATATTCGCACATTTTCAACTCATTTTCTTAGTTTGCTTGGTTTTGTATGAATGGCTAAGGTTGAAAGTTCAGGGGCAATTTCAACATCGATTTCACGATTCCATGTTTTTCTACCGAAGAAGAACAAGAAACTGCGCACCAAAAAATCTACTGTAGCAACTAATTTAGGTTTTGAATCATAATGAAACCTACACAGTTGAATGCAGAAAACTTCAAATATTCGCATTTTCAACTCATTTTCTTAGTTTGCTTGGTTTTGTATGAATGGCTAAGGTTGAAAGTTCAGGGGCAATTTCAACATCGATTTCACGATTCCATGTTTTTCTACCGAAGAAGGACACGAAGAACAAGAAACAGCGCACCAAAACATCTACTGTAGCAACTAATTTAGGTTTTGAATCATAATGAAACCTACACAGTTGAATGCAGAAAACTTCAAATATTCGCATTTTTAACTCATTTTCTTAGTTTGCTTGGTTTTGTATGAATGGCTAAGGTTGAAAGTTCTGGGGCAATTTCAACATCGATTTCACGATTCCATGTTTTTCTACCGAAGAAGAACAAGAAACTGCGCACCAAAAAATCTACTGTAGCAACTAATTTAGGTTTTGAATCATAATGAAACCTACACAGTTGAATGCAGAAAACTTCAAATATTCGCATTTTCAACTCATTTTTGTAGTTTGCTTGGTTTTGTATGAATGGCTAAGGTTGAAAGTTCTGGGGCAATTTCAACATCGATTTCACGATCCCATGTTTTTCTACCGAAGAAGAACAAGAAACTGCGCACCAAAAAATCTACTGTAGCAACTAATTTAGGTTTTGAATCATAATGAAACCTACACAGTTGTATGCAGAAAACTTCAAATATTCGCATTTTCAACTCATTTTCTTAGTTTGCTTGGTTTTGTATGAATGGCTAAGGTTGAAAGTTCAGGGGCAATTTCAACATCGATTTCACGATTCCATGTTTTTCTACCGAAGAAGAACAAGAAACTGCGCACCAAAACATCCACTGTAGCAACTAATTTAGGTTTTGAATCATAATGAAACCTACACAGTTGAATGCAGAAAACTTTAAATATTCGCATTTTCAACTCATTTTTGTAGTTTGCTTGGTTTTAAATGAATGGCTAGGGTTGAAAGTTTAGGGGCAATTTCAACATCGATTTCACGATTCCATGTTTTTCAAGACGCGAAAGAGCAAGAGCTAGCAAATAAAAATGCTTTGTGACTCATTATAAACGAATTGATTCAAAATGAAACTTATACCAATGGATGCAGAAAGATGTGAATATTTATTCTGCACCCTTCAATCTCTGAATTATTTGGTTTTGTATGAGTAGGAGGGGTTGAGACTCGCACAGGTTTTCACAAAGATTCGAAGGAGTTGATCTTTCCCCTTCGAGAAGAACGCGATGTATCCGAAAACCTACCAACTAAACAAATATCTTGAAAGCAAGTATAACCGGTTTGATTCAAAATGAAACTTATACCAATGGATGCAGAAAGATATGAATAATTATTCTACGCCTTTCAATTTCTGAATTATTTGGTTTTGTATTAGTAGGAGGGGTTGAGACTCGCAGGGGTTTTCACAAAGATTCGAAGGAGTTGATCTTTCCCCTTCGAGAAGAACGTGAATATTTGAAACATCTTCGAATTTAACAAATAACTTCTAACCAATTATAAACTGATTGATTCATAATGAAAATTATTCCAACGGAAGCTGAACCATTTAAATGATTTTTGTACAAACCCTCATTTTCAGAATCATTTGATTTTGAATGACTTGTATGTGTTGAATCTTGATGGGATTTTCGGAAGAATTTTTCTTGGTAAGAGACTTGCGTAAAGCCGTTGAGCTCAAAATTCAACATAAAATGCTTGCAATAAAGTATTGAAAGTTCCTCAATTTTCTGCTTATTTTATAGTGCATTTGTTTCTTACTACCTCTTAAGCATAGTACTAGAGTTTCTTGAAATCTTAGTCATCCTAGTACTACCTCCCAGATGTAGCGCTTTAAATCTTCTGACAGGGACTGGAGCTTCTGACAGGGAGGCTTAATGGCTACACTACAAAATACAGTTTTCGCACATCTTTTCATAATATTTCCTCGGACAGGAATGCGAAATTTGCTCCCAAATTGAGACTAGATTCTTCTAACAGGGAGCTGTACCCCCATCCAGGTCTCCCTTCGTGCCACCACAGCTATTTTCTGTCAAAAAGCAGCAGACTGGGACGAATTTGAGAAACTTAATGGGCATAAGCTACAGTGATACAGTTTTCCAATGTCAGGCAAGAACCTGAATATTTCACATCTTCCAAATTTTCTCAAGAAAAATAGTTGATACATTGTTGATTTCTCAAAGTCTGCGTGACTTCTTGATTCAAATTAAAGTAGCCTAATTTCTTTAACACTTATCTCTTCTCATTTTGTAACTTTAGCAAACAGTTCAAAGATAAGAAGTACCTCTTTTGTGATGGGAATTGTCTTGAAAGCTATGGTAGGAATCTTGTTTAAGACGGTTGGGACAAGGACATGGATTAGGATGAAAGGAAGAAGAAGTGTAACAAGAAGAAGTGGAGCACATTGAGAGAGAAAAAGAAGTAGATAGCAAAGCAAAGGGTGGCAAGGCCATTAGGAAGCGAGTAGACATTAATAGAAGAGTAATAAAGAAGTAGAGCAGTAAATTAGTAACCTTTGTTAAACAGAACAGGAATGTACAGGGAAGAGAGATGCCAGTGGTGTTGATTCTAATTACCTTGAACTCAAAAAGGCTATCAGAACACATCTAACAGTGTACAGAGAGAATTAGCAGTATATTTTTGTCAAGTATCCCTCCTCAGTTTCTTATAGTTCTTGCTTTGCAGTTTGAATACTATCTATTTTTATGTAAAAGCTATTCAAATTTCATTATTGACTTCTTCTGTCATTGCCAGTCAATGAAAGCAGTTCATTCTGATCTATTTCAAAATAGACTTTACACCAGAAATTGTGTGATAATATGACAACAAGTGAAACAGCTTGGCCACCTTGTTTCAATATCCTACAAAGAAATGTGCCTGATAGGGCAAGAGCAACATTCACAAGTAAATTATCTTTGCAAATTTTGCTGGAATGGTCTTTTCTTAAGAATTTTCAACTGCGTATGCTATTCTTTGTTTGATCTTTAAATTGATGTAAAATGCTTGCATCTAAAAATCAAACATTTCCCAGGCTTCTTGCTGTAGACTAAGCAAACAAACAATATCTTGTATAGGCATTTTCATATTAGACCACAACATGTTAGCACTGGTCACAATGATGTAAAACTTTGCAGGATTTAGAAATAGCAGATTTTGCCCTACATGTGACAGTTCCTGGTAAGGATTCTGTAGTACATTTAGATTTTTTAGACTTTTTAAACTTTAGGGCTTATTTTTCAAATATCAGGGAACAGTGATTCCTGAATCCTGGATTATAAAAGCTAAAGGAATTTTTTGGTTTGCAGCTTTGATTTTCGAAGATCATTCCAAATTCAAAATGTTTTGAAACTGCTTTCAGCTGATTTCTGTCAATAATTCTTTCAAGACTTCTAATAATTTTAGGGTCCCCAGTGCACTAAAGATGTAAGGATCCCAAGAGAATTTTTGAGCAAAAATGGCCTAAAATTTATGGCAACCAACCCAAGAACCATGTTTCTCATAAAATATGCATGCTATGCTTTTGCCCTAATAATCTGTACATTGGGGGTATCCTTCATATCTTACAGAAAGTAGGTGTATCAAAGTGCACTAACAACAAATAAATGAAGAGGACTTATTAGTGTACTCAACAAGTTGTGATTTTACAATGGAATACAGCAAAACCCCGCAAACAAGAACATGTTTTTCTAAAAGACAGACTGGCTAGGTTCTTATAAATAAGGTACTTATGACATTTACAGGGTTTGGTTCTTATCACAAGGACAGTTATGACTATGATGAATATATAGCTACAGTATACAGTATGTGTGAAATATACTTAAGGGTATAATGACTGCATTTCAATATCAGAAGGTATGGTATTTTTGTTATTGACAAAGCAATTTAAATCATACAGCTAGATAAAAGAATTTGCATATTCCTGAAACTGTTGGAGGTGTCCAGTTGTCAATAATTTGTTTACACTGATTTGATGAAATTTCTTAATCATAGTGTACCATCTCATGAGAACATTGAAGTAAATCAGTCTGTATTTGGTTCTTATATTTGGGTGTCTTTTCCCACAAAATCAGTCTGCAGGTTCCTATTTTGCTATGTTCTTGCTTGAGGGGTTTTACTGTAGTAAGTATCAACTTTCTGTCGTTTTTGTCTTGAATAGCTTTGCTGGTCAGCTGGTGGAATTGCTGACTTGCTCAAACCTGCTCAAACGATCAGACAGATTTCAACATTGTGGCCTGGGACAAGTGCATGTTAAACCATTTGTTCAGGGCCTTTCACAGATAAAACAGCATCACTTCTAAATTCTTATCGTTCATTTTCATCCTTGTTAAACTGTTTCATAGCAAAATCATTCCTAGCGACCATATAGGCCTAGTAAAACTTAGGCCATACAGAACGAACACAAGATACGGGAAAGGATAACAGCACGCAATGAAGTAGCTTTTGAAAATTCCATTTTATGACGGAAAACATGAATTCGATGATTTCACGTACCTTTTCCTTCAATGTGAACCTTTTCACAGGTAACTTTCAAGCCAGGTCCGAGGAAAACAAACAATCACGTCAGCTCAAAATTTCCCGCCACAGCTACTTAGGCCTGGTACCCACTGACATCCCTGAAGGTCGCGGCGCATGCTCAGACGAATGTCGCCTATCTTGTATAATATTAATACATTTGTCAGCCTCGCTCTGGTCAACGTGAAGTGACGTCATAGAAACTGGCGTCATTTCGCACTTCTTAGCAAAGTGAAATATGTAGTTTCGCAGATTAAAAGATAAAAAATCGAGAAAATTCTACACACCATTCACAGCAGCGTGATCTATTGAATAACCAATAATTATACCAACCTTGGACTTGTCCTTGAAGGGAAAAATCTGGAGCTGGTGTGATTAATGCTAAGAAGAAAATTATCAACTGCTGCAGCGAATGATGGATTTCTTTCCATATCTATGACGTTTGTAACAGCTGTAATTTAGTTAGAATTCGGCGAAGTTTGGCCGAATTTCATCGCTGTCTTTTGTCAGAGCACAATCGAGAGGCTGTGATCGACGGCTGTTGCGAGCACGTTGTGCTCTCGTTTGATTTGCTTGTAGAAGCTTTGCATTGACATAACTAATCGAATCTGATTCTACCAACATGGAAAATGCTTAGCTGGAGAAGGCAATTTACTTCGCTATCGACAAGATTCGCAAACAAACAAACACATATCCTGACTTATGGAAAATAGCAAAAGTTAAGTCAGCGTTTAAAAAAGGTAGCTCAAAGGTCCGTAAAAACTACCGACCACTGTCTTTATTGACCATACCAAGCAAATTATCAGAGAACATTATTTGTCAGCATGTAGATACCCATATGAAAGATCATAAACTGTCATCTAATAACCAGTGGGGCTTCAAACAGTCAGTAAGCACCGAAACAATTCTCTTATACCTAACAGAGACGTGGAAAATGGCCTTGGACAATGGCTCAGTTGTTGGTGCACTGTTTATTGATTTTGAGAAGGCCTTCGACACCATAGAACATCAGACCCTAGGAATGAAGCTGTAGGCGGTGGGGATATCCGGAAACTGTTAATCTCTGCTCATGAATTATTTGGCCGACAGACAACAATATGTTGATAATGAAGGGGCAGTCTCCAATCTTTGCCCCGTTGAATATGGTGTTCCACAAGGGTCCTTCCCAGGACCATGCTTGTTTTCCATATATGTTAATGACATGCTAGAGGCATCCAAGATTGGGGAAATTCATTTAGATGCGGATGATAGGACCACTTTTGTGATATCTAAAATGGTAGACGAGGCAGTGTTGAGTTTAAATTTGATAGCAAAAGATATAGAGAGGTGGTGCAACAAGAAAAAGTTGACGATAAGCAAAGATAAAACTGAGTACACGATAATCAGTTCAAGAAACTTTATTGGTCCATTGAATCAAGTCACCATGAATGGTATAGACGAGGTAGTGTTGAGTTTAAATTTGATAGCAAAAGATATAGAGAGGTGGTGCAACAAGAACAAGTTGACGATAAGCAAAGATAAAACTGAGTACATGATAGTCAGTTCAAGAAACTTTATTGGTCCATTGAATCAAGTCGCCATGAATGGTAATAACATCAGACAAGTAACCAAAACGAAATGCCTTGGGGTCACCATTGACAGTCATTTGTCTTGGTCTGACCATATATTGAATATTACCAAATCATTTAACAGTAAATTCGCATTTTTAAAAAGGATTTCCTTCTTACCCCAACCCGTCATGGAGGAGATCTACTTCAAGACTATAATCCCATCGGTAGTATATGGGATGCTGGTCTGGGGAACATGTTTAGAGAGCAGATTGTCACCTCTTGAAAAGTTACATGCCAGAGCAGCAAAAATTGTCTGCAAGCTCGGAAGAGAAACCAGTTCCGATCAGGCCATTTTAACGACAGGGTGGATGAAACTGAGTTATATCTATAAGAAGAGAATTGCTACATTCATGCATGATTGCTATTATAAAACTACTGATCCCCGCTTGGCAAACCTTTTTTGAGAAAGACACCGCTAGAAACACAAGAAATAACAAACTGAAAGTGATACGACCAAACATTGAGGTAGGAAGATTGTCCCTACGATACAGGGGACCAACTGTATGGAACTTTTTACCGAACGATTTAAAGACAGTAGAAAGCCGGGAAATTTTCAAAAATGCTCTAAAAGACACTCCAGACATATAGGTATGATTTCATTTACCAAAGGGACAACTTTTAACCACAACAAAGAGAAAGATTTTATATACTTTTAATCTAAAATAGGCTTCTTAAATTAATTGCATAGAACCAAATTGTAATAGGTAGGTAGAGCAGGCCCACATCAGCAGTAATGCTGCCCGTCCCTGGCCTGCTTCAACAAATAAAGATGTATGTATGTATGTATGTATGTATGTATGTATGTATGTATGTATGTATGTATGTATGTATGTATGTATGTATGTATGTATGCATGCATGTATGTATGTATGTATGTATGTATGTATGTATGTATGTATGTATGTATGTATGTATGTATGTATGTATGTATGTATGTATGTATGTATGTATGTATGTATGTATGTATGTATGTATGTATGTATGTATTTATGTATGTATGTATGTATGTAACAGAAGCACCAACGTCCCGTCCACACAGAGACAATATTGTGAAATTTGCCGTTGAAAAATATGGCCTAAACGAGAAGATAACCCGAAACCACATCAAATTCCTCTTTGAAAGCGGCGCTATATACAACAAGCCTAATCCGCAAGATGAGGACTCGTACTTTATTTTTGATCCAGAAAAGTTTGATGACAGTGAAAATGATGATTCTGACTGTGATGTTTATAGTGACGATCTAAGTCTTGGTCTTGGAAATAAACCTATGCAGGACGCTGGAACTGAATCAAGGAATCCTCTCTCAGAAGCAAATGATTGCCAAGGCTCTGATTTTTTTGCCTTTTAAATATTATAAGTAAGATTATTAACGTAAACGAATCTTTGAGTTTAACGCAATTAAAATTGAGGGCAAAATGAAAAATCGTTGGAAGAAAACTTCCAGTTGAAAATCGAAAATATCAAGCTGAATAACAATGAGGTCAGACCAGTGAAAGAAACTGCTACAGAACCCCATGAGGATCAAAGTGGAAGTGAAAATTCAAATGTAACCCCTATCGATCCTAGCATTACATCTCCTCTTGAATTCAACAATGCGAACATTGTTGAATGCGAACAACATTGTTACAGAAAGCATCTTAATGGACTATCCTGAAGTGAAGAGGAAAACAAAACGGGCTAGTAAAAAAGACGCCGTAAACAATAACAAAGAAGGAAAAAGAGAATACGAAGATGAACAGTCCCAATCCCCAAGCGGCCCCAGAAATATGAAAATATGAAAAAATATATATGAAACATACAATTGAGAGAATTGTATCATGTGAACCAATCAGGATCATGACATACCGGGTGCCCTAGAAAAAAACGCAACAGATTTGATCGGGGCTAGCGGCAAAAAAATTGGATTGGTTTAATTGAGAATGATTTTTGCATAATCCTCGATAGTTAACTTGAAGATAAATACCTTACTGGTTGATTATGGTGCATTGACAGTAGGAATGTTAATCTTGAATGTAAAATTTTGCCTCCACGTCCAAACCGGAGCTTGTGGGTTTTGGCCTAAACTGAAAACGCGCTGTTTGGGGAATCTATACATACATAAATACATACATACATGTTTTATATTAAACAGGTTAATCTATGGCAGCTGTGCAGCTGATGTGGACCTGTATTCTAAAATTTAATTACAGCGAAAAATGAGTTATAAAAGTCCTAATATTTAAATTATTTTTGCGTCCATAACAAAAATAGTTTAAAATTATAGAAAGTTAATAACAAATAAAGTTGCTAGATCGATTCATACTTACAAATGTTCCTTTTTTAAAGTCAATTTGGTTTATTTTCTTCTTTTCCATAGATGCTTTCTTCTTCAGCTGCATGTAAGTAAGATCCTTCCAGGAGTCATTAAGCGAATTCCATATGACTGGGCCTCTCAATCTTGTTGAATTTCTGGCATTGTCAGTTTTTACTCTTGGGATTTTAAAGTTCTTTGTTTGCCTCAAACTGTAGCAGTTTCTATTTTTCTCAAAGAGTTCAGAGACTTGGTTGACAGTATTATTGTTGTAGACTTTGTGCATGTATAAAATCAGTCTCTTCTTATACATATAGAATATGGAATCCCATTTTGCAACTTCTAGTATCCCTTCTGATGGTATCTGCTTGTCGATTTTGTGTATCGTCCTTGCAGCAGATATATGTACTTTTTCAATTTCATTCCACATGCTTGGGGAGCAATTTCCCCAGACTAGTACTGTATACATCACTGCTGGTATTATCGTTTTAAAGTACATTTCCTCTAAGAATTTCTTTGGTAGGTAGTTCATTGCCCTGATCTTTTTCACTTTTGCACCAAAGGCTTTAGATATTTTCTTTGCTTGTGGTTTCCAGCTTAACTTATTATCAACCAAGATTCCAAGGCACTCACATTCATCTGCATACTCAATGCTCTGCTCTTCAATGTTCAGTTGCGGTAATGGGCCGGTAAACTTTCGTCGATTCAAGATCATTGCTTTTGTCTTGTCCGGGTGAATTGTCAATTTATGCTTTCTACACCACTCTTGTATTTCATTCAGAGTTCTTTGTAATGCTATGCAGGCGTTATCTACGCTATCTTGGATTACATATGCTGTCGTATCATCCGCATACATTTGGATGTGGCCAGATCTTACAGCTCCAGGCAGATCTCTTGTGTAGATACTAAATAGCCTGGGCCCTAGGAGTGATCCCTGTGGTACACCATATGTAATTTGCTGAAAGTTTGACATCGCCTCTCCAATTTGGGTTTGTTGTTTTCTGCATTGCAGGTAATCATGTATCCACTCTGCAAAATCCCCTGCTATTCCAGAACTTTGTAGTTTTTTATCTAACACTACATGATCAACAGTGTCAAATGTATGTATGTATGTATGTATGTATGTATGTATGTATGTATGTATGTATGTATGTATGTATGTATGTATGTATGTATGTATGTATGTATGTATGTATGTATGTATGTATGTATGTATGTATGTATGTATGTATGTATGTATGTATGTATGTATGTATGTATGTATGTATGTATGTATGTATGTATGTATGTATGTATGTATGTATGTATGTATGTATGTATGTATGTATGTATGTATGTATGTATGTATGTATGTATGTATGTATGTATGTATGTATGTATGTATTGTCTGAGGTCGAGTGAGTGGAGGTATGCATGTTTAGGCATGTAACACCTGGACAAAAAAACAAGTAAACGCGAGGAAATCATTGAAAACTCGAAGGGGTATGTCTGCCTGCAAGACATAGTCATCGCAAACTATTTCCATAACCACCATCTTCTGACTGGAGGGTGCTGCAGTGTCAGCATCAAAAATATGAAAAAGAACTTAGAAGCTGATCCCTTGCTCAGGCTCTTTCTATGTGGTTTGTTATGCATTGCATGGAAGAGCAGTCATGCTACGATAATTGTATAAGGTTGTGAGAGCTTTTACTTTCATTTTGTCGAAGTTTTGAATGTTTCCATCAATTGAAGGTGGCTGGTTTTCTGTTCAAATTCAGACTGTTGGATAGCAGAGTGTGGTCCCACCTCGAGTTATACCACGGGTCACAGCAAGGGTCACAGCACGGGTCACACCCTTCCTAGATGCTGAATTGCACTTTTTGCTACCGAAAACCACGGGTCACACGGGTCACACCTGTTTTTTATAAAAAAAATAGTATGTACTATTTTTTATAAAAATCAGTGTGACCCGTGTGACCCGTGCCAATTTCTATATAATTTCAATGGATATCGCCCTTTAGTAGTGTGACTTGTGGTGTTACCCGTAGTGTGACCCGTTCCAATTTCTGCAGTATCACTATGCTAGTCTACTAAGAAACCATCATTTCATAAAATTGATGCTATTTGGCTGCCAGTACACTTGTCTAGTTTGATTGATGGTGGAAATTCTATGATTTCAGAGCCATAGACCATCCCCATTCATTTCGTGACGTCAAATTGAACGATCAACATCACTAATCACAAAACAGACCTCATATCTGGAACAAGCGCCATCGAATTAGTACCATACAACTGAAAAAGTTTACATTTGAGCTCTTCCAAAAATTTTTGCCCTCGGACAATCCTCGCCAAAACCTCTTGACACAAAATAAGATTTTCGGCATTTTTCGAAAAAATCACAGCTCCTTTTAATTCAGCTGAAATATTTTTGCAAAGTCCCCTTCTTCCCAAGCCAATGTTGATTGTCTCGACTCAGGACACTTGCAGCATGATTTTGTCTACGTTATAGATATCAACAACATTGACTTGGGGGGGGGGCAAAGGGGGGCATATGCTCTTCAGATCTACATTTTTCCGTTTTGTGTCAAGGGTTTTGGCGAGGATTGTAGTTCCTTGAGGGAACGTGAAAAACAAGTTGATTCTGCGACTATCATTGTTTGAATGAAATCCATTCTGTATAATCTGTCTCAGCATTATTGCGAAACACAATCAACTATACCCTCGGGAAAGTATCCATGAATAAGATCCTTGAAAATGCTCACCTGTGCTTGGCTTTTTTGTCGGTGCACTGTGAGTGAAGAGACTTTCATTTGTGTATACATGCAATAACATGTTTGTTCATTTTCATCTCTCGACTTTCTATTGAAATGTTTGCTCAAAGTATGGGTTCTTCTTATGCTTATGACTAAGGAGATTCCCCAAAACAGCGAGTTTGCAGTTAGGCCAAAATCCGAAAGCTCTGGCTTGGAAGTGGTACAAAACTGGACTTTCAACATTGATATTCCTCTCATCAATGCAACAATATCAACAAACAAGGTATTTATTTATCTTCAAGTTGACTATTGAGGAGAATTGTTTTAAAAATAATTTTGGGTTGATTCGATCAAAATTCTTTTCGCTATCCCTGATCAAGTCTGTTGTATTTTTTCTGGGACACCCGGTATGTACTTTAAAGTGACGTCAGAAGAGCTTATTTGCTTTTATGGCATCATTATCCATTGATAGTTTATTTGAATTCACCATTTCGCATAGAAAAGACGAGAAATGATGGAGAAAGGGTACCATACGCCATTCAAAACGGCTTTATATGTATTTACTATCAATCACACGGACCCCATACCTTTTGTTCAAGGGGCCATAACGCCTGTAAACTTTTCTTGGTAAAACGAGCGCACTTGCTACTGGTTAAATCACAACCTGGTCACCTCATTTTGATTACCGCAAAATCTGTCAATCTGTGAAATATTTCATAAGCAAGGCCAAATCCCGTCGTCATTTTACAAGATAAGTAGCATTGCTTGTGACCTCCTTTGCGTTCAACGTTTTGTCGGAAAGCCTTTACTGACCATCGCTCAGACCCTATGATTATCACGTGACTATGCCCTCGTGGCAAAGTGCAATACGTAATATTGCGAAGAAGACAAAACATTGGGGGGGGGGGAGAGTATGATACACCATAAATATGCTTGTACAAGACCATATGGAGCTATGAGTTCGTCTTTCCCATGGGTAAAGCAGGACCTATTTTGAAATTGGTCACACTAAGAGAAATTCGTATTTTTGCTAATAACAGATTTTCTGTGAGTTGCAAAGTAATTTAACTGTTTTCAGTATTTGCAGGCGGCAGAAAGTAACTCATTTTATCATTATTTTCACGAAAAAATCGTAAGGTGTAATTTCTTCTGCGTAAAAACTCATTTTTGATAAAAAATATGCCATTATTGAACTTGTTTTCACAGTGCTGAATGGCAACGAAATTTTTAGCTGATTTGGAGCTGAAAACCAATTCTAACATGGAATTATGCTGAATTTTACTTGAAGTAGCCCTATATAGGTATATGAGTCTCTAGTACGAAGTAGGCGCTGCCAAAAGGATAGGAAAATTTTGTCCGTCCGACAGACGGACTGCATGCACTTAATGTATGATCATGCTATGTAAATAATCATTTTAAGAAAAGAGATGGATCGAAATGCAATCCCGAAGAGTTGAGCTATACATAGATACCAAAACCTTACAGGAAAATACTGTTTAGCAGCAAAGACATGCAACTGAAAAATAAGCACTAAAAATTCGCTTTCTATCTAGTCCGTCCGACAGACGAGCAAAACCTGGATTTTCACAGGACAGAGAAGGTAGAATGCAGGTCCGTAAGGTTTATTTTGTAGACCACCAGATGTCTTAAACAGGATTACAGCTCAAGCAGCCATGCACATTAAGGTTTAGGCAGTCGGTAGCTCCAAAGTATCAAATGTCCATCCGACAGATTTTTGAATTAAAAAATAGGCCCAGCGTGAAAAGAAACGAAAGATATGAAGCGGCAAGTATCTACTGCAAAAAGGAACATTCACTGAAAGGAAGGAGGTGGTTGTATGACTTTCAAATGAGTTTTAAACTCTATCATCACACCCGCCACTTTATGGATAACACACGGAGACGACAGAAACATATCGTTTTTAAGATCGTTGGGAAATCTTCTCCACTATGCAATAAAATCTGCATGAGGGAATCGCTTGAAAGATGGGAATGTCCAATTGGTCATGGCAAAACAGAAAGTTCAGCAAAACGATCTGTACGGGTATATGTAGGTAGTACTTCAAAAGAATAGCAGATCAACGGAAAATGCTCCTTGTCCTAAATGCCATCTCTGGAAGAGCACGCTAGGTTTACACCGGGTGAGTGAAAAAAAGCAACGCCCGGCGGGGCGTTTGAAGGGCTACTGATCCCTGGGTATATAAGCATTGTATATTGCTCCCTGGTATTTTGCAATACCCAATTGAATAGCTAAAATGTTCAATTGTTTTTTAGGAATGATGGGGCTAAAATTGGTCAATCCGTTCAGATTCTGTTTGAGCTTTTCTAAAATGAGCTCTTTTGAGAAACCTTACAAAACATGCTAGAATTATAAGCAACAATCCCTCATGTGTTTACCTCACAGCGATGACTTTCAGCACGCTTTAGTACATGCTTTCTTTTTGATGATTTGAAAAGTCATCCCCCTAGTGTCAATAACTTATTCAAGGGGATTTCATTCTCCCATGAGGACAGAATACATGAACGCACCCAAGAGTAATTGTTGCTAGGAAGGAGAACAAAGGGAAATCTTGCTTTGTTTTTTCACTCGTTTTTGCAGGTTTTCGAAAGGGATTTTCGGCAGAAAATCTCCTCTGTCGACGGGAAGGAATGGCCGATTAAAGCCAAGTAAATTACTGAACCTAATTTGACATATCGGGGATAAAATAAGACAGTTTTCAATATCATTGCTTTGATATTCAGGGAGCAGGATTTTTTCAAACGCCGGGCGTTTTTGTTGAATCACCCGGTAGTATGTCTGAAATTGGTTATATATTTCATATTATATATTTCATATTTCATTTGTTTAGGGAGGGTTGCCCTTCAACCGAAGTTGTTTTTCAAGGGGCCCTCCATGCTTTGACTTTTGACACTAGCGAGCGTAAATATCAAAAAATTTGTTGATTTCTTCATACCTTCTCTTTGCAGTGTGAGAAAATCTATGAAATGACTTCTCAGGGACAGCAACTTTTGCCTAAGCAGGGAAGAGATCATTTTTCAAACCTGTCCTCCCAAGGCAATGTTGGCATTGCACTTCCCCAAGTCTTTTCCACGTCAAAATACAACATGATGACTTCTTCGCGGAGGCTTCGCATCTCTCCTGCGCACGATTAACTTTTCAGTGGCAGTTTTTGTAGAAATAAACATGGGAGAGACTTGGGCAACCCCACGCTGGCATCCATTGTTGGCATCCACTTTCCGTATGACGATGAGTCCTTTGTATCCCTGCGGTAAACCTTGCTCAACGGGGACTCATTATGAAACTTTGAAGTAGCTGGTCCTATCTCATGCATTCGATCGATCGAATCTGGCTAGACCGGCTGCCGTACCTCTGTCCAACGGTTACTCCTCGGAAAGAAAATACGGTAAAAACCACGTTGAGTAGACGTCTAATGAAAGAAACTTGCTATGAATCTGAAGAAGCAAGTCCACTTTACCTGATGAGTGCAAACAAAGTCCTGCAACCTACATTTTCCATGTTTTTAAGACGAAAACAAAGCAGAGAAGTCTTCAACTACCTGCTGCAGCAACTTCATTCAAAATCTAGTCTACTGCAACATTCGAAAATCTAGTCTATTGAAAATGCGCCAGCATTGTTCTTTGCCAAATCCCGGCCAAATCTCGCAAGCTGATTGGTACTGCGGGAATCGCGAAGTTGAGGCCTAGGTTTTTCAGAGTAACAGTACACGTTTCTGTTGACTTTGAAGCGCCATCATCAAGTCAAAGAGCACAGGGAAACAAGAGACTCACTGTCATAATTCTATTGACCAGCCACTCTCAGCAATCTTTGTGTCCTGTAGTTTTGATTTATCACGATGATCGCAAATTTCTTAGGACTTTTTTTTTTGGCAGCAAAATCCAATTTTCACAATGGTGGTAAAAGATAACAAAGAATTGTCTTTTGAATGAGAGGCCTCGATCGCTGAAATTCATTGTAAGTCAGTTTATTTTGACACAAGGATCGTTGCGATCGCAGATATCGAAAATTTTTATTTCAAATGCAATGATCGCTAGTTATGCAACAATCGCTGGCACCTTCGACAAACGATTACTAGCCACAAATTTGTTCCATCCTTGCATCATCAGCGATCCTTGCGATCAAACGGAAACCAGCTTTAGAAGAGAATGTTTTCATATTCCAGTAGGATGTCTCAAAATAATTTCAACCCGTTTGTTTTTTCATACAATTCAATAAAATGTTACAAAAAAGATGATGCGGTCTACACTACTTACAAGAAATTACTTTACAATACTATTGGGACAAATACCCCCGGGGAACAAAAACCTTTGACTACCCCAAGGGAATTAACATGGATAAAAAGAAAGAAAAAACCACTTAAACTTAAACAATACTAATAAAAACAACACACACGGATAGTAAGAGCAATTTGATGCCCAAGTCTGCTGCATATTAGACGTAAGAGCAAATTGATGGCGAGGAAACGTAGCTGGGGGAGAACAACTTTTTTTTCTATTCAAATATTAATGTTTACAATATATCATTATATTTAACTATACCTATTCTAATTACTATACAACAATACTGGTACGATACCATGGGGAGCGAAAGACAATGACTACCCCATGGCCAATATAAAAAGACACGCAACGTTCAACTAACTACGACTACACTACAAACGAATAGGGACTAATTGGCAATGTACCAGATTCTGTTCCACACCAGATGCCAGGTCAGGAATATGATAACTTGAATGATGTCGCAAGCGCAACTGATTATGATAGATGAAATGCCTGACATCTGAAGTGACGAAATATTTACAACGAAAGAGAATATTTACTTTAAGGGACTGGGTGGTTGCATGCTAAGGCTGTGAAGATCTCAATCAAACCGATCAGTTTCGTTGATAAAACGTAAAGCCAATTCGAGTATACTTCTATTCAAGTTATTAGAAAGGTTGTGATCACCATATAACAAAAACTGGGTCAAAGCATCATTAGAGAGGTCGGCAATTTGTATGACTGGTTGTAATAATCTAGCAATTTCAGCGAGAAGATCTTGCCGTTGAACATCAAATGAGGGGCAGAGCAATAAAAAGTACTCCGTTTCAAGAATAACTTTCCCGTCTGTTTGACCACCGTGGAGGAGCTGAGATTCAATTATCTCTGTTTTACACGGTTGCATAGTTCAGGCTTCAAATTAGAGCTTGAGACCATATTTGAATCAGCCTGACAAGTGGTTGCTGATTTATGGTCGAAAAAAAGCAAAATAGATGGTTAACAGATGGTTGCTTCAGAAACAGCACTTCGATTTTCTTTAGCAATGTCAAAATGAAGTGAGTTTGAAATAAAGAATTCTGTCATTGTATTAAATTTTCTCTACATGTTTTAAAAAGGAGAGAGTGCTCATTTATGAATAGAAAACTATAGTAACCTTTTTATGAAATTCACAAAATTTTTAGTGCGATGCTAGAACCATTTCTTTGGAATCTTGGTTTTTACGCAGTTGCATGGATCAGCAACATACATACAAACATACATGAAGTGGCATGAACATTCCTCAGCCGATGCTGTCTGTTGGAGATGCAGTAACTCCTCGAAGTCGCGGGATATCTAAAAGGGCATTTAAAAAAACACAGCCCCAACATCTGGAGAGTAGGCTGCTTTCAAGAAATTTGAGAAATCTCAAGTAGTCTTGCGTTGTCATCAAAGTGGGTAAAATAATCTGCAAAAATTACAGCGGTTTCTCTTGTCTTCTTCGCACATGCTCCTTCTGATTTGTCTGTGAATTTTTTTTTTGAGGTTTATGGCAGTGAACCTTGGACAAGAAGCAGGGAAAGCAATAAGTGCCTATTTTCTCGCGCATTGTGAGGAAACTGGAGGCTCATTCATAAACGTACACGCATTTCTTATTTGCTGTATGCTTTTGTAGATTTGGCATTCTTGTACTGGGAAACTCTTATTATCACTTGAAGGTCACACGGATATTGTATATAGCTGCCAATTTTCACCAGATGCAAAGACAGTTGTAACGTCATCGGCTGATAAGAGCATCAAGGTAGGTATTCATTTCCCATTTTTATTGCCAATCAATTGTGTATTTTCGTTGTTTCCCACAGATAGGATATTTCTTATGCAAGGTATGTTTACTTGCAATTTTGTAGAGGGCTCATTTCATTTCATTTTAATCCTGATCCTACGTGGCTTTTCTTAGTATCCTCAGGCCGGGAGGGTGTAGAATTAGCCCCCCCCCTCCCTCAGAGCACCAAATTTATAAGGACTTGAAGAGCAAATTTGCCTCACTTTCAGAGTTTCGCAAAGAAAACGAGAGTCTCTCCAAGGTCTGCCTAATAGGCTTGGCAGGCATTCTAAACCTACCAAACCTGCCGTTTTCGGAATTTGGTATTCAATCAAGCACAAATTCCGAGTCTTCTGCGTGTATAGTTTTCGGAATTGACCCAAGAAAAAACACGCCCTTAGAGTGCATTTTCTATCTTTTCTCACCATTTCTTGAATTAATATAATACTTTATTCTTTAATTGATATTATGGTTTATTAATTGTAAATTACGCTATAATGTCCTGTGCTATTCATCATGTAGGTATGGAATGCTGAAACAGGCCAGCCGATATTCACGTTAAAAGGGCATACAAGTGATGTGTATTGCTGCAATTTCAAGCCAACAGACAATCATATAATTGCTACATGCTCAGCAGACAAAACGATCAAGGTATAACCAAGACTTGAAAACTCTCTGACCATGTGACCGGGCGGTCGCAGGAAATTTTCTAGTCAAAATGTCCTTCAGGCGGTTTTTTAAAATGCATGTTTTTTCGTGCGTCAGACCCTTTTTTCTCATTTTTCGTACTGAAAATAATTTATAAAGTCTAGCAAATTACCGAACATAGATTTTTATCTCATGTACAATTATGAAATTAAGATTTTGAGCACTAATGTTATGAAAAGTCGCAAATCTGAATATGAATCTGGGGTCAGAAATTTCACATGAGGCAAGCATAAGAAATTTTGAAAAATTCCAGAATGAAAGGTGTTTGTTCGGAATACCGCGAATTTCCCCTTTTTTAAACCACAAAGGAAAAGGTGTTGAATCTGATTAGCTCGCTAATCAATCGGACGAGCGAAACGTTTTTGGGCATGCGCAATTTTACAAAGGAAGAATGAAGGGCGATGACCCTGAGATCGATATTGCGCAGACTTCAAAGCTCTTCGATGGGCGTCTGGCTCTTCTGGAGAAAATCCGAGAGACTTTCGTTGATAGTATCCCGAACTAGTGTATTGTTCTGCTGGAATGAATAGAATTCTGTATGAGCAAGTGCAGTATTTCTGTATTTTTACTTGCTTTCATGGCTACTAAAAATGGAAGGAAATTCTGCTTTACAAGCATGTCAAGATTGTGAAATGGACGGAAATGGCCTTCAAAATTTGATCAAATCATAAAAACACTCGTCACACAG
Organism: Aurelia sp. 4 Dawson et al 2005; assembly: GCA_964019985.1. Classification (NCBI taxonomy): domain Eukaryota; kingdom Metazoa; phylum Cnidaria; class Scyphozoa; order Semaeostomeae; family Ulmaridae; genus Aurelia; species Aurelia sp. 4 Dawson et al 2005. Next base: position 1,416,615 of record OZ026510.1, read on the forward strand.
GACGATAAAAAAAGTACAGTTTTCACGTGTGAAAATTTTTTTCTACGAATGGATTGCAATAAGACCAAACTTCTTTAGTATTAATTTGAAACCATGGTTTCTGCGAGAAGTGAAATTACCTTTTGAATCGATGCGCGTGGCCTGGACCCATGGGGCGCGGGAAACTGCTGTCAAGATAAAGTAGAACTTATTTTCTCATTTTATCCTGGTGCCATATGTTCAGGTACGGGATGTAGCATTTTTTGGTTGCCTTTTTTCAGGCTGAAAATAAATTGTAGGGTGTCATTTTAGGAAGCCATTTTAGACGAACGACTCTTTAGGATATTAATTTGACAAACTTTCATAAACTTGGTTACAATTTTCCATTTTTCTTGGCCTGTAATTTTTGGGATAATGATTTCCCAGAATTGTCTAATTCTTAGGGTGTGATTTCAGACGTGAAAATGGCACACCTCCGTCACTTGTCTATTGGAGTTACCCTCTCCCCTCCCGCGGGGGCCTAAGGCAATTTCTTGTGATTTGATCACCTGTTCCGTGTCTCGTCTCAGACACTTAGGAACCAATGAATCTCGTAAGATCGAATCTACGGACACATTTTCAGTGCCTATAACAATACTTGAAAAGTAATGAGAAAATTTTGATGCAGCTTTCTCAAAAAACGATTGAGAGTAGAAGTAAAATGAAATAACGATGCAGTCGGAATGATGCTGTAACTTGTAGCGGACAAATTTTTCATCTATGCTAAAAAATAACTGATTGATCTTCGAAGTCGGTGTATTTTTAAGATAGCTTTTCTAAAATTGTTTTGTTCATGGGGGGGGGGCAAATTGGCCGGCTCTGGTAGGTTTTTGTTAATAACTCTAACAGGAGAAGCTTTATGGGATTTTTACGGTCATGAGACTTCTTGAGCTACCTATTGTGCAACTTCTCAAAGTTTCATCGAAATATTTTAAAAGATTAGGGGGACAATGACAATTTTCTGGGACTTACACTGAGAAAATTACAGAGTGTCAAATGTCAATTATCGCGAAAAAGTAGCAATATTTGAACATTTTGTAAATATATTTTGTAGTTTAGTGCTGTTTGATGTATTCCATCATAATTATCATGTTTGGATGGAAATTGTGCTTCAAATTCAGTTTCACCTCGATTTCCCGATTTTGGCGAATTTTGCCGCTTTTCTTGACCACACGAAGGAAAATGCTGATGTGAGCACAAATGATGAAAAATTTTAAGTTAATTTCTACACTTTCAGAAAGTACAAGCCTAGGGCTTTCAGTAAACCAAATTTGGTTACTCTACCTAGCACCAGTCAAGAGTCAAGTATCAACGATGTACTCGAAGCTTGTAGACATTCTGAGAGTGCTGATATCAATATGTTGCAACTTCTTCTGTACGGAAACAAAAATTTGCCCTTGGCAGCCAAAAAAAATGATCTTAACTTTAACTATCTAGTACACTTCTGGGACAGAACGCTTTGGTTGAAGGTTACTACAATCCTTGAAAGGAGCATCCAAATCCCTTCTGTATGTGTCTGTTTTCAGTAGTTATGTAATGTCTTAAGGAAGCTTGCAGCCAAATAATATACATTTTACACTTCCTTTCAAGGTTCCAAACTTTTCAAATCTTCAATCGCGATTATTTGGTTGTAAGAATCCTTAACTTTTAGCTCTTTGTGTCTTTGTATCTCTTTTTTTTATGTTATGACCCCTGGTTGGACAAAATGTTTTGCTCCTTGGGGTATCGTCTTCGTAGTAGGGTAGCGTTTGGTGTAGGTATAGTAAGTCATTATGTATTGTAAATTTTTAATGGAATACATAAGAAAGAAAAAAATCAAGAGTTAGGTAGGGGGAGGGCTTGTAGGCCCCCCCCCCCAACCAACCAAGATAGGACATATTAGATAGCCAAGCGCTATTGGGTGAAGTAAACGCTGTTGTTTCATTCTGTATTTCTATTGTTTATCAGATATGGGACATTTCTGCTGGTGTATTACTAGATACGTTTCATGGGCACGAGGACACCGTTAACTGGTGCTGTTTCTCACCTGATGGGAAGAGAATTGCTTCGGCTTCAAACGATCTAACGCTGAAGGTAATGAGTTTTTGTTCCAAATATCATTGTATCCCTATGCTAAAAAAATTGGTCTACGCTTGAATGATTTTAAAATAAATGATGAAAGAAATGGGCACTTCGATCTATGATGTATATAGACAAGAGATGCTCTTGAATCTGCCGAAATCCACTGAGTTACGAGCTTTAAAAAGATCAAGTTTTTACAAATGCAGAAATCAAATGCTGGCTTGCCACCTGCAAGGAAAACATTTTCTTAGCCCTTTTTTGAATCATCTTCATGAAATCGATCAGCTTCATGGATATACTGCAAGGTTAATTCAAATATATTTCTATCAACGTCATTCTTTGGTCCCCATTTGGTGTTAATGCTCCGTACTGTTAGAATGTGCTAGAAATCACAACTTTCTTTGGATTTTCAGCTGGAAGTTTATCGATCTTATTGATAAACTGTGATTGTTCGCTATTTATCCGCAGTAGCTATCACATTTCTCACTTTTTTCATTTCAATTTTCATGTTTATTTTTGTCACACAATGCCGGCCCCATCAGCCGAGTGGACTACTTTTCAGGGGACCGTATCAAAGTTTGCAATATTACAGCTAAAAGGAATTGATTACAAATTAAGCATACGTCTACAGCATACGTAAACTGAGTCAGGCTGAGAAAGACAAATTAATTACTCTTCTGCCTACTTTAAAATTACCAATGTAGGGGGTACCTGTTTGACATCCAAAAGCAATTTATTCCAAGTCTTTTTCCCATAGAATGTATAGCTTTCTGTGCAGTGCAGTTTTTCACGCGAGGAACTAGGATTTTGGCATTGGCTTGCTCCAAATTCATACTGATATCACGCACAGAATTTTCTTGGAAAGTTTTGAAAGATAGCCGGGTGCAAGATCTCATCATGTTTTGTATGTAACAGTAGTTGTCTCGCTTTTATCACATCAATAGTTTTGACCAATTTAGTTTCAGTTTTTCTCGGAAAAACATTGATACGAAATCAACAAGTATAGATACGAAAATGGAAGAACTGCTCATTCTTTGTGTATTCAAATTTCAACTATTGTCATCTCGTATGGCTTTATTTGTCTGCCAAATCTTTGCATAAAGTCGAACGAATGCAATAGCGTGCTTTACGATTTCAATATGATGATCACAACAGTTCATATCAAGAACTATTACACAGGTCTGGTGGGTTTTTTATGCATGTTCCTCGCTTACGTAGCCTCTTTGTGTCGAACTCTACAAGACAATGAAGAAATTAAATCCTTCCTTCAGGGAATATTTATTTCAGTTTAGATCCCTATGAAAATGAATCGCTCAACGAGAAATCCGTACGATCTGAAACATTATAGATCGAATAAAGTAACCTTCGGCTCTAATAGTTGCAGGTCTTTAGGACTTCAGGTATGGAATAGCGTTTGTAATGCGATAAATCCACTGAAACTCCCAAAACTTTTGAAACAAATCCTGAAACAATGGAATGGAATACAATGCACATGCAAATGCCTTAAGTCTTAGGGTGGGTTTTGGCTGTTTGATACCAGGGAAAGATTCTATATATGTATTTAAATTTGTTTAATATAGTTTATGATTTGGATTTTTTAAATATTCAAATTGGATTAGTTTGTTGTATAGTAAATCCCCGCATATAAGAACCTACTTTTTCGAAAGCCAGTCTGAAATAGGCTCTTATCTTAAAGGTACTAAGACTAATTTCAAGGTATAAAGGTTCTTATTGGAAGGGTGTCTCATGTAGGCCCTTTCAGAGTCTTACAAAGATGTTCAGCCCTATTATTTGTTTTGGGAGCGTCCTTGTGGACCTAATAACAAATGGGGGAGGAGAATCAAACTTGTAAAGCCAAGTGGGGCCAAAATGAGCTTAATAAAGGCAATCAAAAATCAACGTTGCCACCCCAGCAACAAGAACCTATGTCTCATCAAACTGAAACAGGTGCTTTTTTCAAGGTGCATGATTTAGGAAAAACAGCCTCTAGGTTCTTATTTTGGTAGGTTTTTATATGCCAGGATTTACTGTATTTTATATTAAAGAAGCTGGCTTTGTAAATATTTCGAGTTAAAACAAGTTGACAACATCTAAATTTGGCCTTGAATAATTGCTTCCTTTTTCAATTGTCATTAAATAACACATGCTTTTGCTAAAAATAACCGCTCAGATCTGGAGCCTAATTTTTGGGACGCCCTTCAGGTAAATTCGACTTCAACAAGATCCGTTTGTTATGAAATGGTTGAAAAGTGGCCTAAAACATTCGATCCTTCGCTGATCTTTCACGTGTCAGATTGATGATACTGATAATGTTTTTATTTACCAGGTCTGGGACGTATCGTGCGGAGAATGTTTATTTACAAGCTGCGGTGACAAAGATTTCATTTCATATTGCTCCTATCACCCATCTGGGAAAAAGATTTTGGCAACAAGTCAAAATTATTTACAGGTACAGTAGAACGATTTCAAATTTCCTAGCCACAGGTCCCAGAACATCGCTGCTGGTCTCGACGCCTACTGTCTTATTTTCATTCCCCTCATAAGAGTCCTGACTAAGCGACATTTATGTTAGGTTTATGACGGTGAGTCCCTTGTATCCCTGCAGTAAACCGAGCTCAGCAGGGACTCATAAGGAAACAGTGAAAAATCGAACCCTATTTTTTGCCTTCATCAATCGAATGATGATGGATCACGGCTTCGAATCTCGCGAGAATGTTATCAGTTCTTCAATTGAATTGAAAATTCTATCACATTTACCGCAGCCATTGTGATTCACAAATCTCACAATCTGATTGGTACTCTAGGAAGCTCAGAGCTTGGGCCTAAATAGGATCAGGGTTTCAGAGTAATGTTATGAGTCTCTGTTGACCGAAGTGGCATCATCCAGTCTAAGGAGAAAGGGACTGTAGGTCATGAGTCTACACTGAGATGGCAGCACATCATATAAATTCGATTACGTTCAGGGGAATAAAGGTTATTGTACAGTGCTCAAAGATATATACGATTTGAATTTTATTGCAAATTTCGAATTTCACTTACTTGAAATCGGCTAATCCGTTCTGAGGTTACAAGGACTTATGTCACGAACGCACATGTGCTCCTTGAATATTAAAGCAATGATCATCATCATCATCGTCAACCCATAGTCTCACGACCGTAGGGGCACATAGATGCTTTCCGAACAATCAGCCTCCACTGTTCTCTGTCTCTTGCTTTCTTCATAATTTCAATAATCTCCAGCATTGTCCACTCTTGTATGTTATCTATCCACTGTTTCTCTGGTCTGCCTCTTCCTCTTTTTCCTTCTACCATCCCTTCCATGATCATTTTGGCCAAGCTGTTGTCCTGCCTAACAAGGTGCCCAAACCATTGGAGCTTCCTTTTCCTTACAGTTCCCAATAACCTTTCTGATGTACCAGTTGTTGCATCTATTTGATTTTTAATACTCTCATTTGCGACGTGTGCAGTATATGGAATCTGTAACATGTGTCTGTGGCACTTGAATTCAAAACTCTCTATCCTTTTCTCCATTTCTTTACTCAACGTCCAGGCCTGGCAGCCATATAATGCAATTGATGTTATTACCGCTTTCAACAGTCGCACTTTGGTGTTTACCGTGATCTTTTTATTTCTCCATATCTTGTTATACTTTATCATAGATGCTAATGCCATTGCCAATCTGGTCTTAATTTCTTTTTCACATCTAGCATTATCTGATATGTAAGCTCCTAAATATTTGAAATCATTTACTTTCTCTATGGTATAGTTTCCGACTTGAATGTCAATGTTGTCTGCGTGTTGCATGTTGTTTTTCTTCCCAATCTGCATAATCTTACACTTTTCGCCATTAATCTCCATTCCCATTTTTGCTGATGCCTTATCTAACCTCTCCGTTAGTTCAGATAGCTTTTCCATTGAATCGGTAATCAAAGCAATATCGTCAGCAAATCGCAGGTTAGTGATTGGTTTTCCATTTATCGATACAGCTGTTTCAAAACCTTCTAAGGCCTCTGACATTATTTGTTCAAGAAATATGTTGAATAGATAGGGTGACAGCAGACACCCTTGTCTTACGCCAACTTTTGACTTAAACCAGTCCGTCAAGGTGTTATCAACTTGCACGGTGCTCTTTGTATCATCGTATAAAGCCATTATAATATCAACAAGCTTGTGATCAATGTTGTGCTTTTTCATTACGGCCCATAATGCTTCTTGCCACACTGGATCAAATGCCTTTCTATAATCTATAAAATTGTGATATAAGGTCTTGCGTTTTTCTTTGAACTTCTCACATAATATTCTTAAGTTGGTAATCTGCTCTGTTGTACTTCTTCCTTTACTAAATCCCGCTTGTTCTGCAGCTATTATTTGTTTGATTTGGGGTTTTGACCGACTTAATATTATACGTAGTAACACTTTACTTGGATGACTTATTAAACGAATCGTTCTGTGGTTCTGACATTTCTTAATATCTCCTTTCTTAGGTAATTTGATTAGTATTGATTTTGTCCACTGTTTTGGCCATTTGTTCTTTTTCCATGCTTCATTACAGATCTTCAACATTACTTTGTGCATTTCTTCCCCTCCTGCCTTCAACAGCTCCGCAGGAATGTTGTCGATTCCTGCTGCCTTACCATTTTTTTAGACTATTTATTGCTTCAGTAACTTCACTAGGTAAGATTTCTAGATCTCCTCTTTCCTCAACCCTTGCCGCTTCTTTCTTCAGCATTTTTAGATATTCAGTGTCAGTATTGATCTCATAATTGTATAGCTCTTAACAGTATTCATACCACCTCTTGCATACTCCCTCAGGTTTGGTCAGCAATACACCATTTTTGTCCTCAATAACAGACATTCTTTTTTCTGATTTCTTGGTTAATTTCTGGACGATTTCAAAAGCTTTTTTACTGTTGTTGTTATTAAGACTGTTTTCTACTTTTTCACATTCTTTATTTATCCATTCTTCTCTGGCTTCCTTGATGGCTGCTTTTATGTTGCTATTAACTGTTCGATACTCACTCATCTTCTTGTCACTTTTCCCTTTTTGATTTTTCAATGACCTTCTCTTGTCACACAGATATAAGATTTTATTGTTAATCCATGGATCCCTTGCTTTTCTCACCTTGCCTAGTACTTCAAGGGCAACTTCTTCCGTGCCCTTGACGAAATTATCCACAATTTCTTGCATTTTTGATAACAGTGCGAACTTCCTCCAATTTTTGCTTCGAATTCTACTCTTACATTAGGGTCATTCAGTTTTTCAAGGTTAAACTTTATTCTTGGGTTTGATGTCTTTCTGCTTTTCCTCAGTCTAATTTGTATTGTCATCATCACTAAATCATGATCACTTCCTATATCTGCTCCAGGAAAGCTCCTAGTCTTGTTAGCTCTAATGCTAGTTCTGTACGGTTTTTGTACTAATATATAATCAATTTGGTTCTTGTATTTATCGCCAGGTGAATGCCATGTTGTTCTCCTTGATATTTTGTGGTTGTGAATTGTGTTCGCAAGAATCAAATTATGAGATTTTGCAAATTCTAACAACCTTTCTCCTCTTGCATTTGTTCTACCAACGCCATATCTACCAACTACCTCCCCCCAAATATCATGAGCATCAATTCCAACCTTCGCATTCCAGTCACCTTGTATTATTAATATATCTTTCTTTGGTGTTTCTTTTATTGTGTCTTCTAACTCACTGTAGAACCTCACAATCACCTCATCATCATATGAAGTTGTGGGCGCATAGACTTCAATAATTGTAACATTTTTGGGCTTTCCACATAGTCTTATTGCGGTTATTCGATTGGATACCGCTCTGAATTCCATCACTGCATTTACATCTTTCTTATGCACAATCAACCCTACTCCATTTTCATGCTTTTCACTTCCAGAGAACCAAATCTTGTGCCCTTCATCAGTTGTAATCTCACCGAAACCTGACAGCCTTGCCTCTGCAAGCCCAACAACATTCCATTGATATTTCTCTAGTTCATAGACCAATTCATTGATCTTGCCTTTTGCATGTAGAGTTCTTACATTCCAAATACCAACTGTTATTTCCTCTTTGGCTATTTTCAATGCCTTTTCATTAACTTCTGCTACAGTAACTAATTTTTCACCCTTAGCCTGCAGATCACTAAGGAATTATATTTGAATTATTTATAAATTTTAACATAACATATTTCAACATAATAAACTTAATTTAAGAAAAATAAGGAATTATATTTTCACTAAAGCAATTATATTTAATGTTATATCATCTCTTTGCTGAGACATCAAAAGCCCAATCTGTCGGACGTTTGTTTTTTGTCTTCAATCTGTTTTGAGTGGGCTTGTCATGATTTCTTGCTCCTGAAGGCTAATTTAGGCCCAATGTGCATGCCGCATCCAGGCATGGGACCCCTAGTTTAACGTCCCTTCCGAAGGACGACTAGGTGAGTTGTGAGGTCAAGCCCCCGAGGTCACCCATCCGGAGTTTGACCTCACTCGACCGAGCTTAACTTCAATCACCTGACGAAGACTGTATACACCAATCGGCCACTCACCCTGCAATACGTCTGAAAAATTTAATTCCGGCAGTTTCTTTAGTTGGACGTATTAAACGTCCAACAGTTTTTGCAGCATAGAAAAGTCTTCGACGCAAAATGCTTTGCATCGAAAATGAATATAGCAAGAGTGCAAATATGTAAAAACATCATATTTTCTCAAACTAAATCAATCGTAACAATCATTTTGATCTTCCTCAACAAACGTCATTCGTAGAAATTTCTGACCAAGCACCTTGGAAATGAAGCAATATCTATAGATAAATGATATTTTTAGTATGAAATCAGTAAGAATTACTTGAAAATGCACGGGTTTTAGTACTCCGGGTATGGAAATTTTCTACTTTTCCAATACCAATGGGGAAAATGTGAGAATGAGGTACAAACTTTGACATGTTCATGTTCTCTTGACTCAGGAACGTGTGCTCTTGATCTTATTCCCTATTAGTATTTAGATGCCGTGGATGGAAAACCATTGAGGACAATACAAACATCATGCTCCGTCCTGTCGATTGCATTTTCGCCAGATGGTAAATATGCGGTTGGAACACACGCTGATTCTACTGCTCAAGTGAGATTTTCCATTTCTTTTCTTCCTATCCAAACAGAAATCTTTTGAGAGTTCTTGAAAATTTTTTTGCATAGCATGAATATATTTTGTAAAACAAAGGATACACAAAAGATGCAAAAAGGGACGCGAATATTCGGCTCTAAAATCACGGAGCGATACGAGAGGTCTCACTCATCATCATCATCATCATCATCATCATCCTCATCATCATTATCATCATCATCATCATCATCATCATCATCATCATCATCATCATCATCATCATCATCATCATCATCATCAACATCATCATCATCATCATCATCATCATCATCATCATCACTTGTGCCATGATTAAGTGTCATGAATGCAAGAAGTACCATAATTCTGAAGTTTCACAAGACTATGGTCGTATGACTTGGGAAAGGCAAATCAAACCTCGGCAACTTTTGTGTATTCCGTTCAATATCTAAGAAACTGGGGGAGTTTTGCATATTTTTCTTGCTTTGTTATGAGCACTAGAAATACAGGCAAATTCTACTTAAAGAAAACTTCATGGTTTCAAATTGCCAAAACAGGCCATGAACATTTGATTGAATTACGAAGAAACGAACAGACCAACAAAGAAACAATACAGTTTCAAGGATGAGATATATTGTCTGTACATTTATTCCCATGAAATTAGAAAACTTCAGCATTTATTTAAAAATCTAATTCTTATGATTCCCAACTGAAATGAAACTCGCTTCATATTTTTCGGTGTGAGAAGATTGGTCATGATTGGTTTAACTGCCGAGGCCCTTTTTGCGTATTTCAGAAGCAAACAAGTTTCGTTAAATCGAATTTAGCTACATGGCTAGTCAGACGAAAAGTTTCACACTTGGAGTACTGTGAGTGACATCACGTTTAGCTATTTGATCATCGTGAACTAAATATTTCCGTGCAGGTAAAAGTCTAACTTAGATCATAAACCTTTCCCCATTGAAATCGATCTCTTGGTGCATTACTTGAGAAAGATCTTCTTCGTAAGACCCTCTATGACAGTCTAGCAATGAGATGAAATCTTTAACCATTCCGCTCACTCATCCAGTAGGGTTGCACTTGTCTGCACCGATTCGGCGCTATACGCAGGGTTTGTGGGATATACAACAACGATAAGACTGTGTAAAAAATAAGTTTTATTCAAATCGAAACGATAATGTTTGCAAATCAATCGCCCAATGTTTTGTCCAGTGTTAAGAATAAACAAGTTAATGACAGTGCTGTGCCAATCACTATGATAGTGCCAACACCAGTGTTGACGTGCTCAACGAAAATGGCGACGGCGGTTGTAAAGGTGATGACGTCGTCGATGTTGATCATTGCACCAGCGGCGGCTAGTGTGGTGTCGGCGGTGATATTGACTGCAACGGTGGGAACAATGCCTTGTTACATGGCTTCTTCGACGTCTATTAATGCCGGACTGTTTCCTTGGTTTCATTAGGCATGTTTTTGCCGCTCTTTGTATTTCACGAGGTATGTAGTAGTTCCAGAATGCCATCATTCTGGGGTTGTAATTCGAACCAACAGACGGCTTCAGTTTGATGTTAAGATACTCTTTTTTGGAGGTTGTAAAAACAGGCCAGTTGTATCCCGGATTTCCGGTTTTGGCAAAGTTGGCCCACATTTTCATCATGTTCAAACTGACTGTAGCATCATCATTCGTGAATTTTGTGATGTAAATATTTCGTCTCATACTATCCCCAACCGGATACAATGGTTTACCCATTATGAGTGACACTTCCAATCCATGATTGACACCCAACAATGGATTTCTGGGATGCTTAGGGAGATGGCTGAAATGGTACAGAAATGTTTTGGCACGTCCCTTGCTCCATGCGCTCGCAAAATTGATGATATCAACCTTGTAGCCATAGTCGCTGATAAAATCAGCAGTTGCTTTGCGATATTTCTCAGCCTCCGTTTTCTCGTTCCAATGTGCATATTCAAATGACGTCAACTCTGAGACTAACTTAGAGCTCCTACCGTAACGAAAGGACAAAATTCTTTTGGAATATGCTTTGTGAGCCCTCTTGTTCCACTTTGGTACGTGAGGTACGAATGTTGTTCCTTCGTCTTCGTTAAAACCAAGGAGTAAGTCTACCGAAGATATCGGCAGCTTGCCTTGCTTTAGCTGAGAAAACGGGAATTTTTTTATCACACGGCCATCAACTGTGGGTTCTTTAGGCGGGTAGAAGAAAGTCTTTATCTTATGTTGTTGTTTCATTATTTCTTTCCAGCTTTTGCCCCGTAAACAACGAGTTAATGTCTTGATATTCTTGCATCCGAGACTAGAGCCAAAGGATGCTGCAGTCGACGTGCTTTTGGAATTCATCACTGCCCATATGTTAGTAGCCACACCGCTCTGTGCAATGGCCCTTTTAAATAGTCCTTTTGCAGCTGGGGACAGCATAAGCAGTGAGAGGCTACCAGCTCCGGCACTATTTCCAAATACAGTCACCTATAAATACAAGCATTCTTATTTTTCATTTATTCCTAAATACATTCACAATGTACAATAACTGATTACTCTTTCAAATACTTGAGATATTTCATTTGCGGACGTTGTCTCTTGGAATCTACAGGGTGTCTCAAAAAATTGCTCGACGTGTGATTGTATATTGAAAAAATGATTAGATAAACTGGCTCGTGGAAAGGTAGCCCTGTTTCTAAGACTTTCAAATAATTTTCGAAAGCAGAATCTTTCAGATCGGTTAAAAATTTACTGAGTCGCGATCTCTCGAAGATAATAAATATGCGACATCTGAAAGCAGCGACCCCCAATTACGTACCGTCCAAGAAAGCTTGAAGATCGAGGTAAGAGAAGGTTATCCAATGTCATACCTCTTGTTGATATCAGAGCAAACTAAGACAAAACTTCTAAAGTAATTTAATTCTTACAATCATCGTCACAATTTGCTAAGACTGCATGTACCCAAAAACAGTTGTTGAAAAAAGTAGTTGACAACAGACAGAGTCTTTTCTCAAAGCAGTCATACTAGGTTAGGGAAAACCTATTCAAATCCCATTTGGTTTGCGCTGAAACAATTGAGAAACAACAGAAACGAAGGACAATGCGACTGTCATCAAATATGCCATCTAGGGGCATCTGGTTTCAGTTTTCAAACAAACTTGAACTTCAAATGCTTATAACTCCATTACTTTTGCTGAATTTGGAAGCTTCAGGTGTATTTATTTAAGATTTTACGATTTATTTAAAATCTCATGAGATGTGTACTTAGCCAAGCTCCCATTGAGTATATCGGTATTTTTCAGCATTTAATAAAACGTCGAACGATTTTTTTGAGACACCTTCTAATTTGAGACAGACCGTGAGAGCATGCATTATAATTTCAAACTGCAGTGCTAATCTCAATATCGTCAAAGTATTTCTCAGAAACCATCGACCTTCTCCTTCAAAACCTCGAAAATCCTAGCCATAGACTATTCCTTCGCTTCATTTTATGAACTGGCTCGAAGCAGTAGCCCCTTGATACCAAACGCTCCGTTGCCCATTTGAGTTATATCACAATGGAGTCCTAAGGCCCCGTTCACACGGGAACGCAATCGTTCCGTTCCATATCGCTCCGTTCCCAAAAGTGGAACGCTCAGGGGTTGCGTTCACACGGGAACACTTGAAATAACATCGTTCCGTTCCAAAAAGTGGAACGATGAAAAAAGTGATACGAAAAGTGGAACGATACGCAATCGTTCCGTTCCGTCCCCGTGTGAACAGGCAATGAGGTCAAAACTGGTCCAAAAAACGGAACGATAAGATTTGTTTCCCTAAGCGCATGCGTGAATGTAGTTGTTACTGGGAAAAATGGCAAGGACTGAAGAAAAAACTCTGACACGGAACGATTGCGTTCCCGTGTGAACAGAAACAAAAACCGATACGCAATCGTTCCGTTCCCGTGTGAACAGTCTATTTTTACGTTCCAGAAGCTGGAACGAAGATGGAACGGAACAATTGCAATCCCGTGTGAACGGGGCCTAAGGTTGTTAAAGCGGCACGGTCACGTAATGTGAACAAACTTCTTTCGAAGCGAAATTTTTGCAGTATTTTTGATAATCCGTATCACAGAGATTTTCCCGTTACTTTTCTTAAGATAAAGGTGCTATTTTGAACATGGACAAGAGAAACAATCATCCGTTGAGAAACAAACAAAAAACACCCGTATGTTGTAGCATTGCAGAGATATTGGTAGATTTTTGAAAGTAATTTCATTTTGGATTCACCCCATCCACAAAAATTTGAGCAGAACAGAATGACCACGTGTGGGCAACGATATAGATTATAGAGATAACAGGTTTTTTTACAGTTACGTGACCCTGCCCCTTTAATGGTATTATTTCATAGGGTCCGATTAGAAGAATCGCAAAAATTGACAAACATTTACTGCATATAGGGAGATCGAAAAAGTTTCGATTTTTAAAAGTCCCTCGCATCAAGAATACTTCACAGATTTGAATCATTCAAATTCTAGTTAAAAGCCAAAGTATCAAAGTATTTTTTGTGAATTTTGTCGCTGTCTCAAGAGCACTAGAAATATATGTAAACTGAACTTTTTTACAAAAATTTAATGGTTTCAAAATAACTGAAAAAGGGCTAAAGATGTTGATCAAATCATAAAGGACTCCTCGCAAAGATCAATATAGAAAATGCCAGTGTTCATGGGTGAGAGATTTCAATTGTACATTTATTGCCATAGGACTTAAAATCTTTAGTATTTGTTTGAAAATTGACGTCTTATAACTCTTGAGACACGTGAAGCACACACCCATTGCGTATTTTTCTGTGTAAGGAGATTTCTTACAATTTGGTCAATGTTTTAGACCATTTACAGTCATTTTGCAGCCATGAATTTTTTATAGAGCTGAATTAACGGATACTTCTAATGCTGGTAAGACAGCGAGAACATTTACAGAAATATTTGAATCGTTCGGCTTTTAGCTAGGATTTGAAACATCCAAATCAGTGAAGTAATCTTGGTGCTATAAATTTTCTACAGTGGGAATCATACTACAGTAGCCGTTTCAAAGTCAGGGTTGGTAACTTGGCTTTTTTATAGGAAAATGTTGGAAATTTAGCTCTTTTCTGTTATTGCTAGCTTCAAAAACTTAAGTTTCGCTTTTTGGCTTAATTCTGGCCTCTTTTCAGATTTTTGTCAGTTTTCATTCAATTCTCTTCAAACTGGACTACATTTCTAACCTGATTTGTGTTCAAAGCCTAAAATGTTGTCGGACGATCACAATCTATGACATTTTTCTGTGCAAGACAACATCAAAGACACAGGCTTTTCATCCGGAGCTACACAATATAATAAGTGAATACAATAGAATTCAAGTGCCCATTGTTAAAATAACAATAAAACAATAGAGGGTACAACAATTTGTTATTGTTTTAAAGATTTGACTTTTTCTGGCGTTTTTCCGACCTCGGTTTGACTTCGGGGCGGTCCGGGGAGCTACCAACCCTGTTCAAAGGCAATCATGTGTTTGATTGTTAACGAAGTGGACAAAACCTTCGATAAAACAACGAAAACCCTTACCTGCAACGCTAAGCCTACGCTAGTTAATGCAACGTTATCAATAAAAGTTTTTTACCAGCGTTGGAATACAAAGCTGTGATCTGAAGCTGTGTTGTTGTTCGACGGCGAAAATTTCATTCATCTCGTTTCAATCACTTAGGGAGGGTAACCCTTAAATAAAGGTTGTTTTTCAAGGGTTCCTCCATTTAAAACGTAAGTCCTAATCAAATGTAGGGAAAACGATACAATTTTCAAGATAACCATATTTTTTCACAACAGTCAACAACATGGTGGCAACCAGAATTCTTTTACTCTTCTGGTCTCGAATGTGATGACGATACATTCTCATATTTAGTAAATTCCGCCATCTTGAAACTCGCTAAGATATCGAAAGATTTTCACTGCAGAATTACGGCAAAGTACACCGGATTCCTTTTTCAAACTAATTACTCAAAAGAATATGTAATCGAGTTTAATAGCCACCTATTAAAGATTCGAGTCTATGTTATACGAGGAAAAATTTGATCTTACCTGGTCTGGGTTGCCACCAAAATCCGTGATGTGGTGTTTCACCCATTTCAAAGCCAAAATTTGATCCATTAAACCGTAATTCCCTGTAGTGCTTGTACCAGGAACGTTGAAGAATCCCAGAATTCCAAGGCGGTAGTTCAAACTGACAACTAAAACATTATTTGTCGCTGCAAGCATTGCAAAATCTTCTCCATACCCCCATAAGTACGCACCGCCGTGTATCCAGACCTATTGGAATCGATAACAAAGTTGGTGTGTGTGTGTCATCTTATTTTATTTCGAAAAAACTATACATAGCTTCTAATTACATGAAATAAGAGAAGCTAATCAATTTCGAAAATATTTACAAAGGAAAACAATAATTAATTTAAAATTAAGAAATTCAATGATGATTAAGATGCCACACTGTTTTAATAATACTAATTCATGGATTTCTTTTTATTGATTTTGATTGATTTTGTGTTTTTTAAATTGACATGCATTGCAGTTGCATTCAACTCCATCCCATTGTTTTATCAATCTCTTAAAAACGTTTATATTTTGAGCAGACTTCATTTCGTTCGGGAGTCCATTCCATATCTTAGGCCCCAAGGCTCTTAGACTATTAGTGCCAAAAGTTGTTTGATTAGGTCTGTGATGTAGCAAATCATGTGGATTTCTCTGAGAGCGACTGAGATTAGTAGATGATTTAGCAGAAAATATTTTTTGCATAAAAACAGGATTTAGCTGCTTCATAGTTTTGTAGATTTTGATACATAGAGCTCGTAAACGAGAAACATGCATAAAATGTTTGCATGACTTTTTCAGCAACTCTTCATAAGAAGGACTGTTATCATTGAACAGGGCCCGATTGTTCAAAACTCCGATTAGGGCTAATCTGAGAATAAAATGCTTAATCCGCGATTAAAATTATAACTCCGATTACAGAGCGTTGCTCGAAGCCCGATTAAGTCTAATCGGGGGTAAAACAGGGGATTAAATTTAATACAGCTCGGTAGGTGTATTAACTTCATATCCAGGTATTAAATCAGAACAAAATGGCGGACTTACTATTTTGCGTGTAGTGCGTCGTTAGTTTACTGCAATCAGTTAATTCTTTAAAAAATACGACTTAGCACTTTGATAATGTACGTAGGAAAAGCAGAGACATGTAGCTGCTCTGATTAAGGATTTAGAAATTTGATGTCTCTGCTTTGGATATGTGTATTGGAATCGACATAGAATCAATAGTGAGATGGGTTATGAGGAGTAAACTGACAACTAAGAAATTTCGTGTCTGAAAACATTGCAAAAATAGCTCCCGATCGCCATATGTACGCACCGCCGTGTATCCAGACCTATATAGGAAGCGATATAAAATCAACTTTGAGATTGTTCATGTGGCGTAAACTGACATTGAGAAATTTCGCGGCTGCAGGTATTGCAAAAATAGCTCTAGATCGCAATATGTACGCACCGCGGTGTATCCATACCTAAAAGAACCAATGTAAAATAACTTTGAGGTGGGGCGTGTAAGGTAAATTGAGATTTAAAACATCCTTCGTGGCTGAAGACATTGCTAAGTTTGTCCTAGATCTCACTATGGACGCACCACCGTTTATCCAAACCTATAGAAATCAATCAAGCAAGCTTGGAGATGAAAGTTTGGGGTAAACTGACAATTAAGACATTCTTCATGGCTGAAAACATTGCTAAATTAGATCTAGACCCCCATATCTATGCACATGCAAGTCGGAATAAAACACCTGTGAGATAGGATGCGTGGGATACAGTTAATCTTTATGAGGCATTGCAGTGAAAGTTCGCTTCAAGACCAATTGTATGGTGTAGAGAATTCTATGATTTGCATTACCTACAAAAATCTATGGAGATTTTGAATATTTTCTTTGTAATCCCTCTCCGACTTAGGTCGTCTGGTGTTCACATTGAGCATACCGCTCAAATCTTTAAAAGGGTGGGTGTAAAATTTCCATTGCATCTTTTTTATCTAATGTGCTCGAGAGGAATTTTGGGTAATTTGCTGTAAAACTTCAGTGGCAATTTTTTGATGTCTTCATTAGTTTTAAAATGGCGGCATTTATTTATTTTGAGGCTGTGAAGTCATCAAGTTTCAAAATCCTTAACGAGAACAGCAACAGATTTTTGCTTGGCACCATATTTTCGACCTTCAAAAACTATGGCTTTCTTGCAGATTATATCATTTTTCCTCAAGTAGTTTAAGATTTACGACGATTTTAATTTCTTCCAAAATTTTCGATGAATTTCCACAACAATTACCAAAATGCTGCCATTTTGAAAATAATCAAGATGTTAACAAATTGCCACGGCAGATTTAAAACAAATTATCAATAGTTCCTTTCATGTCGTCCAATTCATCGAAAAATGAGATACAAGTTTATTCCGACCTTTTTAGAGATTTGAAGGATTGGAGCCCTATGATGTCACCTTGTACAACTATGGCCCCGTTTACACTATACCGTTTTCAAATGAAAACGGTACGAAATCATGCCGTTTTGGCCTCCCGTTTACACTAAGACGTTTTCGTAACCGGTATCAAATGAAGACGATTTTGAAAACGGTGCAATTTGAAAACGGCATGAAACGTTTCAGTGTAAATGCTTGAAAACGGGACGACTTCGTTACTGATTGAATGAGAGGCAAATTATTCCTTTGTCTCTCTTTGAATCCGTAACGAAATCGTTCCGTTTTCAAGCGTTTACAATGAAACGTTTCATGCCGTTTTCAAATCGTGCCGTTTACAAAATCGTCTTCATTTGATGCCGGTTACGAAAACGTCTTAGTGTAAACGAGAGGCCAAAACGGCATGATTTCGTACCGTTTTCATTTGAAAACGGTATAGTGTAAACGGGGCCTATGTACCATGAAACTTTAACCCTATCAAGCCAAGGGGGGCTGAATCAGTCCCCAGCGGTTTTTTGTCTGTAGATTTTTACCAAGTGCACTTACAATGCTGAAACTTTCTGAATTTTAGTTTTTATCTTTGTCACGATCAAAAATTAATTTTTTGAAAAAAATAAATTTCATTCCAGGGGGTAAACGCAATCAGTTTTTGAAAGATGTATGTGTAAAATTTTGAATAATTCCTAATAAAATCTACAGCTAACGTGATAAAATGATGAAAAGAAGGGAATACGTACTACTTTCGATGCTCTATCCAACACATTAACTATTTTTTTTAATTTGAGCGTATTGTTTTGCGGATTCTGGTACTACGCATGCGCACATTATTTGCATTCCTGTGTGATGACGTCATCACTGTTCATTAATTTTCCTTCACAGAGCAATTACTATTTAGACATAAGATACAATGAAATTGGACTGATGTCCTTAATGCTTTTCGTTTTCTCACAATCAGCGATTGAAAATTTTTAGTACTGCACCCTAGTGACTTTAAAGTGAGCAATGTGACGTCATGGGAAGGTCACGTGATATATCTAGAAATAGATTTCATTTTTGGGTTCACAATATGATGTTCTATACACATGCAAAGTTTCAAGGCTCTAGGTTGTCCAGAACAGAAGTAAATTAGGGGAGGGCTGAATCAGCCCCCCCCTAGGCTTCCTAGTGCATCCAATACCCTACGCCTGATGGGGTTAAAAAATTTGTTGACTGATTGCAAGAAGTTGCAGCTCCATATCTACAGCAGCAGCAGATCTATTTGAGACACTGTGGGGGGGGGGGGTGAAAACGCATTCCCTGTCCAAATAGGGTTAAATACTCGCATAGTATTGTCTATTATACATACCATCACAGTCAGCTTTTTCGACCCTGCAGGTTTTGGTCGGAAAATATTGAGAAAAAGGCAGTCTTCACTTCCAATGAAAGTACCAAGTTTAGCCCAGCTTCTTTGAGGGCAAACTGATTGCACCTTTGAATGTCGTACACCTCGCCAAGGATCGGCTCTTATCGGGGGCCTGAATCTCCGATTGCCACTTGGGGGCTTGGCATAGGGTATGCCCCAGAATGATTCAACTTGTGCACCTCGAAGGATTTGCGATGAACCTGCAGGAGAAACACATAAATAAGAAACACGAAAGGATAGGTTAATAGCCAAAAAATTCGAACTTTCATATTTTTAGACATTTCATACGTCCGAAAATTTTGATGTCCGAAATTTTTGTAGTTTGAAATTACCAGCAGTGCCTACTGGCGTAAATGGGTAAGCTTGGGGTGAAATGGATGAGGTGAAATTCTCGACAAACTGTTCCAAAATCTTTGCCCAAGGTTTGCCTCTGACAACAACCGCTCGAACTACTTCCTTGAGACAGTGAATTTTGATTTATCTGTTCCAGGTCTACTGTTGTCCATGGATCAACCTTACCCGTTTTACCTTACCCATTTTACCCCAGAACACGTTTTTATAAGACACAAGGATCAGGCCATAGTACAAAAAGATTCTTAATTTAACATTAAATTTTGTCCATTTTAGTGCTCCTATTTTGTGAATGCGGAATTATCAGTGTGGTCACTAGTACTGCTGCAGATATGTTTCATGACAGTTAAAATATCATACAGGAATAAACTGTGTTCTATTATGTCGAAAACACAAATGGTTAGATCAATCATGTGATTAATCCCTTGATAAAACATCTTTTGATTTCTCCGACAAATTTTATGCCATTTAAAGTTGTGCCATGAACGCAAAAAGTAGCATAATACCAAAACTTCCCATGGGCATGGTCACATGACTTGAAATGGGTAAAACAAACCTTGGCCGATTAGGTCTATTTCTCAAGAACGTAATGGACCACGTTCACAATGACGTCAATTCTTTTGGAATACTTCCATGAACATCACTTGCCTCGATATCATGTGGATCTAAATCTCACAATCGTGCATTGCCCTTAGCAACGCATGAAATAGTTTAGTACGTGTTTTTGCAGCATAATGATATGAGGTAGATTTCTTGCTGTACCACAGCGATTCACATCTCTTACCTCGAACTGAATTCAGTTGTGAAACTGGTCTTTTCATTGTCTTGCTCGTGAAAAACGAAACGCTTTGCAACTTTTTGCTTTCCCGACCTGAGATTAGGGTAAGGTGGGGTAATTTGGGTCTACGGGGTAATTTGGGTCTATTTGCTTTTCGCTTTAAAACTGGTCGCAAGTTGAAATTTTTGATTCGTGACTCCATAGGTGTTAAAATCTATGCTTTTAGGACTAGTTTAAGTGGTGTCGAAGAATTATTTGATAATTTCTAGTGCTTCAGTTTCCAGATTTTCCCGGCCTAAACTTTTACCGTGATCTGACACCGTAGAAAACTTTCGATTCATGCAAACTTGCGACTTCTTTTTGTCAACAAATCATTTATCAGTCTCGTGTTCAATCATTTGGAAAGGTGGTAAAAGTTTTTCAGAACTTTTTTACGATTCGGTAGGTTTTATTTCGATTATTTTGCAAGGTGGGGTAATTTGGGTTTACTGGGATTTCATAGTATTCTGATACGAGTCGCGTCGCGTTGTGCAAGAATTTTCAATGACTCCCGAATCAAAACAAGAATTGAGATAATGCTGCAAGCAAATGGATGATACATCGAAAACAGCATAAGGTACACGTTTTTGTTCATGTTTTAGTGGTTTCAGATCAAGACACAAGGAGTCACTTCTTTTAAATATCGTTTCGAAAGAAACTTCGTTTACCATTCCATCATCAAGAATGCGCCTAAGTATGCACCGATGGTGGTACGAATTGTTTTCAACTTTCTCTGTGCAAGTTTTCAAGTCATTGGCTACGAAACTCTGAAAACTCAATCACAAATATCCACAAAAGCATTCTAAAATTTTATTGTTGTGAATTAAAAATACTCCTGACGAAATAGATACCGTTTTCCTCGTATAGACCCAAATTTCCCGCCGACATGTGGAAATTACACGCAAAAGTGAGGAAAGTAAAAAATTCTAAACAATATTCAGACTTCAACTTAAAGAATGGGAAAAAGTTTCCATGAAAAAGATTCAGTGTAGATAAAACGAAACAAGATCTTCAATATTTCCAACGAATTTATGAGGATACTCTGTTTGTTACCCAGTATCCCCAATTTAGACCCAAATTACCCCACCTTATCCTACAGATTAAGGGATCAGCCCCCCGGGGGGCGGGCTACTTGACTAGGGAAGGGGCGAGGGTGTGTTGCAAATCTCACCACACCCTTGTCGCATCGCATAATTTTCTTATTAATTGTAAGACCCTGTCACATAATTTTATCCGAAAAGGACACCCTGTCGCATAATTTTTACCGTAAAAGGACACCCTGTTGAGCGGCACATACCGCGTCAAGAAAAGTATGGGAGTACCCCACCCCCCACCCGAGAGGCTCAGCAAATAGCCAGTTATGTCTCTCGTTTTGAGGTGTAAAACCATGGAATAGCCTGTCACTCGAGTAAAAGCAGGCAGCCTCTCTGTATAGTTTTAAGATAACTGTTAAGACAAGGCCATCTTTCTTCTTTCGTTAGTTCTTAAATTTTTAACGCTATCGTTGCGGCAAACTTTTCTTTTCGTTTTATTTTATTTCATTTATCCACGATATCCATTCGTTGAAAAAGTAGAACAATGCTAATTACAAATAACGGTAATTAATTAATACATCTAAAAAGTTAAATCAACAGATGTAAAAACCAGTACTGTTCTTCCATGGATTCGTGCGCGTCAAGTATATATTTTTTCTTCAGCTTAGAAAATGACATAATGTCATTTCAAACCGGGTGAGTGGGTCAGACTCTCTTATGTGTGTTGGGATCGAACGTAATTAAAGCTTTTTCACTGCTTTTTCTACTGAAGTCTGGATTTAGCCTTGGGACTTGGAGATCAGTCGTCAAGTTTTTTGTATCATACTTGCTTATCAAGGATCTTTCAGCAAATTCATCGTGCAGACTCTCAGGACATATCGGGGGGCATATCTTATTAATTATCGTGAACATTAGAACCGACCGGTCAAATTGAGTTCAAATTGAAACATCTGATCGATGCAAAGAGTCCTTTCTGTTTCAAAAGAATCTGCAAGTTGCGAGATCTGGCTTTCTTCCCATCGGGTTGTTGAAGCATAGAAAGCTGGCCATTGCAAATCTAGGTAAGGCTAGGGCAGAGGTGAAACAGGCCAGCACGATTTGCTTGAGCGAAAAAATGCAGATGAAGAAGTCATCATGGGAGGAGATTTTTGAAAGCAAAAAATTTTTTACGGATTTGTGATGGATTCTTCTTGCAAA
Organism: Aurelia sp. 4 Dawson et al 2005; assembly: GCA_964019985.1. NCBI lineage: Eukaryota > Metazoa > Cnidaria > Scyphozoa > Semaeostomeae > Ulmaridae > Aurelia > Aurelia sp. 4 Dawson et al 2005. The sequence goes on from OZ026510.1 coordinate 1,439,115, forward strand.
CAGAACTATTTTGCTAACGATGTACAGGATTTTTGGGAGTGACGATAACTCAGCTTAGATAAAACTTCAAATCACTTGCCTTTTATTTTGCCAACCCCTCCGATGTTGACGACCACACTACCAACTGAATTAGCTACAACAAAAACCAAAATCAGGAAAATATGGGATGCAAAGATCACTTTAGTAAGATCCATTCTTCTCTGTCAAATGAAATGTCCTTTACATGTGCTGTTGAACTTTCGTTTTATTTAAACCTTCATCCACAAGATTTTATTTCTGGCGGAAGAACAATTTTTAAACACAAAGGCATTTTTTAAGATTTGATCCCCTTTTGTCTTGGATATTCGATGACCTATTCTCTGCATTGAACAATGATTCTCTGACATTAAAAAGTCACACCGGAAAAACCAGACTATATGACCCTGAGACCCCTATGACCCCTAGAACCCTTAAGTTCTTCAGTTTTGAAAGGGCCCTTAACATAGAGGGGTCATCCCCGCTGCTTGGGGGAGGGGGCAGGGTCACGTAATGTAAACAAACTTCTTTCGAAACGAAGATTTCGCAGTATTTTGGATAGGCCATACCATAGTGAATTTACACCACTTTTTTCAACATGAAGGTGTTATTTTGAAGATCTACTCTTGTGCTTCGTAGAGAAAAAAACGAAACACCAAAATCTGTGCAGAACACATTGGCCACGTGTGGGCAACAATATAGATTCTAGAGATAACAGGTTTGTTTACGGGCACGTGACCCTGCCCCTTTAAAGGCAGTGTTTAAAGATGATATATGCAAACCAGGTTACTTCTGCCATACTTGTTCAAATTTAGTGCCAATACGGTCCATGGCAGCTGGAGTAAGAATAGGCATTGCAGAACGAGGGGCTTTTGATCCACCGGCAATGGCAGTGCCATTGTGTTGCCAAATAATTAGATGTCTCCTGTCTTTTGGTTGTTTGCATAATCATATGATCTATTTGAGTTTCTGTCCTTTTTCAGGCTGTTGCAAATGCAGTAAGCATGTCAGTTTCCTGTCGATTTCAATTCACTCATTTTCTTTTCAATTCACTCATTATCTTTGGCATTCAGCGACCATTCATCGAGGCATCTTTCGTGAAACAAAAGAAGGAAGAAGTGGCCTTCGGTCATTCGTAAGCTTCCTAAAACTAATTTCCTTCAGGCCAAGCAAAGTAACAAATATCTGCAAAGCGTTATTAGTCGGGTAGGCTTTTTCTACCCTTGAATAGAAAAGAGCAGTTAAAAAACAACAATAAATACTTTAATGATGATAATCGAAACCATGTTATAAACATCAAGTAAACGTAGGCCTACCTGTTTGAAAGCTTATAGTTGGTGGCATATTCGCAAGAGAGCTGTCAGGTTCTCCTAGGCCGTCTTGAGAAATGACCCCTGTATGATAAGGCTCCCTTTAAAACTCAATGCTTAAGGGTCACAGGGGTCAAAGGGGTCTCAGAGTCATTGGGTCTGGTTTTTCCGGTATGCCCATTAAATTGGATTAGATTCTTCTGTCGTTATCTGAAAAACATGGAATATGAAATGATGGCACATTAAAGCGATGGAATATCGGAACAGAAGTGTAGAGAATGTGATGATGGATTACTGCGATAGAATTTTCAAAATAACCGTTTTGACGAAATTTTGCACCACCATGTTTGTTAAGATATCCTTTTTCAGTTGATATTGTACGAGAAGATTGCAACTGCTTCAGGAAAAATGCAGCGAGCTACACATTGTTTTTTATAGGAAACTAAGAATTTTGGAGAGTTTTCAAAGATTTTCGTAAAGTTTCGGTAGTAATCTCATTGATCACTACCTGTACCTTCCGGGACATTTCAAACAAGGCCTTTGAAGCCTTTGCAACGTTTAGAATTTACTCAAGGATACTTTAGTTTGAGTCCCTATACGATGTTTGCATGTCGTAAGTTATGATGGTGCTTCTGTTGATAAGCTAGAAAATGTCCTTTCCTATTTGGACAAGAAAGGTAAAGGGAAAAACCTTCAGAAGTTGTGATCTCGCTACAAAACAAGCTGATCAGTCCATTGACAATGGCACAAGACATGTGAATAGTCTGTATGAGCTGTTCAGCTTTAATCAGCTCACCAAATAGCCAGCCAGGGTCAATTTAGACACCCCTTCCATAATTGAAGCCGTACGGTTAATGGAGCAGTAGTAAAAGGCCATAAAATGATCAAAACTCGTAAAATGAAAACAATAAATGAGCTGGCATTCCTGTCTGATGTTGCTGGCATAAACTGGGAACAGCTGCTTAACGAAACTGATGATATCAATGTGTCCGTCAACCATTGGACTAACATATTTTCTCTCACAATTGACAAGCATGCTCCATTATGTGAAATGCGTGTCTCAGAAAAGTACTGCCGTTGGATTGATAAAGACTCAAGCGATCTTATGCGGCAAGAGATAAACAAAAAAATCCGCTGCCAAGAGTAAACCTGCACTACTGTGGGACTCATATAGACATGTTCGCAGTAAGGTCAATGCTCTTAATACCCAGCAGAAGAAGGAGTACTACAATAATGAGATTTCTACATGCAAGGGTAATATTAAAGAATTATGGAAAACAATCAATGAACTTCTCAATAAGAGGTCTAAGTCAGGTTACATTAATAGCCTTAAGGAGTGTGGTTCAGAAACTGTTCACATGAAGGATATTCCTGATGCAATGAACAGTTACTTCTGCTCAGTAGGTAAGGATCTAGCAGATAAAATCAGTCCAGTTCCTAACCCCCTTCTATCAGGTGACTTTGAAATGAATAAAACTAAAGCAAAGTTCTACTTCAGGACTATTGAGGTGCAGCAAATCAGAGATGCATTTGCCAAGGTTAAAACAGGAAAGAGCTTTGGAATTGACAATATCTTCAGCTACTTCTTGAAGCTTGCTTTACCCTTCATTGAAAATTCCCTTGCTTTCGTGTTTAATACATCAATTGAAACAAGTATTTTTCCTGACTCATGGAAAATTGCTAGGGTTATTCGGCCTTATTCCTATTTACAAAAATGGAGATAGGGCTGATAAGTCAAACTATCGCCCTATATCAGTCTTACCTGTCATTGCAAGGATCTTTGAAAAACTTGTAAACAATCAGGTGTACCAGCATATGGAAGATAATGATTTGTTTTCATCTGGGAAATCTGCCTACGTCTTCATTCTACTGTAACCCACTTACTTCAAAAAACAGATGACTGGTACAATGTGCTAGATCTTGGCAGGCTTCTAGGCCTAGTTTTCATTGATCTTAAAATAGCTTTTGACACTGTTGACCATGAGATTCTCTGTTAGAAATTAGTGCACTACGGTGTCCAACTGCGGGAACTCGCATGGTTTCGATCATACCTGTGCAATGGAAAACAATTCTGTCGGGTCAACGGTGTCAGTTCTAAAACTTAGCTATAGATGTTGGTGTTCCCAAAGGCTCATGTCTGAGCCCCCTTCTTTTCATTATTTACATCAATGATCTACCGCAAGCTGTCCAAAATTCAGCCGTTTCCAGATATGCTGATGACACAAGTCTGTGCTACCAGACTTCGGATACAAATGTTCTGAATGAGGCCATTATTAACGACCTCAAATAACTGGATACTTGGCTTCAAAGCAATAAACTCTCCTTCAATGTTGCTAAAACAAATTCCATGCTTATTTCCACCAAGCAAAAGGTTAATATCCTCAAAAGTCGAAATGAAGACTTGGATTTGAAAATTCGGGACAATGAGCTCGAAATAATCCAAAAACCAAAATACCTGGGTGTGCAGATCTTGGTGTTTTTAAAACATGCCACGACATTCCTACCGCAGGAAACATCGAGGACTCTTTGCACTGGTATTGTTGAGCCACCCTTTTGATATTGTTGCTCTGGTTAGGGGTTTTTCCTGTTTGACTGAACTTAATCAGCTGCAAAAACTTCAAAACCGAGCTGCTAGAATTATAACCAACAGGAGCTTTGACACCTCAAGCAGACCATTCATCGACCAGCTGGGCTGGGAGACCATAGAACAACTCGTCGCTAGTGAATCTAAAACAATGGTCTTCAAGTCCTTGCATGAACTTGCTCCGCAATACTTGTGTGACCTTTTCACCCGAAACTCAAAGTGCCCTTATTATGTTCTGCGCAATTCAGAGAAAGATTTAAGACTACCCTTGAAAAAGTCAAGAAATGGGCGGAAATTTTTTCCTATCGAGGAGCAAAAGCATGAAATGACCTTCCTTACGATACCAAACAGACATCTTCCCTGAAGAGCTTTAAAAATCTATTTAGGACTTTCTCTTTTCTTTGATATTAGACTTTATAAAAGATTTTTTATATCATGGTTTTTGTATTGTATTTTTCTTCCATTGTATATTAACGTTCATAAGTGGAGGGCCCCTTGTAAAAGAACTCTGGTTGAAGGGCTACCCTCCTTAATAACATGATATATCAGATATCAGATATATATCAAATGACTTTCCACAAGGCATTTTAGATGTAAGCCAGACTAAATTGTACTATGATACTCATTTTTTCAAACCAAATACCCTCTCCATTGCAGCCTAAAAGATTGTGCTCCGTTTTCGTGCTGCCGTGGAGGAGCTGTAGCTGCAATCACCTCGCTTTTGCACAGCTGCAAAGTTCAGGTCAGGATTCAATGTGATTTTAAGCCTTGTTTGAGTCAATCTGACAAGTGCTGATTGAAGCAGATGAAAGACAAGATAAATGGTTGCTTCAGCAACAGTACTCGATTCTTCTCCAGCATCTCAAACTTAAGTCAACTTTAAAAGAAAGGGTACTCTCCATCCTTCATTGCTTTTACTTTTTCCTGCATTTGTAAAGGATCGTATCGATAACACCCGGGATTGACAGTCTTGTCCCATCGATGCCATGAAAATTTGTGCCATGAAAAAGTGTGTCATGAAAGCAAGACGCACCATAATACAAACATTTTACAAGACTATGGTCGTATGATTTGAGAACGGCAAATCAAACATCGGCAACTTTTGTGTATTCCTTTCAATAGCTGAGAGACTGGGGCATTTTCGTATGTTTTTCTCGTGTTGTTGTGAGCACTAGAAATATAGGCAAATTCTACTTGAGGCAATGGTTTCAAATTGCCAAAACAGGCCAAGGCCAGTAACATTTGATTAAATCACAGAGAAACGTACTGACGAGCAACGAGACTGCAAGTTTTCAAGGATGAGAGATGTCGTCTATACATTTATTGCCATGAGATTGGAAAACTTCTTCATTTGTTTGAAAATCTACTTGTTATGACTTCCAAATGAAATGAAACTCGCTTCATATTTTTCGGTGTGAAAAGATTCATCATGATCTGTTGAATTGCCTCCGCCTATTTTGCATATTTTACAAGCAAAATAGTTTCCTTAATCGAATTTATCTACCGGGTGAGTCCAAGGGTGATAAGACATGGATATTCTGATTGATTATTTATTCACCTTGTTTTGATCCTTGTATCTTGTTTTGGTGTCTTGTTTTCTGTTGTTTCGTCTTCAACTGATGTGTATAACTGAGCGTGGTTAGGCCCAACTGCTCTCAAGTTGTTCGAAGTTAATTCCCTTGTATTTCTGTGTTTTAATTGGCCTTCGTAAAAAAGGAAGCTTTGGAGCTTAAACCTTTTCTTTTCCGAAGGCGCACTAAGACGCAGAAATACAGTTAACTTTGAACAGCATGAGAGCAGTTGACCCTAACTACGCACAGTTGTTCACATCAGTTGACGATGAAACAGAGCAGAAAAACAAGACAACAACACAAGACACAAGGATCAAAGCAAGGGAAATAAATAATCAATTAAAACATCCGTGTCCTATCCCCCTTGGTGAGTCAGAGTAAACTTGGGATGTTTGGAGTACTGTGACATCGCGTTTAGAAATTTGATCATTGTCAACTAAATTTTTCCGAGCAGCCAAAAGCCTAACTTAGATCATAAACCTTCCCTCCATTGAAATCGGTCTCTTGATGCTTTACTTGAAAAAGATTTTCTTCGTAAGACAATCGATGAGAGTCTAGCAATGATATTAATCCTTTAATCATTACCCTTACTCATCTAGTAGGGTTGCACTTGTTTGCACCAATTCGGTGCTTATGCGCAGGGCTTGTGGGATATACAACAACGATAAAACTGTGTCAAAAATAAGTTTTACGCAAATCGAAACGATAATCTTTGCAAATTAATCGCCCAATGTTTTGTCCAGTGTTAAGAATAAACAAGTTAATGACGGTGCTGTCCTAATCACTATGATGGTTCCAATGCCAGCGTTTATGTGTTTAATGCAAATGGCGACGGCGGTCGTAAATGTGATGACGACGGCGATGTTGATCATTGCGCCAGCGACGGCGAGTAATGCTTATGCGTCGGCGGCAATAATGACTGCAACGGCGGGAACGACGCCTTGTTACATGGCTTCTTCGACTTCTATTAATGCCGGGCTGTTTGCTTGGTTTCATTAGGCATGTTTTTGCCGCTCTTTGTATTTCACGAGGTATGTAGTAATTCCAGAATGCCATCATTCTGGGGTTGTAATTCGAACCAACAGACGGCTTCAGTTTGATGTTAAGATACTCTTTTTTGGAAGTTGTAAAAACAGGCCAGTTGTATCCCGGATTTCCGGTCTTCGCAAAATTGGCCCACATTTTCATCATGTTCAAACTGACTGTAGCATCATCATTCGTGAATTTTGTGATGTAACTGTTTTGTCGCATACTATCCCAGAACGGATACAATGGTTTACCCATTATGAATGACACGTCTAATTCATGATTGACACCCAACAGTGGATTCTTAAGATGCTTGGGGAGATGGCTGAAACAGTACAGAAATGTTTTAGCGCGTCCCTTGCTCCATGCGCGTGCAAAATTTATTATATCAACCTTGTAGCCATAGTCGCTCATAAAATCAGCAGTCGCTTTGCGATATTTCTCAGCCTCCGTTTTCTCGTTCAAATGTGCATATTCAAATGACGTCAACTCTGAAACAAGCTTAGAGCTTTTACCATAACGAAAGGATAACATCCTTTTGGAGAATGCTTCGTAAGCCCTCTTGTTCCACTTTGGTACGTGAGGTACGAATGTTGTTCCTTCGTCTTTGTTAAAACCAAGTAATAAGTCTACCGAAGACAGCGGCAGCTTGCCTTGCTTTAGCTGAGAATATGGGAAAATTTTGATCACACGGCCATCAACTGTGGGTAATTTTGGCGGGTAGAACTGAGTCTTTATCTTATATTGTTCTTTCATTATTTCTTTCCAGCTCTTGCCCCGTAAACAACGAGTTAAAGTCTTGATATTCTTGCATCCGAGGCTAGATCCAAAGGAAGCTGCAGTCGAAGTGCTTTTGGAATTCATCATTGCCCATATGTTAGTAGCCACACCGCTCTGTGCAATGGCCCTTTTAAATAGTCCTTTTGCAGCTGGGGACAGCATAAGCAGTGAGACACTACCAGCTCCAGCGCTTTCTCCAAATACAGTCACCTATAAATACAAGCATTCTCATTTTTCATTTATTTCTAAATGTTTAAGGAAAAAATTCAAAATTTACAAAAACTGATTACTCATTCAAATACTTAAGATATTGCATTTACGGACATTGTCTCCAGGGATCTAATTTGAGACAGACTTTGACGGTATGCGTTCCTATTTTGCTTGCAATGCCATTCCAATATCGTTGAAACATTTCTCAGAAACCTACGATTTTTCTCCTATCACAACCTTGACATCCTACGCCTAGACTGTTCCTTAGCGAAGGGACTGTCTTGATTTCATAAACATTTCATTCATTTCATTTCAAATTCCTGAAACACGGTGTCCCCATCATCCAAGAGTAACTGTTTTTCAGTGAACCTTGGCAAAACTTACTTACAATACTACTAAAAGAAATAAAAATGAATATTTACAATGTTGAATTAGACTAAATGAAAAATTAAAAGCTATTTACATTTGAGTCTACATTTAAAAGTGACAGAGAGGGAGCTAGCTTGACCACCCGTTCTAACTCATTCCAAACCTTTGATCCACGGAAAGAAAAGTGTTTTTGGCCATTGCTTTTTTTCATTCGTTGAGCAAGTAGCTCAATCTCACGATTTCTCAAAGTTACGATGTCTCGTGTCGAGTTTCCCGTAGACTTGCTCCAAGTCCATTCCGAGGTATATCGGCACTAAGGAACATAGTTACTTCTGCGGGGGCGTAAACCACGAAAAGGACGCTGCGTCCTTTCCGTGGTTTACGCCCCCGCAGAAGTAACTATGTTCCTAGTGCTGATATACCTCGGAATAGACTTGGAGCAAGTCTAAGGTTCCCGTGAATAGAGTAGAGAGGTAAATGGGGACGAGACCACATTGATTTTAAAACAACGATTGCCGTCTCTTGTTTCATCTTGTCGTGGACTGTCGGTCATTTGAGCTCTGTTATCAAGTTTTCTGCTGGTGCATCATAGCAGCTGTTGGTTAATATTCTTGCAGCACGATTTTGTAACTTTTGTAGCATTAACAGGCGAGCGTATCCACAGCTACCCCACACAGAGCAATAGTGGCAAAAATGAGGCTCGTCGACACCTCTATAGTGCCACGACAAGCATGTTGAGGATCATTTCAGAACACGAAAACAAACAAACAATTCAATGTAAATTAAGCACTTGCAAAAATTACAAAAACGGGCTAACCGTATTATAACTGGCAATCGCTTTGATATATCGCGCCTGCCACTTGTAAAAATACTTGACTGGAAGACAATAGATGAGCTTAACAGTAGTGAGTCTAATATCATGGTATTCAAATTGCTTCATGACCTTGCTCCACAGTACATGCGCAATCTATTTACAAAGACGTCGCTGCTAGCCATGCTAAATCTTCGAATGGCTTCTCAATTGAGTGTAAGCAGCCATCCACTATTTATAAATTCAAAAAACTTGACAAACAGTAGGTGTATATATCTGTGTTTGGATTTCTTTTATTGTTAATATTGATTTTTGGTCATTGGGCTCTTTGCTAGCATTTTATGAAAATTTTAATTAGTTTAGTTTATTCTTTTTACCAATATATATTAATTTGTAAGTTTGTTAGTGGAGGGTCCCTTGAAAATCATCATTGATATTGATGAAGGGCTACAGTCCTTAAAAAGATGAGATGAAATGAAATGGAGTGAGTTGAAAGTGTAGAGTCGAAATTCCAACATTGAGACAAATCCATGTTAAGATACAAATGACCTTAATTTGACTGGGCTATGTTTTCCTCATAATTACGTTTCGAGAAAGCTTGTCTCGTTCTCAGCTCGATGAACAATTAGCACCCACCTTTGAATCGAATTTTACACCCACAATTTAAAGATTGAGCCCAACACCATGCGGGGAAAAACATGGAACTTACCTGGTCTGGGTCGCCACCAAAATCTGCGATGTGGTGTTTCACCCACTTCAAAGCCAAAATTTGATCCATTAAACCATAATTCCCTGTAGTGCTTGTACCAGGAACGTTGAAGAATCCCAGAATTCCAAGGCGGTAGTTCAAACTGACAACTAAAACATTATTTGTCGCTGCAAGCATTGCAAAATCTTCTCCATACCCCCATAAGTATGCACCGCCGTGTATCCAGACCTATTGGAATCGACATAAAATTTGTACTGAGATGGGTTATGAGGGGTAAGCTGACAACTAAGAAATTTCGTGGCTGAAGGAAAACATTGTGAAATTTGCTCTACTCCCCCATATGTACGCACCACCGTGTATCCAGACCTAAAGGAATCAATGTAAAATAACTTTGAGATGGGGCATGAGAGGTAGCTAGATTGACAATTAAAACATTCTTCATGGCTGAAAACATTGCGAAATTCGCTCTAGACCCTCACATCTATTTACACACATGCAAATCGATGTAAACAATTGTGAGATAGGGTAGGTGGGAAACAATGAACATGTCCACTGAAAGTGCGCTTGAAGACCAATTTTATGATTTGGACCTGCTGCACAAATCTATGAAGGTTTTTATCATTTTCTTTGTAATATGTCTCCGACTTATGGCCAATTGAGACTGCAAGTTAAACCAGCTTTAAATTACACTAGGTTTTTGAATAGGGCCTTCTGATTGGCCAATCAAACAAATCGAGTCATTTGATTGGTTAAAAATTTTAACTTGTTTAGATAAAGCTGGTTTAACCATGTCACTGTGAATCCAGTATAAGGTCGTCTAGTGATCACGTAGTACAACTGTACCGTGAAAGTTTAAAAGATTTGTTGGTCATTGTAAGGAATTGCAGCTCCATGTCTGGAGAAAGTGTGGGGGGGGGGGCGAAAACGCATTCCCCGTCCAAATAGGGTTATATACTCGCATAGTAGTGTATACTATACATACCATCACAGTCAGTTTTTTCGAGCCTGCAGGTTTTGGTCGGAAAACGTTGAGAACAAGGCAGTCTTCTTTTCCAGTGAAAGTGCCAAGTTTAGCCCAGTTTATTTGAGGGCAAATTGATACCTTTGAATGTCGTATGCCTCGCCAAGGACCGGCCTTTATCGGGGGCCTGAATCTCCGACTACCAGTTGGGGGCTTAGCGTAGGGTATTCCCCAGAATGATTCAACTTGTGCACCTCGAAGGATTTGGGAGTAGCCTAGAGGAGAAAGACATAGATAAGAAACACAAAAGGCTACATTAAAAGCCGAAAAATCGGACGTGCATGTTGTTAGGCATTTCATACGTCCAAAAATTTTATTAGAAGTTATTAAGTTATGGGTGTGTCATAAAGTATCTGCTACAGGGGGCGGAGGATCTAGGTGAGGGCGACCAAAAATTTGATGGACTTGTTGATGGGTCACAGAAAATTTTTGCAGATTTTGAATGGGCCATGAAATGTGTCATTGAGTAACCTTACAGAAGTTTTCATTTCATTTGTTATTTTCACTTCATCTAATCTTTTTTATACATGATACTCCTTCAGCTAAAAATATATTTAATTTAAAATAAAGATAAAGATAAATCTCTAGATAAAGAAGTATATCTAATCACACTGTTCTTCCAGGAGGTCATGTTTCAAGGGTCTTCGATGTCTTATTGGCCCAAAAATAGTTTCTAGCCCGCTTTTTGAAAAGTGCAGCAGATTTTACATTTCTAATATTGTTAGGGATATCATTCCACACTTTGTACAAAGGGCTCTTTTTAGTTATCTCTAGCCTAGGTCGTGGTATCTGCAGGTCATTCGCTCTCCTTGTTTGATACTTTGAAACATGAGATCTTTTGTGAACTTTTGCTTAAGGATTTCTAGACATTGTTCATGTAGAATTTTATGCACCATCATCGCTTGGTCAAGCATAATTAGTTCATTTACACTTAGTGTTGCAGATGGTAAGGTGCAGACTGGATCAGCGTCATTGCCCTATCCTGTAATTTTTGCAAGTTAGTTGAGTTTAGTTGAAGAAAGGTGACCCCATAGCAGATTACCATATCTGAGGTGACTTTCCACCAATGCCCGGTATACTTGAAAAAGTTGTGATTGAGGGAGCAATTGTCAAAGTTTTCTGATGGAATCAAGACCTCCCTTTAATTTTCCTTTTACTATCTTATACTGTTGATTCCATGACAGTGTCTCATCAATAGTTAGTCCTAAATGCTTCGTCTTTCTAACTCGCTTGATTTCATCTTCTCCAACCATAAGATCACCGATTTCAGAGATCTTGCCTAATTGCTTACTGTTTCCTAAGAATATGAATTCACATTTCGTCACATCTAGGCCTATTTTGTTTGGTCTTAGCCAATCTATGACATCTTGCGACTCATTTCTTAAGTCTTCCAAAAGTTGGTAAGCGTCCTCTCCACCAAGAGTAATACTTGTGTCATCGGCATACGTATTGGATGCAGTCTTTGTAAAGGACTCCTCAAAATCGTTGGTACACAATATAAATAGAAGAGGCCCTAAACATGACCCTTGAGGAATGCCACAAGAAACCAGCCTTTTTTCGGAATTCTGGCCGTTAAGGTAGCAATACTGCTGGCGTTCTGTTAGATAGGAAGCGAACCATGCGAGCTCCTTCTGACAAATGCCATATCAGGCTAGAGGGGAAGTAATTCCTCTAAAGCTGTTCTTTTGAAATCTATGGTTCTTTGCTTCATCAACAAAGCTGGGCAACAATCATAAAGACGAAAAGTGGACATGTTGACTTGCCGCCGGCCCAAAAATTAGCTTTAAGTTAGTTGGCACAATTTTGTTATGCACTGTAGGAGAGCCTCTAGTGCTATGGGGTGGTATGGGCAAATTTCAAATATTCAAATTGAAAAGGGCCACGTAAATTGCTCTTCTCTGCACGAGGGGCTACAGAATTTTTACTCCTTTGCAATAGGGGCTTTGAAAAATATTTTAGCCGGAGTCAAATATCATCCACCCCCCTGCCCCTGTAGTAGATATTATGAAGGGTTTGACCGTAAAACAATAAAAAAAATTAGAACTGCTTCCTCAAAAATTTATTGTATTATCAGAAATGAGCAAGATGTCATGACAAAATTTGGAAAGAAGATGTGAAAAAGAAAGTTAGGAAAAGACAAAAAAAGAAATAGACTGCAAATTAGCAAAAAAATACCCAGATAAAATTGGGGGTGGGACTGTTTACCCCCCCCCCCCCTCCCCTGGTCAAGATAGGGTCAAAGACTTTTGAAATTTCTCTCACATAAATTTCACAGTATCTTCAACATTTCAAAAATTTTTTGTAAGGTTGTTCACTCACACATTTCATTGCCCATTCAAAATTTTCAAATAATTTTTACGGCCCATCATCAAGCTCACAAAATTTTTTGGGGCCCTGGCCTTACCCTGGCCTATATTCTCCGCCCCCTGTATGTAATAGATACTGGTCACTTACCAGTTCGGTACAAGTTCCCGATTGGAGATTTACTCCCGATTGGGAACGTTCCTGATTGGGATAGTATTCCCGATCGGGTGTCAGTGGAAAGACGCCCGATTAGGAATAAATGCCCGATCAGGAATGATAAAATTCCGGAAACACTTTTTAATGGGGGTTTAACTCTCATCTATGGGTTGTGTATGATTTGAATATTCTATAGAAAGTAAAGTATCTATAGAAAGTGGAAAATCTGAATATTTTTCGCTCACACATATTTTCTTTTATAAGAAACTGCTGATAAGAAATTCAACTCTCAGATCGCCAGAAATTAAGAAACTCCGGTACTTGGAAAATATGGCTCCAGAAACTATTCATTTTTGACAAAAGAAATCCTTGACATGTTTTTACTCCACTTATTTCCTGTATCATATTTATCATATTACTGCGACCCAACCCATTTCTCTTCGGTAACAACCCCTCTGTAGGTAATCAACGTTCCTTTCCCCAAGAGAGTGTATGAACAAAACTTTGGCCACAGGCAAGCTTTTATCATCGCCAATCTTTCATTGTTGTGTGAGATTTTTAGAGGTAAGCAGGAACGGGAAAGTGCATCAAACAGGAATGAGCGTAACAAAACTCTTACTCCATACATGTACAGCTTGCTTAAAAATTCCGTCCCAAGGTTATGCAAAAATTTCTAGATGCTAAGTACATTTCAATATTATAAACATATTGAATAATACACATTTCATATGTAAGTTGCCAACATTAAATAAAATGAAAATAATAATAATAATAATAATAATAATAATAATAATAATAATAATAATAATAATAATAATAATAATAATAATAATAATAATAATAATAAGAATTTCAACGGGTTTGTTATGGATTCTTCGTGAAAACAAAACTATTTTTGCCAACGATGAATGAGATTTTTGGGAGTGAACCTCTCCCTCGGCAAAGAAACTTAGCATGGAGAAAAATTCAAATCACTTGCCTTTTATTTTGCCAACCCCTCTGATGTTGACGACTACACTGCCAACTGAATTTGCCAGAACCAAAACTAACATCAGGAGAATATGCGATGGAAAGATCACTTTAATGGGATCCATTCTTCTCCGTCAAAGGAAGTGTCCTTTGCATGTCCTGTCGCACATTCGTTGTAGGTAAACATTCATCTACAGAGTTGTCGATTTTATTTCTAGCGAAAGAACAATGTACAAAGACATTTTTTAAGATTTTATCCCCTCGTGTATTGATTATTCGATGGGTATTCTCGCCTATTAGCAATCACCGACCCCGGGCCCCCAACCCCGGCCCTCGGCCCTATGGCACTCAGCCCCGGTCCTGGCCCCAGAAATTCGATGATAGAGAGTTAAGATTTTGATAGCAGTCTATTTGTTAGGCCAAGGTATAATGACAAACAAATGTTCAAATGAAGGGTCGTAAGTGTTGAAGAAAAACAACAAATAATATGGAATGTTTACTTGTCTTGCGTAAAATTCAGGGACCGAGGTTTTGCAATCTTCTCTTGGCGCGCACCTGGCTATCATGTTCTCTTTGTTATAAAATGGCGTATAGCATTTATCACGTGAAAGTTATCAAGAGTTATTGGTTGCAAATTTCAATATTTGAGTTGTTAGGCGTTGCTGGGTTAGGGTCACCGCTTCTTCTATTCTCTAGAAATGGACAAAGTACGGTACTTTCCTTTTTACCCTCAACTGCACAAATTTTGCGGACTGTGTCCAAGACGCTCCACACTTTTTGAGGGATGGGACATGCGCTAAAGTTTCGCTGTTTGAGATATGTTAATTAAGTAGTTGAGAGGAGAGTTCGCAGTTGGTACATGATAGTGTTTATATTTTGTTTCCTTCATATAGCACGTCTTAAGGGCGCTCTCAGGTTTTCGATTTCGCTATCGAACTTAACTCTGATGACGTACTGGCAAGGCATGATTAAGATAAGACAGCAGGAAAAGAAACGGCAGCATCAGCATCAAACGAATTAACATAGCATCAGCAATGTTAAGATTTTTTATGCCAACTCCAGACAGAAATAAAAGGAACGTTTTCACTGCGAATTGCCTCCAAACTTAATGCCTTACAGTTGGTTTCAACATAGTCACAGGATACTGGTTTCAAACAGCTTCTAAGCACAAATATCCTGTCCACTTTGATAAGGACTGCTCAAGCAAGAAAATTTCCAGAAAATCATGAACAGTCTCATGAATTTTCTTCTTAACAGTAATAGACGAACACAGCCTAATCTTAAAGCTGCAATCTATCTTAAAACTATGTTCACAAAATCTTTCTTGCGGAAAACATTTCTTGATGAAATTCTGATCACGCAGACAGTTCATTTTAAAAAGACTGCACACATATGACATCTAAGACACAACACCAATGAACACCAGTGGACACCAATGTGCCCAACGAATGACGGTATTGAGGACACGGAGCACTTCTTGTTGCTTTGCCCTTCCTTTGATATCCAACGACGAGATCTTCTCGCTGGAGTTGCAGCTTTAACCCAGTAGGCCTTTCGTATCTTTCTCAAATAAGGGTCGGTCTCAGTAAACTAAATTTCCACAAATTCAACCACAATTTCAGGGACACCGTAAATCCAATGTGCCCAACGAATGACGGTATTGAGGACACGGAGCACTTCTTGTTGCTTTGCCCTTCCTTTGATATCCAACGACGAGATCTTCTCGCTGGAGTTTCAGTTGCATTACGACCATTTGTTGAAATCGACAGCCTTTCTAACGACGTTCTTGTACAACTTTTGCTATATGGTGATAAAAACTTTTCAAGTGATGTTAATAGAAGTATACTCGAACTGACCTTAGATTTTATCCACAAAACGGGTCGATTTGTTTAAGCTAGATAAAACCTTTGTTTTACGCCACACAGCCACAGTCCTTTCATTTTGTTTCCATTTTCATCTGTTTGTTTTTGTCAGTAAACATCGTTAATATGTAGTTCTTCGTATTGTATATTTAGATGTAGTTTTAGTTCTATGTTCTATGTCAAGGTAGAATCTCTATGACTTTTCCAAATCCAACATATCCAACATCAATAAACATCAAACGATCCATACAGTTGGAATTTGATCAAAAGTTATAGGGTTTCTACCTTAATGACCCTTGGGATAGTCATGGGTTCTTGCTTCCCGGGTTATCGTTCTTGTTATGTAGTTTAGTAGTTTGTAGTCCAGTAGTCATAAGTACCTCGTTTTGTAAAATTTTTATATTGAATAAAAAAAAAACACCAGTGGAGCACCAATGAACTCCAAATGAACTCCAAATGAACTCCAATGAACACCAATGAACACCTATGAACACCTATGAAGACCAATGAACACCAGTGGAACATCAATGAGCACCAATGGACACAAGTAGAACACCAATGAACACCAATAAACACTAGTGGAACACTAGTGAACACCAGTGGAACGCCTATGAACACCAATGAACACCAATGGAGCACCAGTGAACTCCAATGAACACCTAGGAACATAAATGAACACCAGTGGAACATCAATCAGCAACAATGGACACAATTGGAACACCAATGACCACCAATGAACACCAGTGGAACACTAATGAACACCGGTGGAACGCCTATGAACACCAATGAACACCATTGGAACACCAATGAACACCATTGGAACACCAATAAACACAAAGAACACCAAAGAACACCACTGGAACACCAATGAACACCAAAGAACACCAAAGAACACTGCTACACACCAATGAACACCAATAAAATCCAATGAGCACTTATGCACACAAATGAACACCAATGAACACCACTGGAACACAAATGAACACCAATGAACACTTATGCATATCAAATTTGAACACGAATGTAGTTTTTTTCATAACTTGTTCCTTAAATATTGAGCGAGCGAATTATGATGTCGTCTCCAATACTGCAAAAGAGATCCATTCTCTATAGACAAGGCATAAGCTGGGAAGGTTCAGTGATGCCCTGTACTTTCTGAGGTTAAAGCTAAAGTTGTTGATTTTAACTCCTGAATGAAAGCAAAGGAGCATTTTACTCTTTGAAAAGCGTATGAGATTGTTTTGGGTTTAAAATTCGCCTGATTTTAGCCCCGATTTTTGGATTTTCTGCCAAAAATTCATTGGCTAAAAACCATTCGATAAAAAATTCAATAAAAACTTCGATAAAAACCATTAAATCTTTGAACCGTTTCTTGGCTTTATTTGAATCAACTCAGTCCTAGAGAGTTTCCTAGGTTATCCGAACACCATCACATCAAAAGGAATCTAAATGGCTATTACATGCGTACTAAATCTAGATGACTGTTACAAGCTTGAGTGCGCTAAGCTCATGTACGACGTATCACAAGGAAAGGTAGAGGATTATTTTCAAAAACTCTTCCAATTACTTAATTCAAGTTATAACATTCAAACGAGACCAGCAACTGCAGGCCACTTATCTCTGCCCTTAGCAGGGCCTCTCTTAAGGAATCATCACTCGGGGGGGGGGGAGCAATTTTCAAACTGGGACCTCATTTTTTAACAAATAATATTTCTCTTTATTAACTTCTTAGGAAAATCTGCATTTCTTACAAGGCATAAATTATAGTAGAACGCCTATCACTACTTTAATGCCGTTCATCTTTGTGATCAGGACGGGGAGAGGATTTATGGATAGCCAAGGGTCAGAAAAAAACATGGTCCTTTTGCAAAGTGAGTTTTGAAAGGTACACCAAAGACGTGTCCATCTAGGGGGGGGGGGTCCAGGGACAAACTCTGCTGGGATGATGTTTAGAATCTTGGAGCTCGCTAGAATCCCTCTGGTAGCCATTCTTCGCCTCTAGCCCATTTATCATATCAAACTGGCCATCTCTTATGCACAAACTATAGTAACAGTCAATCTATTGTCACATATAGGCCAGGAACGGCATTTCTTGGATAGAAACATGGACCAGCGAAGCGGGTGAGCCAGAAAAGATTCCCCACATTTGAAAATTCATAGCACCAAGATTGTCTGATGAATCGATATTTGCATTTTAGCCGAGAATCGAGAAATTGAGGCATTTCTGTAAAGTTTCTTGTCCTTCCGTTTTCATGAGCACTGCACTGGAAAGATAAGCAAATTTAATTTCGCATAAATGTCGCAAGGGCCTGAAGAGGGGCCTAAGAACAGCAAAAAGAAAAAGGGATCATATACTGGGGGCAAAACACTGTGAGCAACTGTAACTGGGGGCAAGCAAGCAGGACTGGAAGGACTTTTGCCCCGTAGTTTGTCTGTTAAAAGAGGTTCTGGCCCCTGGTAAGTACTTCTCAAAAGATCAACATTTTATCATGAAGTATGGAGTAGAGGTACGTAATGAAATTCTGAGAAAAGTACGAGATGCTAAGAGTAAGAAAGTTTTTACTAAAAGATGTAAAGCATGGCTACTAGATAACTGCAACTGAACGTTAACTTCTCCCATGAATCTTCCGTTTATGTGGCACTTGAAACCAACTTAACTCCAATATGATGATGATCATAGTACTTTTACGCCTTTTTAATTTTTTCTGTTTTCTTACCCTCCTTTTTTGAAATATTTTTAGCTTTAATGTTAAAAAATCTTTCTCATATTCATTGATATTGTTAAATGTTAGCTTGACGAAGGCCACGGGCACCTCGCTCGAAAGATCATTAGAGTTCTTTCTTGGTGTCCTAAGCTACAAACTTGTTATCAGTTCGGTAGAGAGTAGTATTTCAAGCTTTTGTGTTAAATTTTGTTCACATCCTTAGCTGCTACAGACAGAGACGCAAAAACACTGCAAACCTACAAACCTGGTTTGGAGGAAGGTTTTGGCCAAAAATTGAGGAAGGTTTTGTTGTCAAAAATAAAATTTTACCTTGTTAGCATAGTTCTTATAAGTGTGGAAAATAAATCATCAATAAATACATAGAATCATTAAAAATCATGTCAACTGTATGCAGTTGGTGAGTTTATATTTCAAAACCATATCAAAGAACAAAAATCAAGTTTGATCAGTCAATGTGATGAAAGAGAGAAAGTCTACGAGGAAATATGCATATGTGTCAGGAAAAAATGATTTTTGAAAAGCTTTCATTTGAAGTGCAGCAAAAACTTCACAGCAAATACAGCAAAACTTCACCGCATTAACGGCGTCAAAATCAAGAAATAGATATTTTCCGGGTGTCCTAGAAAAGTACTTCTGTTTGCCAAATCACCAAGATTTTGTTGTAAGGTAGATCTTCAAATGTCTTTTTCTTACCAGTAGATCAAAACTAATTATTTTTGCAAGCTGATCTTTGATTTGTTTTTAGATCAAGTGAATCAAGCGCTTTTTACACTGTCTGGTTTTGAAGTCTTCTGCAAGAAAACATTTATGTTTATTCGAGTGATTTCTTTTGTTACATTGAGTTTCTTGTTTGGTCATGAATGTCAGGGTGAAACGTGAAACGTTATTGTAGACTTGAAGAATACTGAAAAATTCTCAATGTAACGGCTCTTAGAGGCAAGATTAGCGATGTTGCATAAAGAGTGTTGCATAGAATGAGGTTTTTAATGCATTATTTCATACCCGTTAAGTGAAGAGAACAAATTGTTTACCATCATTGAATAATATATTTGAATTGTTGACTCAAGAGATAAAAAAAATTATGATAATTTTCGTAATCAAATTTTAGCGATTTTGCAAACGGGAGTACATTTTTGGATACCCAGTAGCTTTTAGATGTTCTCACCTTGAACTCTTTGTTCCCCCTTCATTGCCCTAATACCTTTCAATTAATGAATCGCTTCCTAAGACTATGGCCTCCCTTGTATTCAAACCTAGTTAGAGCCCTGATAATTTCACTCAAACAGACAAATGATACGGGAAGATCCTTAATTACATGCTTTTTCCGGGTTCACAAAACACTGTCGCACTGTTTTCCAGTAATTATATAGTGTGTTAAAATGAGGAAGGTTGAGAGTATAAATTTCAGGTTTGGAGGAAGGTCAACAACTTTTTGCAGCTCTGGCTACAGATATATCGTATATTAGTTGATAGCTTGAATCTTTGATGAAATGAAACGAAATGAAATGGAATGAAATGAAAAGGAAATATTTTAATCCATTTTGAAAAAAATGAAAAGATTAGAATAGGACAGTTGTATTCGGTTTGTTCCACAGAGATGAATATCCCTTTCAAATTAAAAGTAAATGAACGGAGATATAGCAACACAATCCAAATATAGCACAAAGGAATGGCAGGCGCGAGTTATTTTCCTTTTGTTTTTATCGATCAAAAACATCAAATACAATAAGTTATACTTAGATGGACCTAGGCCCCCTGGCTAAGTTGCTTTTAACCCCGCTGATTTACTTGAAAGGATTTGTGCAAGGTTAAAAGCTTGCATTTGCAGAGAGCGGAAATTCTTTAAATAGCTCATTCAAATCGAGCCTGCACACAGAGTCAACAAAGGGTAGAGTCACAATAAGATTTTTATCTCGCCACGAGGCAATGCTGTGTCGGGCTATTTGCAATCACCAACCCCGGCCCCTGGCCCAGGACCTCGGCTCCATGACACCCGGCCACGGTCCCAGAAATTTGATGACAGAGAGCCAAAACCCCCATACCATTCTCTTTGTTAGGCCAACTTGTAATGACAAACAAATGCTCAAATGAAGGGTCGTAAGTGTTGAAGAGAAACAACGAATAAAATGCAATGTTTTCTTGTCTTGCATAACATCCTGGGGCTTAGGTGTTCCCAAATTTATGGTTGGTGTTCGCTGGTATTCATCGGTGTTCTCAAAATTATGGCTGATGTTCACTGGCAGTCACTGGTGTTCTTTGGTGGTCACTGGTGTTCACTGGTGTTCTGACCTGTGTGGTGTTTTGACTAGATCATTGTTAACCCTCGCCCACACTGATTTTGCATCCTCGTGCTCCAAGGGGAATTGATAATTGTTGAACCACGACTGTCATGTGGATCTGGTCTAAAACACCACACCTATGAACACCAATGAACACCAGTAGAACACCAATGGACACAAATGAACACCAGTTGGACACCAATGAACACCAGTGGGAACACCAATGAACGCCAATGAACACCAATGAACACCAGTGGAACACCATTGAACACCAATGAATACCAATGAAACATCCAATAGAACACCAATGGAACACTAATGAACAACAATGAACACCAGTGGAACACAATTGAACACCAATGAATACCAATGAAGCATCCAATAGAACACCAGTGGAACACCAATGAACGCCAATGAACACCAATGAACACCAGTGGAACACCATTGAACACAATGAATACCAATGAAACATCCAATAGAACACCAATGGAACACTAATGAACAACAATGAACACCAGTGGAACACCATTGAACACCAATGAATACCAATGAAACATCCAATAGAACACCAATGGAACACCAATGGAACACTAATGAACAGCAATGAACACCAGTGGAACACAATTGAACACCAATGAATACCAATGAAGCATCCAATAGAACACCAGTGGAACACCAATGAACGCCAATGAACACCAATGAACACCAGTGGAACACAATTGAACACCAATGAATACCAATGAAACATCCAATAGAACACCAATGAACGCCAATGAACAACAATGAACACCAGTGGAACACCATTGAACACCAATGAATACCAATGAAACATCCAATAGAACACCAATGGAACACCAATGGAACACTAATGAACACCAATGAACACCAATGGAACACTAATGAACAGCAATGAACACCAGTGGAACACAATTGAACACCAATGAATACCAATGAAGCATCCAATAGAACACCAGTGGAACACCAATGAACGCCAATGAACGCCAGTGGAACACCAATGAACGCCAATGAACGCCAATGAACACCAATGAACAGCAATGAGCACCAGTGGAACACAATTGAACACCAATGAATACCAATGAAATATCCAATAGAACACCAATGGAACACTAATGAACAACAATGAACACCAGTGGAACACCATTGAACACCAATGAATACCAATGAAACATCCAATAGAACACCAATGGAACACCAATGGAACACTAATGAACACCAATGAACACCAGTTTAGGGGGGATTTCAGACGTCGAATGGCACCCATCATCCTCGCTGTTGAAGTTACCCCCGATCCTCTCCGGGGTAGAAAGGTTATTTTGGTGCAGGCGTAACTTGGTATTACAAACATTTGCATAGAGTCGTTTTGCTTGTTTTTTCTCAAGAAGGACTTCTCTTTTTCGAAAATGTGCATGTTTTTTTCTCATGAAGAACTTCTCTTTTTCGAAAAATTGCATGTTTTTTTCTCATGAAGAACTTCTCTTTTTCGAAAATGTGCATGTTTTTTTCTCATGAAGAACTTCTCTTTTTCGAAAAATTGCATGTTTTTTTCACATGAAGAACTTCTCTTTTTCGAAAAATTGCATGTTTTTTTCTCATGAAGAACTTCTCTTTTTCGAAAATTTGCATGTTTTTTTCTCATGAAGAACTTCTCTTTTTCGAAAAATTGCATGTTTTTTTCTCATGAAGAACTTCTCTTTTTCGAAAAAGTGCATGTTTTTTTCTCATGAAGAACTTCTCTTTTTCGAAAAATTGCATGTTTTTTTCTCATGAAGAACTTCTCTTTTTTGAAAAAGTGCATGTTTTTTTCTCGTGAAGAACTTCTCTTTTTCGAAAAAGTGCATGTTTTTTTCTCATGAAGAACTTCTCTTTTTCGAAAAAGTGCATGTTTTTTTCTCATGAAGAACTTCTCTTTTTCGAAAAATTGCATTTTTTTTTTCTCATGAAGAACTTCTCTTTTTCGAAAAAGTGCATGTTTTTTTCTCATGAAGAACTTCTCTTTTTCGAAAAAGTGCATGTTTTTTCTCATGAAGAACTTCTCTTTTTCGAAAAAGTGCATGTTTTTTTCTCATGAAGAACTTCTCTTTTTCGAAAAAGTGCATGTTTCTTCTCATGAAGAACTTCTCTTTTTCGAAAAAGTGCATGTTTTTTTCTCATGAAGAACTTCTCTTTTTCGAAAAATTGCATGTTTTTTTCTCATGAAGAACTTCTCTTTTTCGAAAATGTGCATGTTTTTTTCTCATGAAGAACTTCTCTTTTTCGAAAAAGTGCATGTTTTTTTCTCATGAAGAACTTCTCATTTCCAAAAATTGCATGTTTTTTCTCATGAAGAACTTCTCTTTTCAAAAATGTGCATGTTTTTTTCTCAAGAAGAACTTTTCTTTTCAGAAAATTTGCATGGTTCATATTTCTGTTTTACACTTGTCCGGTACTTCTTTACCTAATATAGGTTTGTGAAATCAGAAACAGGGCTCTAAAACCCGCTTTTTTGACGTTGGCCAATCAAGAATAATATGTTGTTTTTACATGTTGAATATTTTACAAGTAACTCAAGAATGAAAACAACAAGGAAATCATATATACATTTTCTTGTACTCAAGATAAAATTCTACAAGACCAACTAATTACAACACTACGTATGTGCTGCTTTACTAAACTAAGAGGACGATACCACGGAGTCCAAGAGACCATGACAACTCCGCAGTCATGAACATAGAGAAGATGTAACTAAATCAACATTGAAGATACCACTACGAAAAATACACATGAACGATCTTTACTGATAATTACCAAGGCTCGTTTCGCTTTGCATGTCGGGCTAACTTTGGGCAAGCAGGTCATTTCACAAAATGGGTAAACTGAAGATTTTTCATTTCATTTCATTTCAAAATGTCCACCCTGGGAAACAGTTCAATTTAAGTAACTGCTTTCCAATTGTCCCAGCAAAAAATCGAAAGAAAACAAAAGAGAAATAAACCTATTTACAATAATTTCAAGTTACATTGGTACAAAACGCGGAAAGGAAAAATAAAGATAACTCTTTCGATGTAGATCAGCTTTTCTTGAATATCCTCAATTCAAAGCTTTTAGTCTCGTTTTGAATGACTGAATCGAAGGAGCTAATTTCATTTCCAAGTCGAGTTTATTCCATGCCTTCCCTCCACGAAACGCAAATGATGTTTGGTCATAAGCAGTTCTCATCCTTGGCACCGCAAGATTGCATTTCGTATCAATTTCGGATTTGGATTGAAGGAACTGAATGAATGGAAATAATATGGAATGAGCGAAGAATTTTTGGGCCTTTTTTATGTACATTATAACTGTATTAGTTGTGTGTTCACCAATTGACCAGCACCTAATCTGAATGTATGTCACTTTCAAAGTGGTATGGTTTTGCGTTTCAGTAGCACGGCGCTGCAATACATCAAGCCATTGGTTTCGTTCATTTCCTTTCCTTGTTCCATTCCGTATTCCACATCTCTTCACATCCAGTGAAGTTGCAAGTTCCAAGTTAAAAACGGATCAGATTCTGTCTTAGTTATCTGGAAAATATGGAATATAGAGTCATTGAGAAGTAAAGTGATGGAATAAGCATAGGTTTCAAATATTTAAAAATCCGGGTGTAAAATTCTATGACCTATTTCTTTGAACTGAACGGTTTCAAAGAAACTGGAAATATTTTACTGTAAATCTGCCGTTGGACATTTTTACAATCTTCAGTATTTTAGGATAACAGTGCTTTTCTTTCTTTTTAAGAATTCAAGAAAATTTTCGAAATAAACTTTAAACTATCATGATTTCTAAACATGTTGACGAAAGATCAAATAATTTTCAAGGAAACCATAGTTTATAGATGCCTACAATATTGTATCAAGCAAAAACATTTCCCACTTTTGGTTTGTGATTTAGAAATTTGGTGACGTCACACCATAAATATGAAACAGGTTGTAATTTCGACAAACATTCAAGATTTTTGAGAAGTCCAACAGTAGAATCATAGAAAAATTGCTAAAGTCTCTTGCAAGTCATTCAGTTTAAAGAAAAAGGTCATTGAATTTTGCACCCGCCTTTTACACCGATTGAAAGATTTTGAACCTATGCTGATGGAATAGTGGAACAGAAGTATTTAATGTGATGATGGAATAGTGTGACAGAATTTAAAAAAAAAACTGTTATGAAGCAAGTTGCTCGACCATACCTCTTAATACAACATTTACATTGACGCAGTTAAACCAGCTGTACCAAAACCAGGTTAAATTTCCACTAATGAAATGCATTGGATTTGCTCAATGAACCAACCAGAAGGCTCAATTTAATAACCTGGTTTAATTCAAGCTGGTTTTAACCTGCATTGTGAATGGGATATAGGATATCCTTTTTCAGTTCATGTTGCACAATGAGACTGCGACTGAATCTGTAAAAATGCAACGAGGTACGCGCAGTCGTTTTTTATCATAAACTAAGAGTTTTGGAGGTTTCCTAACTATTTTCACAAAGGTTCATTAATAACCTTGAATTTACTACCTAAGTCTTCTTGGACATTCCAAGACAAGTCTTAAGAAGCCATTCTGAAGTTTAGACTGTACCTTTTGAATACTTGTGTTCGAGTATCCCCATGCGAAATTTTCACTTTTTATGTGATTCTCTACAAGGCATTGTAAATCTTATCCAGAATGTTTTCCAGAGACCATAGTCCACCAAAGACTTCCCTTGATACGAAAAGTCCCGTTGCCCATTTAAAACTGAAACTTTATTCTAAACTCTGTAATGTTCCTTTTTAGTTGTGGAATGTGGAAGCTGAAGTATGCATGGGGATATTCCGTGGTCATTCTGGTTGGTTACATAGTGTTTGTTTTTCACAAGATGGAGAACGGATTGTCACCGCTTCTACTGATGAGACTTGCAAGGTTTGTGTTTTTGATAAGGTTTACCTGATGTCCCAAAAAAGTATATGAGTTTGTGTATATGGACTCGAAGCTGTTGTGGCCCAGTCAGGTGGAGTTGACTCGATGCCCAGTAAGTCATGACAACCCTGCTAACCACCACGTGAGCGTCATGACAATGAGGTCCTGGGGGCTTACATAACATTTTGAGGGTACGGGTATGTGCTGCCCATATGGTTGGGTTTTGGACCCAAAATTCTCTAAACAAGGTTCTCTTTTTCGGCAAATTTTTCTTAAACATGGGTGGGTTTTCCAGAAATTTTGCAAAAAAATAGCCAAAAATTGGTGGTTTTCCGCCAAATTCATAATAAAAGTGGGTATGATAGCAAGTTTCAGTAATTAGAAGAGGGTACCTTTCTGAAAACTGGTGGCAGACCCCCGTCCATCGGCAAGTTTTTTACCCCCCTCCCGGGAAGAAGTTAGGTCTTACTCCATTGAGTCTGCTCTACTGCAACGATCACAGCTCTTTGTGCTGAAAAGCGCAACTTCACCTTCGTTTTCACCATTTTTTTGGCACCAGCGACGTGAATTTTGTTTTAATCAATGGCTCATCACTCTCAAGATGTATCTTTATACTCAGCTTAAAATCCTTTAGATGCCTCGTTCGTTGGTATGTTTGTTGCCTTCAGAGCATATATATTAATCAAGAAATTCAGTTTTCACCCACGTGCAAACGAGAACTTTACGTGGCCGTTTGGAAGCTAAGCCAATTCTTTAGGCTTAGGAATAAATGAATGATAGCCTTAATAAATGTTCAATATTCTTCCATCTTATCATATTCTTATTATTTTCTGCCAGAAAATAGTCCCCAGTCACCCTATTGGCAGTCTGTTGATTTTTCATCCATTTCAGTTTTTAACTTGGATTTTCTTAAAATTTGTTGCATAAATCGAATTCAGTAATCAGCCACATGACATATCACTAGCTATATTACCCAAAAATTTATCTACTACACTAGCTACCAAACCGATACCGCGAGGAGCAAACGGTTGTGTCTACCCTCGGCCATTTAACATAAAGATAAAACTACTATAAAGGGGAAGAAAAAAGAAAAGAAAACCAAACAATACACGTAAATCCCAGAACAGGTTGTAGCAGCTAACTTACAGTAACATATTTTAAATCAAACGTTGCGTTGCGTAAGTTTATCTTAAAGTTACTTCAAGAATTTCTGAATTAGAATCAACGGACAACCTCTCATCACTATACAGTATCATGTCAGTCAATTGAGCATTTTAAAGATTTGGCAAAACGTACGGTTGCAGCGTTGAATTTAGATGGAAAATTTAAGACTTCCAAAATTCGCTTGGTGCAAAAGGCGAGAGCTCGGGCATGCAGGTGGGTGCAAATTTGAGATTTAACGATAAATGTTTCTACTCTCGAAAGATCAATGCGTACAAACGAGGTATCTATGTTAAAGTTAACTGTTGCGGAAGAATGCAAGAATGATTGGTCATTAGTTAAAGTTAAATTCTAGTCGCTGAATTCAACGAAATCTTTATACCTGTTTGGGACATCCGGTACATGAAACACACTGCTTTCCCAGCAAATGTATCTCCTATTAAGTCTCCATGAAATTATTAGAGAGTTTAGGAAACCAGGATGGCAACGCCAGCCAGAGCGTCATGTCATATTCTGAAAAGGAAGTATTGTTCCGTGCGCTAACTTTGATATATCATCCACATAGTGTGCAATACGTAACATTGCATAGAGCTTGTTGCTAACCTTTTGACATAGATTACTTGCATGTTGCTCGAATGTAACTTTGCTGTCTAAGGTAACTCCTAGCAATTTTTCTTCTGTACTATTAGCAATAGAACTGCCAGTTTAACCGAAACAGAATCATCACTCGTATTTCCAAACGTTAGTAGATGACATTTGTCTTCATTAAACTTCATATAGTTGTAATAGAGTCATTTGATTGCATGGGCAGAATAGAGTTGTAACCTAGCAACAATATTATTGCTGCTGAACGTAGTGAAGCAGCTTTCTAGATAAGTTTCACAAGAAATCTCGGGGAATGGTAGGAGTATCACCATGGTTACCAGAGAACAAAAGGATAATCTGTAGACTAATCGATGCTTGTGATTGGATATAAAGCAAAGGAAAAGCAGCTAATGAGCAGCAGCAACAACAACAGAATGGCAGTTTCACATTAATGATAGCACATATTTCAACACAGGAAGTCCACCTTGCCAAATAGATATCGTTTTCAAGTCGTCTCCTCATCTGATGATCATTCGCTGCAGCACGAATGACTCTCATCTACCACTGATGTCTCTTTCAGGATGAAATTAACAGTCATCATGTACAATTTCAAAGCATAACTTATTGCACTAAAATAAACCACCTACCAAATTAAGAAAGCCGAAGTTAAGAAGCACATTAATTAAGCCTGAATGCTATGAAGTTGTGAAAAATGTGTACAATGAATTAAGGCGCTCATTTGTCAAGTATATTCGAAAACTATGAAAGGGTAAATTCGATTTTCCAATGCTATGTTTTTAGTGCCTTTTCGACCTGATAGAAAAATTCGCCAAGGCTTGAAAGCAATTGAGGCGGAGGAAACTGATTCTGACGATGATATAGAAACAAATGATGATGTTGATGGTTTAGTTTTTTTAACTCAGAGCTACATGTGAGCTCAAGAAAAGGGAGACATTTGAATGCAACATTTTTATCAAGTGCCAACATGATTACAAAGCGATGATGGTGAGGAATGATTGTAAGCAGTCTGAGGAAGCTCATCAGAACTGCTATTGCAAGTAACTAAAAACATTTCGTATCAAAAGTCCTTTAGGAGCAAGAAAACATTGCTGAAAAAAACCTCTTACAGATGAAGTCTGGGCACATAAATTTTCACAAAAAATGCCATTATCACAACAATGGCTTTGGCAATATGATCTCAATTATTCAATAATTCTGCTTTGTCGTGGAAGATGTTTCTCTCATTGTGAGGAAGGAAAGCTTGTCCAAAAACTGCACCATATGGAATGAACGCTGAACATGTCAACATGAAGCAGGGGGCTCGAGCTTCCCAAACAATTTCGAAAGCAATGATGCCACGTCCCAAACATAAATTAAATTTTGTTCTCTATTGTAACAAATTACTGGGTCAAGCAAAAGTTTCCCTGCTGAGCAACACTTCCTCTAACAATATCAACAACTAGTTTTAGTGTAATTATGTAAATCTTGTTTTCTTTCCGTATCTGACCCTGCTATTGTAAAACAGAGCATTGTAAGACGAAGCGGTTTTCTCTTCGCACTGACCTCCTCCATACTCGATCTGAGGTTGAGGCAACTATATTACGTATTATAACATTAGTGAACTGTCGCTGTGTACTGCACTACCATTTCCACTACCATTTGCCATGCATCACAATTCAATGAGTGTAAACTGCGGAACCAAGGAATGGATCTGTGCAACCAATACAATGCGCAGCACTCACTGACAATCGTTATTTCTAGTATGAGATTACTTTTTTGTTCTAGGTTTGGAGAGTAGAACCAGTGGAAGATCGTGCTGTGAAGCTTCGTAAAGTCTTTGATGTGATATTTAATGCCACAAATCAATCGCTGATTGTTGCTGCCAACACAAATCATGAAATTCAGGTTTGTCACAAAGGTCGTTGAGCTAATTGAAGTTGGTTGAAACAATTATACAAAAGGCTGTGGCACCAAAACTAGTAAACAAATAGAAAGGAACTAATAAACGAGTAGAAAGGAGCAAATACACGAATAGAAAGGAAAATAAAAGATAGGTGTAAATTATTCATCATCTTCACACTGCTCCAAGGCAATCCAAGCAAGACCTTGTGATGTGGCTTTGTTTAACAATATGAAATGTGACTTCGCTTGAAATTCCCAGCAAAGTTCCCTACATATGGTTCTGGTACATGGGTACCTTTTCAGAATTTTTAACACAACTGAAGAAATTTAAATAGTACTTGCATCCGCAAATCGACAAAGTTCATATACATGATCAGGGCTTGAAAATTTACGGGACCATGTCACCGGGCGGTAACACAGCAAACCTTCAATTTATATTGTCCTGCAGGAAATTTCTCAAAACATATCCTTCTGTGTATCACGCACTTTTTCCTCATTTTTCGTAGTGAAAATAACTTATAATGTCAGGCAAGTTGCCGAACATGAATTGTATCTCATTTACAGTTTTTATGAATCTTTTATATAACAAATATGAGATAACTGCAGAACTTGCCCAACTTCGTCCCCATGCCCCAAAAGGAGTCTACGCCAGTACTGACGTAGGAAACTGGCCCTCGGAACCAGGTTGGAACTTATCAAGATTATTTCTTTAATGGGTTCCAATCTAAATTGGCTCCAAACTTCCTCCGTGTATATTTATCCATGTTCTTGATTTGCATTCATAGCATACTGGTTACACGTTTATTGCCAGGCTGCGCACATGCTAGTCTATTGCCTATCACTGGAAGCTGACCCCTCTTTAAGCATGCTCAATATTTTCATGTTCGTGTTCTTGCAGCATTGTCTGGTCACAGGAAGGGAAATATGATTTCATGCCCTGGACATGTTTACAGAACTTCCCGAAAGTCACCCAAAGTGCTCAAAATTCTTGAAAAATTCTGTCATACAAATGACTCCTTTTGTCAAAGTCTATATTGGCGGTCACAATCAAGAACCCAACCCCGCCCCTACCTCTTGGGGTGACTAGTCACCCACCAAGCACTGCAAGGATAATCACCCATGCGAGGAGTAGATAGTGCAATAAGTTAACCTAGACTGTGATGCCAGAGGATACGAGTCATCGAGTCGAAAAACTGTGGACTAACGTGTCGTATGCATTTCACAGTCGCGTACATTAGTTTCAAAATATGCTGATGCGATGCCGACAAAATCCTTGAAGATCGCACTATAATTGGTTGAATGTAACTGTTCACATGGAAAACTAAAAATTTAAATTGATCAGCAAGGCTTCCTGTTGTAAGTCCTCAAAGCAAGTGGAACTATGGTGACCTGAACTCGGTAATGTGATTGATACAATAGAAGCTCTGTATCACGGACACCTGTGCGGCCAAAGTTATTGTCTTTTGTAGAGACTAGTTCTAACACCACTTATGATTTGTTTTCGAAGGTAATTGATGGAACAAATGGCACTTTTGTGAGAAAGACATCTCCCCTGGGATCAAAAGTGACAATGTGCAGATTCAGTGGAGATGGAGGGATGATCATTGTTGGACTTCAAACAGGCCATTTTAAGGTAAATTTTTTTGTGCCAGTTTTGAGGAAGTACACTTTTTGCAAAGATTTGGATGATTTCAAGTAGTGAATTTCCCTGTTTACCTTAAAATTTTGATGTCTTCTGACTTTTCATGCCTCCGAAAGGTTTTATTTCCGGAATTGTTTGTATTCCGAAGTACTAGTGTAAACAAATGATTTGTAGTAGAAAAAATTGTAAATAGCCTAATAGCGGACTCATCCTAATAGCCCATGGACACGTAGGCAAGCTTGAAACTTGTTGAAAAAAAATATCAACTCCTGTAAAAGAACAATAATCAAATATTAACTAAACCTGTGATTAGAGAGAAAACTGTTAAACCTGCGCCAATAT
The DNA here is from genome assembly GCA_964019985.1 of Aurelia sp. 4 Dawson et al 2005. Lineage (NCBI taxonomy): Eukaryota > Metazoa > Cnidaria > Scyphozoa > Semaeostomeae > Ulmaridae > Aurelia > Aurelia sp. 4 Dawson et al 2005. The sequence continues at coordinate 1,470,368 of OZ026510.1, forward strand.
CAAGTAATCTTGCCAACAGCGTTATTCCCTAGTAATCACCAGTAATTCTTTTTGTGAAAGGGTGTTGACATTGCGCCTATGGCATGCCGCATTACAAAGTGGGCATACGTACTAAAATATCAGGTAAAAAAATGAATAATTCCAGTAGTGTATCAAAACTTCATATCATTAGAAAGATTGTACTTTCAGACGGTATGCATTACATCTACACAACCTTTATCAATTGTTGATGATTTTCAATTACATGTGGGTTGCGTTTTTTTCTGCAATGACCTGTATATCGGCCATTGGGTAGTCATTGTCTTTCGCTCCCAATGTTGTCGTCCCCGTAACTCTGTAAAGTAATGAGGAAAGTTTTTTAGAATATAATTTTTGTCATAAACATTTTTATATGAATATATAAAAAGATCAGTTAGGCCAAATGTTGTCGCATTATGCTAGTCTATGCGATGAAAAGGTTAGCTTTGGTATAGAAGTATGCCGAAGGATACTGCCTTGTACTTTTATGACGTCACTTCGCTCATTTCACAGATTCAAATACATAATTTTGCAGAGAAAAGAGAGAAAAAATTACTGCACACAATTCAAAACAGTGTAATCTCTCAGTTCTTCAAGAATCATACAAACCCCGGACTTGCCGTTTAATATCTCCAAAGAAATTGAACTGGTAATTATCAGTGCGTTTTGCGATATGATTTAAAACGGGCAAACATAAAAAGACGTAAACTTGCCAATTTTTATCTAAATCCATTACTAGAGTAGTTATATCTATGGACATACTTTTGTCAGTGTTCTATTTGACGAAAAAATAACTTCCAAGATCAATTTTTCTACTTAGATCTCGGAGATGTTTTAATCAAGCTGTCCATCTCAAGTCACGCGATTCATCTACATTGATCAACCAATAAACATTTTCTGCCTATGCTACTATAAACTCTATGACTTTTTAGTGAACGATTGCTTTCTCGTTCTGCAGATGATAGAGACAAGCTCCTGCATTGAGGCTGCATCTTTTGTTGGTCATTACGCAGCGGTCACCGGCGCTGCCATGAATACAGAAGGATTTACGATTGTTACCTATTCCGAAGATGCATTACTAAAGGTATCGTCCCAAGACTGATTACTGTTGAGTGTACCGAGTAAAGGAAGGGGTGTGGATAATTAGGGATGTAGAAATGGTTCATCACAAAATTGATGAAATTCAGTAGAGAGTACCACGAGTTACTAGTCAGGACTAAGTAGTAAGTAGTAGTTTATAGACTATGAATCTAATTTTGGAAAAGGTTGCAGTCGAAGACGATAGATCAATAACTGGGCACCAGTGAAACTTACAGTTACTCGTGACCGAAATGTATAAGACCAAAAACGATTGGGATCGAGTTTTTATGAGAGAGATTTTTTGTGAATATGAAAGTCAAGGAACTCGAACGATGTTTCCCTTCTTAGAATTAAAACTGTTGTTGCAAATCAAAAATTGTAGTTTTACCTTTCATTTTATTTTTGACATTAAACTACACCCATTAATTTGTAGGTGTGGGATTTAAAAGCACAGATGCTGAGGGCAGTATGTGAAGGCCATACTGGTGCCGTGACCAAAAGTGAACTTTTTCAAAATAATACGTCCGTTGTTTCTTCATCATTTGATGGAACCGTAAAGGTATATTCGTTTTCAATTAGGCTTTCCCTAAGTCTTGTTCTTTATCGTCTTTGGGCGCACTTGGTTCGTTGTTGCATTCGCCCTACTCGTTATTGCTGCGAACGTGCAGCGAGAAGACTTCACTTTCGCAGCTCACTGCTGACTGAGTAGGCTCGAATACGGAATATGATAACAAACGAGACTTGGAGCAAGTCTTTTATTTTATCTATGTTGATAGGATGCAAGATGTCTTGCAATTTTAACCTTTCAAAGATAGAAGTTAAGCTAGATTGCTCTATTTCATCCTCCCAATTCACAGTGTAGGGCTCATATCTTTTAAATCTTTAAAAATTGGATGTGAATTGTGTCACATGTTGCTATGAATTATAATTGTGCATTAATTTTGCTATGATAAAGTATGTCGCTAATAATTTTGTGATACTTTGTTTCATTTTTGAGTTATCCACCATTTGGTAAGATTTGATTTTGACGTCATTTTGTTTGCAAAGAGTAAAGAAAGTATACGAGACTATCACTATTTCCAAAAAGAAATTGGCTCGAAGGATTTTTCTTCAATTGGCATGCCTTTCTAAACCTACTTCTGTCAACGAGGCAATTTCTATCATATTTATTCAGCTCAACTTAAATGTCTCCTACAACTGTAACCTTTCAAAGATCAAATGCAGCATTTTTCAACACATCATCCTGGCAATCTGCGAACAAAATGACGCCATCAAGTTAAACTTAATATCATTGGGTAACTTGAAACTAAAATGATATATCGAAGAAATTCAAACAGGATTGCGTATCATTCGACAGTGCCGTTCTTTTGCATCAATAAAACTTTTCGCCTCAGATCACCTTTTGAAGACAGCTTGAAATCGAATTACCCTTCATCCCATGTTATCATTATTTTAATCATTATTATCATTAACTAATAGGTATGGGATCTAATAACTGGTCAATGCAAATTCACTTGCCATCATAATGATGATAACGCAGTATTGTCATGCGCAGCATCTCAAGATAATCAATTAATTGTTTCCACATCTGCTGGGTCAACTGCAAAGGTACAGTGGATGCCAAATATTTTCGTTAATGATATTTGTCACGTCCGACAATTTTAATGTCTGAAATTAGCTCACTCCATAACGACCCTCAATTTACGCTCATCGCATTGAGTTAAATTGTTGTTGTTGTTGTCGCTCCGCTAAGGGCCTTATTTCCCTACAGCTGTAAAAACGGTAAAAAGTTTCAATCGGTGAAGAGTTTCTGTCTCTGAATCTTGTCAGAATTTGGCGTAGAGCAAGGCGTCTTTTGTGTATTCATGGCAAGGATGATCCTTTACTGAAGTATTGATACCTATTGTTTTGGTACAGCAGCTCTAGAAAACTTATTTTTGAGGCATTTTAGAGCCAGTGGATGTGAGAAAAAGCAGTAGGTGATTGAGGCCCAATTGATCTTTCAGATACATTCTAAACAAGAATGCGAATCGAACGACTGATTGATACGTTTTTTAGAATGTGTGCATGTTCGTAATGGTGCTAAAAGCTCCAGCATCACTAAATCGAACTTTTTGTATAGCAGCTGAAAGGTTTCACATAGAATCAATACGGGGCTTTACCGTTTCTACAAGTACACGTGCAGGGAAATGAATCGTAGTCATAGCGTTATCAGTTCAAGCGAAAAGTGAAACTGCAAGGTGTAGCTGAGTCTATTCTGAAATGTCTTCTTTTCGAAATGTTTAATGCCCGAAATCCTTTGAGTCTCAGAAAAACTCACAGCAATACATTTCCACTGTTTGAAAACATAATCGTTTTGCATTGAAGAGGAATGTGACGACATGTTATTTAATGAAAAACATTAAATTTTTTCAAACTAATACCAACTAAGCTGTCATTCTCAGCATGCTCAGTAATAATTGCTTGAATGCCAGTATCAGCTGCAAGCTGTCAGAAATCTACAATAACTGTCAAGAGTACTGAAACACCTTTTCTAATGTTGTCTTGGTTTGCAATGTCTCCCTCTCTCCCCCTTGAACACTGCTGCTCCATCACGATCAAATGGAGATGAAACAAACGATTAGCAATTCTGATGGAATCCTGCGACTATAATCAATGCAAATCAACATTGTTTTGTGGTTGAGGGGCGCTTAAACTAACTGCTACGGATGGAAATGCCGATTATCAAGAAACGGCCTAAGTGTTCCAAGGACTTGTGGCAGGCATCATAGCTTTTGATAACAAACAAATGCTGCTTGCTTGCTCGCATCCTTCCTTTTTTTCTTGCTTGTTGTTTGCGTGCTTGCTTGCTTCTTTGCTTGCTTGCTTGCGTGTCTACTTGCTGGTTTGCGTACTTGTCTGCTGCTTGTTTGCACGCTTGTCTGCTTGCTTTACCTGCTTGCCTGCCTGCCTGCCTGCTTGCGTGTCTGCTTGCTTGCGTGCATGCTTGTTTGCGTCCTTGCCCACGTCTTTGCTTGCTTGCTTACCTGCTTGCTTACTTGCTTATATGCTTACTTATTTGCTTGCTTGCTTACCAAATTATTTTATTCCTTGCCTGCCTACATCCCTACTTGTTTGCTTGCTTGCTCGCTTGCTTGCTTGCTTGTGCGATGTTCCCGCAGACTTAGTTCTGTATACTGACATTTAACATTGTTGTAAATTTGAATGTTTTCTCTAAGATATGGAACGCATTGACTGGTGATCTACTACACACACTTCAAGGGCATGCAGACTGCGTAAGATGTGCTGCATTTTCGCCCGATTGCAAATTGGTAGCAACAGGTTCAGATGACAGCACAGTCAAGGTAAGATTCGCAATCAACTTCTAGAGGTGCTTGTAGTCAAATGACAATTCCGGCTGGTCTCCCAAAAAGAAAACCTCAGTTTAGTGGAAGTGTTTGTTTCGTTCGTTTTCAATTTGTTGTGAATGGGCTTGTCAGGATTTTTAGCTACTGAAAGCTAATTTAGGCCCACTGTACATGCAGCATCCAGGTATTGGACCCCTAGTTTGACGTCCCTTCCGGCGCACGACGAGGCGAGTTGTGAGGTCAGGCCTCTGAGGTCACCCATCTGGAGTTTGACCTCACTCGGCCAAGCTTAACTTCAGTCACGTGACGAAGACTGTATAAGCCACTCAGCCACTCACCTCGCAACTCAGTGAAATGTTGACGGGTTGTTTCCATGCAACAAAATTGATTCTTATTTCTAATGCAATTTCATTCCATGTCTTTGCACCAGAATAGAATAAAACTGCTTTTGGAGAATCCTGGGTTCTGCTTGCAGTGTCCAGATCTAACTGATTTCTTGTTGGATAATTAGATATTTGGGATCTGGTAACAAGTCTCCTTCTTAAGTTGATCGGGTAGAGAGCATTCATTATTTTATAGATCATCAAGGCCCTGTCAAATATCATCAGATACCACATGTTTAGTGCCTTTGTGCTTGGAGGGCAGAGGAAATAATCGTGAAAGTTCAGATTTGTATCTACCTGCTAACCATAGCTTTGGGCCTTTGGCCTAAGCAAGCTCTTTTTGAGAGTAATTAACAATCTATTAACTTAGTTATCGATTCATATTGCTGGAGACAACCAAATTCGTATACTTTACTGTGACAAGGGTAGTTCCTTTCCGTCTTCTATGTTCCATCCTCCGGGCGTGGGTTGGATGTCACGGCCTTCCATTTACGTCGATCTTGCTTAATTCTTATCACATCTGGATAGCTGAGACCAGTATAATGCACCAATGATGTCTTTGGTCATCCTCTTTCCGTTTATCTTTCTCTATATCAGGACTCACTGTAAGTCGTTTCTTCTGATCACATGTCCAAAATATTTCTAATGTTCGTTTTTGAATGGTATTCATTATTTGCCCTTGGTATCGTCATTCATTTAATTCTCATCATTCCTCTATTCCCTTAGTTTATTTCAGGTATCGTCCTCCAGACTTTTCCCTCTCTTTTCTTTAACGTAGAAATTGTAATCACGCACTTTAGTTTGTTGTTTGTCTCGTTATGCATAGCCTAATGATTTTTGAAAATCTGTATTCTGAAGATGAAGGACAGCATCTGCGTCGAAATGTCAAACAAAAACATGGCTTAATCTTACTAATACTAACTTTTTTATCACTGGATTCGTCATTGGGCTTGTCTACTTAACATCTTATTGAAATGTCAACCTGAATTTGCCTCTGTCTTTTGGACTTTGTCCACTATGATTGTAAAGGAAGGAAAATGAAATTTAAGATTATAATCGTCACAATCTTGGTTCATCTGTGCTCAAGAGAAGTATAAACATTTTTACTCTACTTGCTGTTTAAAATTCTATCTCTTAGCTTTGGGACACCAAGACAGGGCAAGAGACGGCGAGATGTGAGAGACACAAAGTATGGGTAACCGATGTGCACTTCTCGGCAGACGGATCAAGGCTTGTGTCAGTTAGCAACGACATTAAGGTAAGTGCTTAATATTTGAAGCAGAATTTCCAGAGAAACTACAACCAAACCTCCAGTTGAAATCTTAAAAAGATGATAAGATAGGAATTCCAAATACATGAATACATGTATGTCCTCATTTCTAGAGGAAGGCAAACCAAATAATTGATGCTGATTATTTTCACGCGACTTTGCAATTTTTTGGAAGGGGCTCTCTGCAGAAAATTCTGCCGTATCCAGGAGAAGCAATGACCAATAAAAAACGGCTTTATTACTGAGCGTAATAGAACTGATGGTCAATAAAGCAAGATCGTTGTGGATGTTCAATATTATTGCTTTGATATCAAAGAACAGTGGCCTTTCAAACGGAGATTGTTCTTTTTTTACACAACCGGTTTATCGTACACTGCATGCAGACTTGATGATTTGTTTTCTGAGAGGTTTCTCCTTCATTTGAGTCTGCACATTAATGACACAAAGCTTCACCAAAGTCATGTGTGGCTCCCAGAATTGAGGAACTAGCCCTTACTGGTGGCAAGAGATATCTTTTTGTTCTCTTTTGGTTCAATTGATTGATAATGTCTCCAAACTAATATCCTAATGCAGATTTTATTGTCCGATGATAAAACTTGCCCGACGAACTTGATAAAATATACTCCTGCTAACTCTACAATTTATCCACTAATCTGATCGCTCTGATTAGAAAATTTTGCACTGTTGTATAGGCCACACAGCCACAAACACCACGTCCCATTTGAATAAATGTGGTTTCCCTTCTTTGTTTTGTTTTTTTTCTTTGTTTTTTTTCTTTTCGTCGCATATTGTACCTCTGCCTTAAGATAGATGTCATGCAATATTTACGATAATGTCTACGTTACTCATTCAAACACTTCAGTTGTTTCGACTGCAGATATTTTTTGCATTGGCATACAAATTGAAACAGACTGTAGTTTTAATCTCTATGCCCACGTGGCCTCACGATAGGTACAAATTTTTGCTCCTCGGGATATCATTCCCTTAGTATTGTATAGTTGTATAGCTATTTTGTCAAGTAGTGTAGCTTATAACCCTATATTGTAATCTGTTAGTGGATAAAAATAATTGATTTCTTCAAGGAAGTCTCACAATTATTGTATCGACTACTTTTCGATGTGATTTCCTGTAAGAAAAGATGATCAAAAGCCGCACACAATAGGTTTCCTTTTCCAACACTTGTTTGTGCACACGCCAATTGAATGAAGATATGACAACGTTGATATCACTAGGCTTGCCGTATGTAGCTGATGTGCAGACTCTTTTAGAGGAGAAAAGTCTCTGAAGAGAAACCAGTTGAGTCTGCATGCAGGCTAGATATCTGGGGCCACATTGTAGCGCCTGATTACATGTCGATATTTCGACCCCGGAGTTGAGTTTCAACCCACCTACCGGAGTTGCAGTGAGTTAGCTATTATATGCGCATTTTCATCCACGGATATGAAACTGCGAGTCATAACATAACCTCCCAGGGATGAAAAATCGCGTAATGTATGTCGCAGAAATCCTAAATTATACGGAGATTTTATTTTGCCTCAGAACAGAATACAATGCCTGATATTACCAATGACACATTTATCTTAAATTTATTTTAAATATTTGCAATTAATCAGCTCATAAAGGAAACAACAAAATCAACAATTTCTGAGGATTTCTTATCCAGCCCCTTTGAGTGGATGACTTTACGTCTTTTTCCTTCATCTGTTTTCCTGAGTTTTTCTTTCTCCGTAGTTATCTATTTCTCTTTTTTTCTTCGTAGTGGTGGAAACCAGATGGAACGCTTTTGCAGACATTTTTGATTCGAGGCAATTTCTTGAGACAAATCAAAATATCACATGACTTTGATCGCTTCACCACCATAGATGATAGTGGACAACTTTATATTCTTCATGCAATTTGAACCAGCAAATTCCAGTGGTTGGTTAAACTGATTTTGAATCGCAGCGGGTGAATGAGAGAAAAGTTAATACTTTTGGAGCATAGGTTCTAGATTTTTACAGTATTGGTATAAAATTCAAATGTTCTACCAGTGTCCCAAAAAAGTATAAGTGTTTGATAGTTACTTCGAAGAAGCCTTGTATTCGAAAGTTTTATTGTCGGTTTATGGCATATATGAGATTTCAACTTAGGTTTTGCAACCTTACAGGTCCAGATCAGGTTTTTTTAACAGAGTAATTCTCTTAAATATGCAAAATTTCCGAAGGAGCCTAAGACAGATATGCTTATTGAGCAGTTACTGTCTATGTGTAAATTGGTAAAAGCTTTGGGGCTACCCAACAGTACATCATTTTTGGAAGTTTGCTGAGCTAGGAAAATGAAATTCAATCTTCACTAATTCAACAGCCCAATGTGACTGAATAATGACATCAGTAATGAATGACACAGTGACAGTAAGCTACGGGTATGCTTTGCGCGCAGTATGATAAAAAGTAGGTCACCGATATTCAAAACTGAAATGTTTATCTATCAGCCATAGGTTCATATTTTGTAGTTCATATGAAATTATTCATAACACAAAATCCCTTCAGCACCAAATATTACAAATTAGAATTACATGCTATGATTAGCCTGCGTGCAGACGCTCGTTAAAAATTGAAAGGAGGGAGAATAGTAGAGACTGCGCAGTTGAGCCAAAATTCTTATTCGCTGACGTCAGCATTTATTTGAAGCTTGTTATGACATTGTTATGACATACGGTTCTCAAATCCCTTTGTTTTTCATGTTAGTAAAGTCGTGCTTATCCCCATGATCATCCTGTATACAGAAATAACAATAAATCATACAACTGAGAGTGGTCTTTGTTTGAAGCTTTAATGACAGATTTAATCCCCTATATGAAGTAGACTAACTACCTCAGTCCCAGTTTCCACTTCATTTATTGAATTGGATGCCGGCCACTGCGCTTCATCTGTTGTAGCAATTATCAGCCTATCAAGGAGCGAAACTGCGACGATTTTCATCAGTCTACATATGAAGTGCATTGTACTCATGATTTCAATGCTTTGTCAAACATTTGCTCATTTGACATATAAAACATTGTTTTTTTAAAGATACTTTTCTAAACTGAGAAAGACAATCGAATTTTGCTAAACCAATCAGATTTGGTTCCTATATTCTGAGGAATCCGTGAACAAGGTCAGTGGTTCAGTTGTGCAGACTCGATCCTTCTCCCTGCTGCGTAAATTATTAAACATGATAGATATTTTCCTCAGCTGCACAAATGAGCATTTCCTCAGCAAAAATCATCCGCACACGGCGAGAATTTTGCTGAGCAAAATGACATTCATGCCACTTTGCTAAGCAGATTTGCTAAGCACCTTTTCCTCTCCGTGTGCGGCGGGCTTAAGGCTGATTTCCACTCACTAGAATTTTCCGAGCGGACTGAGTTTGACACAATAAATTGTTACTTACGCGTAACATTCTTTTCAAATTTAAAACAAAATTTTGACACGTAAACAAAGGATTTCCTGTCCAATTGGAAAATTCCACTGAGTGCAAATCAGCCTCAAAAGATGAGTGCTTTTACCAAGCAAAATTTTCACATCTCAGTCAGTGTTTCCAAGTGTTTCATTGATAAACAATAATTTCAGTTTTGATTATCAGTCACATATTTTTATTCCACAAGCCTCCAAATGTGTTAACTCTTTTTTGACTCAACCCCGCCCAATGAACTACAAAAGCTCCATGCTGCCCCTTATTTTGTAAGTCCCCTCTCCTGTTTTGTAAGACATAATTTCTTTTGAGAAAGGGTATTGGCAACAGGCTAGCTGCTGAACATTTTTTGCTAATTGCGATACTGTTCGGAATGAAAACTGTCCAACGGTCAGAATTTTTTTGTTAGCAGGAACTTTCTCCTGACTCACCCGAACCCAAATTAATTTTCAATCACTGCGGACATTTTTCCATAACCAGCGCTTTCACTTTACTAGAGAAGTGAAAGACCCTTTTGTGTATATTTCTTTGTGATAAATTCCTTACGACTTCCTCGATTGACTGTTTTACGCCTTTTCAGCACTTTACAAGCAATGAATGATTGTAAATTCTAATTTAGACAAGTTGCTCTTGCTCACAGGGAGATGCTCTTTTGTTTGGTGTGGATAATCATTATGGGACCAATTGATGAAAAATATTCTGAGAAAAAATATCCAACTACCTTTGAAGATTAAGGACAGACCCTGACGTAACGAATTTCAGATACAAAAACCCACCCATATCAGCGGCACATCGAGTATGATTTGATAATGAAATGCTCCCCCATGGGGCAGCAGTTACGTATTTTAGAAGTATTTTCTTCCATGCAGGCATATAAAACACTTATTTCATCTAAAATTGTAGTTTTCATTCAAATATCTCTTTGATATCAATCATGATGCAATGATGTTCATTTTTTCGTTTTATTTGTTACCTTCATTCCAGATTGTTGAAAGATAGTTGAAATATTTCAGCAAATTTCGGCATCCCTACCTCAGATACCACATACATCTATTCTTTCACGAAAAAAAATCCATTAGATGTCTTCAAAATACTCCCACCCTCCCCCCTCTCCGGTATTTCCCTTTGAAAATCGATGTAATTTTCTCAAGCAAGGTGCTTTTTCATACTGTCGTTATGGTGCCCATAAAGGCTGATTTCCACTTACTAGAATTTTTGCGACCGGGCGGAAATTCTATTGTTTGTGAGAGAAAATGTCGACTTGTCGAGAGAAAATGTTGAAATTGAGTAGATAGTTACGGCTGAGCAATCTTTTATTGTCTACGATTTCGCCTGCTGGAAGAATTCTGCTGACTAGAAATTGGCCTTAAAATAGGCCAAAATGATTACGAAGTAGTTAGCTACGGTTTTTTGTGACCAAACACGACAAAAATGGCCAAGCTTTTTTCCTTGCTGTCGAAAAGCTTTTTACTAACAGCACATACGACAAACGAAAGCTGTCGAATATTGATTCTCACGGAAAATTCTCTCGCAAGATTCGCTAAAACAAATTTTGAAATGGTCCAGTACTTCTATCCCCTCCTCTTCCAAAAAGCCCATTGAAGACTTTGTCTGACGTAATCGATTTATGCGCTGCAACATGGAGGAATTCTTGAGAAAATGGTACAAGATTGGCTCTGCGTTCAATACTTAAAAGTATGTGCGTTTAAAATGATATTCAAATTAATGTGATGATATGTAAATTTGTGCATGTCATGAAACTTGTTACAAGAGGGAGTGTCCCAAATAAGGAACAGATTTGATTGGGTTTGGCAATCAGAATTTTGGCTTCAATCAATTAGAAATAGTTTTTAAACTAATCTACCTGTCGATTACAAATGTAATGGTAAATTTCCGATTTGTTAATATTTTTTGCGTTGAAGATTTCAATATCAATTTTGCCCCAAAGTTCTGATTTTTGATGGTAGGGTCCCCGGAGTGGGAGGGTTACGAAGTAATTTCTCCGACGGATATGTGCCGTTTCTCAGAGTATCGTTTTTGCCTATCCCTTCGAGAACGGGGTATCGAAAGGAGGCTATTTTTCTGGAGCAGGTCGTCAAAAAATGTCAAAGAGGAGAATTTTGTTCGATCAGATTATTATCATTTAGGCCTCTATTTTTGTTTTGGAGCATTCTTTTCACAGATTTCTTCTAGAATCGGGTATCACTTGAAAGCACAATTTCTGGCACCGGGTAAAAAACTTTGACGTGGGCACATCTATGTACAAATTTAGGTCATGTACCCCCCCCCCCAAGGGGATCGGGGGATAGGTTAGAGGTAAATTTGGACGGTAATGTTGAATAGTTCCAAATCTAAATGCAACAATATCGACCATAGAGGTATTCATCTTCAGGTCTAGACTCAGAGTCTCACTCTTGATAAATAAAAAAATCGATCAAAGGCGAGACAAGGAGCAAATCCTGTCAGGATCAAGTGTCAAGACTTACTTCGAAATTAAGGGATTGACTAGACAAAAAATCCAATCCGTCTTCCTGATCAAATCTGTTGCTTGTTTTGGACACCCAGCAGAGAAGTATAAACTTGAAATCGTCTTCTTTTGAATATATAAATGTTGTATGTCATTGCCCCGGAGAGACATGTGATATTATTGAACTGACCAATAAGCTGCAACGATTACCCAAAACACACACGGTATCATGGGGCGGAGAGTTGCAGCATCACCAGTGCTTTTTGGCGTGCTGCATATCACTGGTGGGTTAGTTGGAGCCGGTTTTGGCGTTGTGCACTTATTCGATGATGTCATCTTGATCATTTTGGGTATGAGAACATTCCAAAATGCCATCCTTCTCGGGTTGTAATTCGTTTTCGTTGTTGTGTTGAAATTAATTTCAAGATATTCCTCGTTATTCGCATCAAACCGAGGCCAGTTGTTTCCAGGGTTACCTGTCTTCGCAAAATTGGCCCACATTCGCATTATGTTCTTACTGACTACGCCATCATCTTTTGTGAAATTTGAAATGAGAAATGTGAGCTTCCTGGCTGGATCTCCGACTGGAAAGAGCGGATACCCAAACACGAAGTTAAGCTCAATGGCATGTGCTACGCCATAGTGTGGAAATTTTACATGCTGTGGCAAGAATGTAAATTCGTAGACAAATGTATTTTTGTTTTTCGTAGACCACTGCTTTGCCATGTTTACAATAGGCACCTTAAACATGTATTCGGCAAGAAAATCATTATAAGCCAATGCGTAGGAGACATTGCCAAGCTCCGGTCTGGTGAGGTACTCGAATGCTACCAATTCTCTAACTGCATCAATATTTGCAGAATACTGTGGCATCAGCCAGGTGTGCACCGATGCTTCATATATCCCTTTGTTAAATTTGGTTCCATTTGGCATGAACATCGTCCCTTCGTCTTTGTTGAAACCGATCATCAAATCGATTGCCGAGATCGGTAGTCTGCCTTGTGCCATCAGATCAAACGGGTATATCGGCATAAGATACCCGTCCACAGTCGGTACAGTAAGGGTAAGTTTCGCTGGCAGTTCAATTTGTTGCTTCAGAATGTCTAGCCAGGTATTTCCACGTAAACAGTCAATGGCCGAACTGCTGCAATTTAGACTTGCTGCAAAGGCGGTGGAATCCTGTGGGTCGGTGGCTTTAAAAATAGCCCAGAAACTTGAGGGCGCCCCACTCTCTGCAATTACACGGGTAAAAAGACCCTTCGCCAATGGAGAAAGCATAAGTAAAGTAACACTCCCTGCACCGGCGCTTTCACCAAATATTGTCACTTTATTTTGGTCACCTCCAAAATCTGCAATGTGTTTCTTGACCCATTTTAATGCTAATATTTGGTCCATTAGGCCATAGTTCCCTGTAGTGTTTGTTCCCGGTTCGTTGAAAAATCCAAGAATGCCAAGTCGATAATTGATTGTAACAACAACAACATCATTTGTGACTGCCAACATCTGACCGTTGTAATAATAGCCAGATCCCAACGTGTAGCCACCGCCATGGATGAAAACCTGTAAAACATTGAATTTTCAGAAGAAAGACTTTGCCAATACTCCTTTAAAGGCCATTTTCAAGATCCATAGACCTTATCGGCCAAGGCTCGTTGACCCATTCCAAGTCATGCAACCTTACCCTTAGAAAGTACAAGTATTATAAATCGAAAAAGAACAGGCCACGATACAAACGTCGTTCGTCGAGTCCGTAGATGCTTGTAATGACAGATAACGAATGAATTTGTAGGTAGGAACACCGCAAAACGATGAAAAGCAACAGCGAATGAGTCGGTTTAATGAGTATGTATATTTTGCCAATATTTCGTCCGGTAATATTGAAGAAAATATTGGCAAAATTTATACCGGGTGTTTCAAAAAGTACCCCCTTTTGACTGGAATTAGGAACGAAACGAAAAAATATTATTATTCTCAAAGTGAACAGCTAAAATATATCAATCTTCAACTTATATTCACATTTCTTGCATTTAAGAATCGTCTACCAAACACCGGAGATACAAGCTAGCCAAGTCAAACCCGAAACCAGAGGTTTTGTAAAAGGGCCTAGCCCTGATTTGATATTACAAGCATATTGCAAAAGAATTCAAACTTTGACGTTTAGCTTTTTCTTTCAAACAGAATTATACCTTGAAATGCTTCAATTGTTTTACAAATAATTATTCATTTGAGGAATCAATTCGTGCATTACATTCCATCCCAAGTGTCAAAGAAGATGAAAAGAACAGATGTACGTTCAATTTGGAGATGGGGTACGACTTGGTCATTCTTGAGCTTGATTCACACTAGACCGTTTGGGTCGTTTGGGTCGTGCAGAAAGACCCAAAAGATAAAACGCAGGGTTTGAATCCTTTGTCTTTTGGGTCTATCTGCACAATCTTAATGACCGTTACGACGAAGTGTGAATCAGGCCTTTCCGCATCTTTACTACATTTGTTTAATCAGGGCGATGTCCACGAATCTCTTATTCTTTTCAAAAGCGAAATATGAAAGTTAAAGTTTGCAGGTGCTTTGGAAAATATCCATGATACAAATCATGACTAGGCCCTTTTACAAACCTCTGGTTTCGGGTACACTGTAAATTTTGACTTTGCAAGCTTGTATCTCCAGTGTTTGGGGGACGAATTTTAAATGCAAGGTATGTGAATCTAAGTTGAAGATTGATAAATAGCTGTCCACTCGGAGAGGAAAATAATTTCTTATCGTTTTGTTCCGATTTCCAGCCAAAAAAAGGGGATAATTTTTTGAGATATCCGGTATATACTCATTAAACAGACTCAAACCTTCTGACCCACCCTCCTCCCTCTTTCTCTCCCTAATTCAATGTTGAGAAGGTCGAATGGCGCTTGATTCAAGCAACATCAAACAGTAGGATTCTCGTTCTCAGTGACCAAAGCAGCGTAATTTTATGACTTCTCCCCAGTAATTTGGCCAAGATTGTAGTTATGATCTGGTTTATGCAGTTATATTTAGGATTATGACATTAAGATTTTTGCTTCAACCTCACATTGAGGTATAGGTAAAGACTTGACCCATTACTTCAATCCCAGTTTTCACTTTGTTTATTGAAATGGATGATGGCACTCTGCTTTAAGTGGGACTGATTTTTTTAATTTTTTTAATTATCATAAAATTATTTTAAATTGGTTTTTTTCAGATAACTCTACTTCAAAAACTAATGAAGACCAACTATTTACGAAAACAAAAAAAAAAAAGTTCATAAAAATACCCTAAGTAATGCTCAAAATACTCTTTTTACATATACTACAATGACAATTCTCTCCATTCAATTTTTTACGTATGCTTTGAAGGAACAATCGGAGGTGGCAGTTTTAACGTCATTAGGTAGGGAATTCCATAATTTACTACCATGAAAATATGAAGTACCGTTGCCATGAGTAGTTGTTTTAGTTTGAGACAGCATCAACAGATTTTCTTAACTCAAATTGTAATTATTGTCCTTTTTGCGGAACATAACCCACAAAAACAAAGGATTCTGTTGTGTTAAACCGAGAGCATTAATCTTTGCAAGTTCTTTTGATAAATAATGCACTCCTTTCCTCTGCATAACAACTCATAAAAGGTGGATGTATAATAATTAAAGAGAATTCGAAGCGCCCTCTTGTGGGTGTGATTCAGATCATTATTTGCAACTTTTCCACAAAACATCCATATTAACGGACAGTAATTAGACTGGGACATTATGAAAGAGTTATACAGTAAAAGAGATTGTTTCTCACTTAGATAGTTTGAGTCTCTGGAGAGGGCATTATTTGCTATTTGACATAATTTTGCCACATGTTGGTCGAACTTCAGTCTCGAGTCAATGGTAATCCCCAATAACTTAACACTACTGACAACATCAGTGGATACATTTCCAATATCGAGTACAATATTATCATCTGTCTTCAAACCGAGTAGCATAACTTGAAATTTTGATGGATTTGCTACTATTTGATTAGTTTTGAACCAAAAGATCGTCTGAGACATACCTTCTTCAAGGTTTGAAGCCACACTCTCAAAAGTGTCATCACAAGAAAAAATGGTATTATCATCAGCAAACTTAAACACCTCTGAAGGTTCAACGATATAGGTAACATAGTTGAGGAAAATATTTAAGACAGTAGAGGACCTAGCACAGAGCCTTTGGGGACACAAGTTTTCGTTTGTAACCAATCACTGTACATTGAGCCAACCTTCACTCTCTGCTTTCTATCTGAGAGGCCTTTTGCTATCAATCTGAGAACACGCAGACCAAAACAATCCCGGGGGTACTCTCAATGTGGCCTGACAGGAGGGTCCAGTCAGTTTGAGGGTTTTACTGAATGGCTACCAAATGACGCTATTTGTCAACCAAAGACTCCTCCGGACGCCAATTTAGTCATTACAGCATTAATCATAAATGAATTTTGAAAGTTTTCTTGCTTTGTTCTATCGGTTTTGCAATAAAACATTATGAAAAACCGTAGAAAATTCTCATTACTAAATGCTACCAAATGATCAAGTTTTCAAGTTCGTGAACTACCATTTGAGGGGTTTTTGTAAAAAGATACTGCCATTTGAGGGTATTTTTCAACATTTTTGCTTTGACCCTCTTTAGCCCTCACTGGACCCCCCTGTCAGGCCACAATGGGAGTACCCCCCCCGGGAAAACAATACGCTTTTAATTTAGCAATAAGTAGATCGTGTGGCATGCAATCGAAAGCCTTTGATAAGTCCATCAAATTCATGCCAGCAACACCTTTCTTATCTAATGTGTTACTAATGTGTATCTAATAGTTTCAATGAGCCGAATCAAGGCATGTTGTGCACTATGTCCTTTTCCATAGGCACATAACAGATTTGAAATCTTTGTAGTCACAAAAGAATTGATCTGTTTAGCTATCAAGCGCTCAGATAACTTTTCATTTAAAGAAAATTATTTTACATGAATTTAGCTAATAAGTCTAGATACTACAAAAATAAAGTTTTATTGATTAAAATCATATACAAGTATAGAAAAGTTCAAGATTTAAAAACAACTATTAAAAGAAAAATCCCGAGGGCTAATGGCATTGCTGATTTCCAGGGAGTCGTGTTTTAACTGGCTTTCAGCTCATCAAATGTGTTTTTAGTTGCTTTAAAAATTGGCACAAGGTAGGAAGCTCCCTGATGCTTATTGGGATTTCATTCCAGACCTTAAGACCTGAATAGGAAAATCCTTTTTTGACATACTCCAGATTATATCTCGGAATCTGACGATTTCTGCAGAATCGCGTGTTGTAACTGGAGTACTCGGATCTTCGTTGGAATTTGTTCCAGAGATTTTCTGGGCAGGGTCTGCTAATGATCTTATAGGTCATAACGGCATGATCAAACATGACAAGTTGTTCAGTGCGAAGGAAATCATGTGACCATTCATCTTTAATCCTGGACGTTTCGATTATGGAGATAGCTCTGTCCTGAAGACGTTGAAGAGATTCATTTTTTGAATTTGAGAGTTGACCCCAACTAACATCTGCATATCGCATGTGACTTTCTACAAGAGCACGATATACATTGCTTAACTGAGATTGTGGGAGGATGTTATTCAATTTTTTTAAAGATGTAAGACCTCCATGAAATGTCCGTTTGACCCCTTTGACAATTTTGAATTATTCTTCCCAGTTAAGCCCTTCGTCTACAATGACGCCAAGTGATTTGGCTATTTTTCACTCGCGTTATATCGGAGCCATTCAGTCTCAATGTTTCATGTATCTCGACTTTATTAGTTCTGCGAGGGTGTCCAATTATCATATACTATGTTTTTTGAGGATTCGCGCCTAATTTATTTAACCTCATATATTCAGAGATATGGGTCAATTCCTCTTGAGCGTTATGAACAAGTTCTTCAATATTCATAGATGTTACTGTCACTTGAGTATCATCGGCATACATATCAGCCTTAGAAACTTTCAAACATTTTCAAAATCATTCAGGTAGATTATAAAGAGAAGGGTGTCAAGACAGGAACCCTGGGGAATACCATATGTAACTGTCCTAGGCCTTGACTCATAGCCATTGGCGGCACAGTACTGCCTTCTGTTTTCTAGGTATGATTGAAACCAGTCTCCGGAAAGTTCTCGAATACCGTATTTCCTCAGTTTTCTAGCAAAATCCTATGGTAAACGGTATCGAAAGCCTTTTTGAGGTCGAGGAATATTGTTAAATTAAGTTGCTTGTGGTCAATATTCTCATACCAGTAGTCAGTACTATCAAGCAATGATATTATTGTCGAACAAAGTTTTTGAAAAGTTAATTGACTCATTGTTATAACAATATTTACTTTGAGGTATTCATAGACTTGATCATGCACAATTCTTTCGAGAATCCTTGAGAACACAGACATCACCGAGATAGGCCTATAGTTGTTGGCTTCGCTTTTAGAGTGTGATTTGAAGATAGGTGTAACCCTCGCCAGTTTCCAGACATCAGGAACTACCCCTCTTCAAAGAAGAGTTGAAAACCATTGTCAATGGTTTGCATATCAGATCCACAGCGTCCTTTATGAGCATTGTCGGAATCTTGTCAGGCCCTGGTGCCTTGAAATTTTTTAGTTGCTTAGTGGCCTTAGGTACGTAGTTATTATCAACTGGGGTAAGACTCATCGTATTAGCTTCATTATCAATATATTTAAGAGGATCATCAATGGCATTTTGCTCAATTTTACTGGCACGCTTCGGTGCAACTGAAACAAAACGGTGATTCAATGTCTCCAATATATTTCCTTCTTTGGTTAGTTTTCTGTCCTTAATGCTCAAACTCGAAGGCAGTGTTGATTTCGAAGATTTTTTTAAGACTCTGTTAATAGTGTGCCACATTTTCGTCGGGTTTTCTTCGAGATCGCTGTCGCTACACTAATCGCTGCATAATTATCTTTACAGGTGGATTCAGAACTTTTGTACAACGATGATACAACGGTGGCCTTGAGAGTGTCGGGGAACTCACTGGTTAATAACATAGTCTTTAAGTATTTAGTTATTTCTGTGTTACATAAACCGGATATTAAATTGAGAATGTCTATTAAAATATATTCACTGGCTTTTTTCGAATTGTCTAGCTGTCCAGTTTCGTTCCAAACATCATTAGGGCTAACAGGATGAAATTCAAACGGCTTTATTATTTGATGGATGACGTACTTTTTGATGGCATTCAATACAGGGTGATAATCAAACTATCTGAAAATCCGACCAAAATCACAGTGAAACTGGCGCGACCAATGAGATTACAGAGTTCCAAACAATAATTAACTATGTTCAAACTGACCAATACGATATCAACATTTAAACCTCATTCAAAGGACTAGCCTCCCTTTAGTCTCGCGGCTTCAGAAGTGATTAAATGTACAAAGATCACTGTCGATTGCTGTTGTGAAAATTGAAGAATAATTTTTCCTTTGAAAGCAGGTCTCCCTTGTCAGAGTGAAGGAATCTTGAAGCAGTGCACAGAAGAACTATTCATCTTGACTCAGCCTGGTTTGGTTTTCTTCGCAACCTCAATGAAAAACGAATTTCAGGCGTTTCATAATTGATGAGTTGTGATCGTGTAGAATGGGCCTAAGCTCTTGGCTACCGGCATCAAAGCGAGATTCTTCAATTTATGGCCGAACTTTTGATTGGTTTGATTACGAGTCGCAGTTGCAGCGATTATCAGCCTATCAAAGGAGCGAGACTACGACGATTTTCGTCAGTCTAAGGTAAAGACACGTTTTGGTTTCTTTTGTTTCTGTGTTGTCGTGAGACTGTTTGGCCTGTTTTGCTATACGTTGAGCTGTGCGTTCTGTGTCCCGGGGGAGGGGGTGGCGCTTTATTGTGACCGTGACTCGACATTAATCTGCTCTTTGACAAAAGGACCAATTTGTATGAAAGAATTTTTCAAGAATTCAGAACCCTTTGGCATGAATATGAATTTTAGGAAGTTTTGTAACCATGTCTATGAATTTTGTCGAATTAATGATGCAAGGTCTATTCAAATCTCTTCAGTTGTGATAAGAATTCTGAAAAAGCAACCCATCTACCAGAATTAAGGTTAAAAACATACCAATATGTAAGGCATTTCAGGTGAAAAACCGACCCATATGAGCAGCACGTCGATTATCACTTAACAATCAAATTCTCCCTCCGGGTTCTGTGTACCACACAATTTTGCTCAATCTATCTGGAAATTAGGTTAGAGTTACAGTATATCGGATTGCTATTGGAGTGGAGCAGAGTGGATTAATTTTCACTCTGTAGTGATATTTGGGGTAGAAGGTACACTTCTCTTGCTCCCAAGCCATATTCCAGTTCTCCACTACTGGGCGCTTTTGCAGTATGGCGCCATATTTTATTGCTTGCTAAGCTGAAACTTGTTTCGAAGCGGAGTATGTTGGATTCCTGTGATTACACTACAACGCTTCGCTACCGAGTGTCTTCTGAGTGATTTTCATACCACCTCCAAAGCGGAGTGATTTTTGTTTCACTCATGGGTAGATTGGTGGGGCGCAGTGTAACTCGAACCCCTATCCGATACGAAATTCATTCCGCCTCGATAGCAATCCGGTACAGTGTAAGTGAGGCCATAATCTACTTACCATAACAGGGAGCTTTTTGCGGACGGCAGTCCTTGGTCTGAATACTGAGAGATACAAGCAATCCTCCTTTCCCTCATACCTCTTGGTCATTGAATTCTGCTGTGGACAAAGAAGTGGCGTTGCATTTGAATTTCGTGTTCCAGTCCAAGGAGCAGCTGGTTTTGGGGGCATGAAGCGGAGACTTCCAACGGGTGGCTCTGCGAAGGGTATACTCCAAAATGTGTCGACTAGCTTGCTCGTTAGGTTCCTAGTCATTCCTGGGAAAAATTTGAGTTTATCTATAAGCACTGTTCCAGAAGAGAATTCTCTTTTTGATGAGGTAGACTGGGCGAGAGCAAAAAATTTTAGCAATTGGTGTGTTCTTTGCAATACAAACTACACAGCCGATATTCAAAGCCACAATATTAATCTGTCAGTCAAATGCTAACTTAAATTGGATAGACATACACATATTTTTATAAGAAACTCAACTCTCAGATTGCCCAATATTTTAGAAACTCCAGTGCTTGCAAAATGTGACTTAAGAAACCACTTATTTTCATAAAGGAATCCTTAACATATTTTTACTTGAATTTTTTTTGTATCATTTTACTTGTAAGGTACTTGAGTATACATTGGCAGTATACATTGACATAGTCTAAGCATTGGAAAGGCTTCTAAAAACCTTTTTTTGAAAAATTCTCGATGTACAAGGTAGTGGACAACATGAAGATTGTTATGGAAACTTTAAGGAACTTGTAAGAAACTTCTGAGTGTACAAAATCTGATAATTTTAAGAAACTTTCAGTACTCACCCAGTACTGGCCCAAATTCTTAGTTTTTTATCAAAAAAGGACGATTCCCTTTAAAATCTGATTCACGCTAGGTCGTTTGGATCGTTATGGTTGTGCAAAAAGGCCCAAAAGACAACGACTCGGCGTTTGAGTCCTTTATCCTTAAGCACGACCTTGACGACCCAAACGACCAGTGTGAATCAGGGTTTAGATGGGTAAACTTTCTTGTAAAATGACTCATTTTTCAAACAAGGCAATGTTAAGATTTCTGCTAAAAGACACAGATATTTGGGCCTGAAAACCTTCAAAGAACAGCTATAGTCAGGGATAACTTTTATTTCATTTTTACGTTCTCTTTTATTGCCTTGGTTTTGTATGATATTGTAAATTATTTAGGTCAGTAATTCATTTGTTTTGGTACGTATTTTAATTTCTTTCTAACAGGTCAGGTTGAAAAGCATACATAGTTATGAACCTTTTAAACCTGTACAAATATCATAAAATGAAATAAAAAATGCCTTTCCTTGCCTACTATATGGTGCCTACTATTTCCTTACCTCAGGGCAAAACTTTCTCCCTCGAGGAAGAACTTACTCAAGGGAAATGTCTTTTCAAGCCAAAAATTTCTTTTTTCCAATGCAAAACTTTTTTTTTAAAGGCAAAACTCTGTTTCTCAACGCAAAACTTTCTCTCTTGAATGCAAAATTTCTTCCTCCATGCGAAACTTGCCATTCACATCCACGTATCTTTTCATGATAAACTAAGAATTTGGGCCAGTGGTGAAAGTTTCTTAAAATCGTCAGATCTTTGCCCCACTGAGCATTTAAAAACAAAGTGTTATGAAGCATAACCTTGATTCACACTAGGTCGTTTTGAGTCGTGAAGGTCATGGAGAATAACCCTAAAGACAAAGGACTCAAACTCTGAGCCATTTGCACGACCCCAAACGACCCATTTTGAATCAGGCGTTAGACATTTCTAAGTACTTTCCGGGCATCGGAAGCAAGCCTGAATAAAAAAACATGCTGGATCTTGCATGCTGATTTCCATATTTCACCATCGGCAAACAAAACATTTGGTTAGGAGCCTGGAATCCACCCCCCCCCCCCCCGAAGGTGAGATAAGGTTATTGATTTAACACTAGCAACTGTCTGGCCCTGTCTGCACATTATTTTGAGTGCAAAGCAAATTATATTATTTCTTATTTTGAGACGTGACTTTGCAAGTTGATGGGAGCCCGTTCAACAAAACTAAATGAATTGTACACTTCTGTCATTAAAATGCAAGACACACATAAGAATTTTGGTAGCAAAGTTGACCAAAAAGTTTAGAAACTGCCAACATACAGCCTACCGGCAAGTAACCTTAGGTTCTTATCCAAATATACGTGCATTTAATATCTTTTAACATGCTCTAATAAAGTCAAAGTGTAATACCTTTGATAATGCCGACATCTTTGATTTTCACTTCAATGCCTTCAGCTAAGAAGATTTGCAAAATGACAAGATGAAAGATCAAACCTAGGCCATTACGAAGAGCCATGTTCAAATCCTGGTGTGCACTGACTGAAGTGTCACACCACATCAGCAACTTTCAGAGATATGCAAATTGAAACTTCCGTTCTTTAAGGGAACGAAAGGTGTCTTGTTTGACTAGTGCAAATGCAAATACTATTTCATGCATTGCTCAGGAGGGGGATTCCCTATCAGTAGGTGACGTGTGTTCAGATAGACTTATGCCTTTCGTCCCTGGTTTCCCTGCATTCTTTGATTTGCTGATATCATTTGCTGATATCATTTAGACAACAGGGACTCGATTTGAAATTTAACATGTGATTTTTGGCAGTAAAACACACCATAGGAAAGGAGAATCTCTTGATGAGGGGCACAAAAACTGAATTGATACCTCAATTCACATCCTTGGCAACGAGCAAGATTTCTGCTTATTTAGCTGTACTCCACTCGATTTGAGCTGCACAAAGCCAGAAAAATGCACTACTGGTCAAACAAGGTCAAACATGGAATATGAAGATGGTCAAACAAGGAATTGAAAACTCTTTTTTTTTCAAAGAAAATATAGGCTTTGATCCACTTCTTGAAGCCATGAAAAAGTAAAATTCGCAGCTCAATTTTCCTCATGGTAGAATGCATCAATAACATCAGCAAACCCTTGTCCCCGGCAGAAATATTAACTCACTTCTTTTCACCTTAAAGGGAGTGTGCAATGGTAAATAGGCTTCTCTATAAATAGAACAAAGAAAATAAGGAAACACAGCATTGTTTCTTTAGCTATCGATTATTAACAACACGTGTGGGCCATGCCATCGATTTCATTGGGCTATTTCTAGATTATTCTGCTCTGCGCAAATGCCTAGGGGGTGGATTCCACCCCCCTATTTATCTCTGTTGTTGCTTGAGAAATGGCAGCCAAATTTGGCACAAAGGTTGTCCATTATATTAACAATGAATTTGTGAAACAATGGTTTATTTAGCGTTGTTGCTGTTGTTGTTGCCAGAGCATAATCAACATTATGATATCATATTATGTCATAAAAATGAAAGTGTGTTAAAAAGTCGTCAGACTTTACTTCTAGTAAAGAAATGAAACATATAGATCAAAATTGATGTAAATTCGTAGTTTAGACTTAATTGGATCAATTTGAAAGGATTAAAAGAAATACAATGTATATTTTTCACAGAGTGTGACACGACAACTTGGTTACCAGGGAGACAAGGTTAAAAAATAGAACACCAAAACTGTTACAGTTTCATTGCTGTATGATAGAAAATTAAACCTTCTAAATCTCAGAGGCATCCGGCAAACACGGAAAAACTTATAAATGAAAATGTACGATGGGGGGGGTGGAATCGACCCCCCCCCCAGGTGAGATAGGGTTAAAAGGTCGCAAAACCTTAATTTTCGTGTAGAAATGAAATATATGGCAGATGTAAATTCATGGTTAAAACTTAATTGGGTCGATTAAAAAAGATTAAGAGAGATACAGAGTGGTGTACGAAAACTTGGTTACCATGGAGGCAAGGCTGAGAATAAAACTCCAAATTTTGTTAGCGTCTCATTGCTGTATGATTGAAAGTTAAACTTGCTAAATCACAGAGGCATACATCAAACAGGGAAATATGTATAAATGAAAATGTACGAGGAGGCAGAATCCAACCCTCCCCCAGGTCAGATAGAGTTAAGGCTAATTACCAATCCGAGGAATTTTCCTAGCAGGGGAAATTTATACAATATAAGATCATTCCAACTAAAATTCTTTTTTTTTATTCATATAAGAAATTTACAACAAATTGTACATTCTACTGTACCTAACTATACCTATTTAGCTACTATGCAATACTAGATGGACAATGCAAAGGGGAGAGAAGGACAACGACTACCCCAGAGCCTGAACTAAAATTCTGTTCAATTACGAAGACCTTTTCTTTTGTAAGAAAGAATTTCCACCCGCTCTGACAAATTCTACTTACAGGAAACTGGGCTTTACTATGCTCAAATCTTGCTCATAGGCAAGGTAAAGAGCACACTGTCAACGCAACTTTCGTGTTCCTTACTCAGTGAGCCCCCTTTAAAGCAGCTCTACGGTCAGATTTGTCGAATTCGATTTGTTGAATTCAATAAAATCTTACCGTGTAAAGGCAAAAATCGGATGAATGATGGTCAGACTGTCGAATTCGATTTTTCAGGAATTGGACGTGTTCTATTCCTTTCGATATATCGAACGGCAAATGAATGAAAATTTTTTACTCACCCACGCTGAAGGTCATGGTTCCAACCCTAAACCTAACCGTAACCCTAACCCAGCCCCTAGGTTTGATAGGGTTAAATTCAGATTTGGAGCCTACTCTCGAGTACCGAATAATAGTGCACCCTCTGCTTATTCATTTTTGAAAAATTTTCCAATCTCCCCACTTTTATTACAACCCCCCTTTTATTAATTTTTGGAAAAAATGAAATGATAGTAAACATATTTTCCGAATAAACGCAGGAAAGAATCTCAAGTAGTGCATTCAACAGAACCATAGTTCATAACACACGATTATGCTAAGGATGGCGGCAAGGATCCTTTTACCAAGATGCATTGCCTTCTGTAATCGAATTCCTATAGATTCGTTAAAGATTTCTGCTTCGAAAGCAATGCATCTTGGTAAAAAGTTCCTCGCCGCCATCTTTAGCGCAATTTTATGCATCAGTAACATCACTGTTCACATAAATATAAAAAAGATACGTGCTTAGCTAAGAAAACGCCATTCTCAATTGCTCCAAACATCCCCTTCCCCCGATTGCTGTAGCAGGAATAATCTCTCTTGCCTCCTTATCAGTTGACCTACGTTTCACTTGCATTAGAAAGTATGAACTTTCTTCTCTGTCAGCCTCTCTGTCAACAAAACAGTCACCTACAATGTCAAACCTTGCACATAGAAAATATTTCGTTACTTTTGCTAAGCATTTATTTTGAAGTTTTTAAATCAACGTGTTTCACTTGAAAAATACAAGTGTTCGTGTTTCTTTTTCTATGCCCTTATCGAAACGAGGTAGACATCATCATTTCAAAATAATGGCGCTTCATTATGAGTCTTGGTTAAGAGCGTCCTGCAGCCTTTCAATAGTGATAAATACGGCCATATAATAAACCTAATCCAAAGATATTGTGTGAAAATTTTGTACCTTGGTGAGCAAAAATCAGCCCAATTTGAATGATCATTGCTTTCTAGGTAACAAGGCGATAACATTGGCAAATTACATTTCATTGTAGGATTGGAGAAAGCCTTTTCAAAATGAGTAGCGAATCATCCGAATATTCCTCATTACAACAATGACTTCTATTCATTTTGATCCGTGTTGTCCTCTTGGAAGGACAAAATCTCTCGGCATAATCGCTTTTATGTTTCAAAGGATGACCTTTTCACATATCCTAATGGCTAACACATCAATGCCTTTTAAACAGAATTTACAAGGCCACAATCTTAGGAAATTAGGAATTGGAGATTTTCCCAAGAAAGAACTGCTGAGACCACTCGCTCTTCTATGAGGAAAAACACCATACCCGCCAGGTAACGGGGCTGACAGGCGAAGTAAATTTCAGCCGTTGTTTACATGAGATTTTTCACCTCACCTGCCAGCCCTGGGGTTGAGAGGCGAGATGGAATAAAGTCTCTCTTACGTGAAATCAGAACGAACTGGCCAATAAGAATCAACGAATAATTTCAGTTCACCTCACCTGATAGGTGGTGCCTCGCTAATGAGGAAAAATTTCACCTCACCCAGATGAGATTGAGATTCCACTTCTAGTGAGGTAGGATTTCATTTCACTATACCGGTGATGTTGCGTTCGTTGTAAACGTGAAATGAAAATACAAAGGATTCTATTGGAAGGTGGAAGCTCATCTCCCAGCCCCAGGTCTGGAAGGTGAGGTGTTTTTCCTCATATAAACAGGCTGCAGCAAATAATCTCCTTTCCTTACTTGTGCCATTGGTCCCCAAATAACAGTTTTCGTAAACTGTAGCTCTTTTCATTTTCAAATCTTTTGCCTTAATTTCAATGTCTGTCGAATCTCTATACACGCTTTGCCAGAGAAATAACCGTCGAGCGCCTTAAAATGTCACAAATAACGAAAGGTTCTCTTCTGGAATTAAACTAAAGTTAGTGTACAGGACTGCTATTGAAAGCGGTATATATATAAGGTAAATGTGAACCAGTCTTGCATACGTATCAACAGAAGTAACAATATTGTGTTACAGAAAACGTAACATACCTGTGGAATGTTTTAAAGATGTTAAGACCACTAATTCTCAATTTCAATACCGAAGTTCCATTTTGGAGTCGACGAAGTGTGGACAAGACCACTCAGGGACTGTAAGACGCATGATAGGGACTGTAGCTGACACATAGTATCCAAGCTCATAGCAGCCTTACTTGTAAAGGCAGGGAATTTCATCATGATTGAGGCCTGTTTTGAAAATTCTGGGAAAGAGCCTTCTTGAGCAAATTCTTCCTATAATTTCAGAAAGGAGTGGTTGATTTCAATTTTATAATTTTAAAGTGGATCTGAAAATTTCTACCATTAAATAACAAGGACCGCGGAGCGATCCAAAAGTGTATGGGCTTGGCAGCGAGTGCAATTTGGGGGTCCGGGGCCGGGGTCCGGGGGCTGAGCTCGTGGAAAAAGTTTCTAGGAGCAAGCTCATTGGATTGCTGGAAAATGCCTTTCTCGTGATAGCATGAAGAAACTATCACCATCATAGTGAGTAGTTTCAAGTATTCAATTTCATCTACAAAATCATTGGATGGCAATGCCATGAATACCTCGAGGAGTAGCAATTCGAGCTGTTCGATGCTTTAAAATTTGTCTGATTGAATCGTAGATCTATAAAGTGTACTACAAAATCAAGAGCTTCAATGTATATCGTTTTGAATTCGTCTTTAACGGTTCCAATTTCAGCTTCTTTTTCGGCCGACTAGTGCTGATTATTTTCTAAACTTTGCCAACAAACGTGAAGCCGTTTACTGCTAAAAAGTGGGTGGTCTATAGTCCATCCAGCCTACCCTTTTCCGCGGTCCCTGAATAATGTATTTACCAATATGATTGTCTTGATATTAATGGACAGCAATGACCGTTCAAATGGTAACTGTTTCAGTTTTACAGTAGTGTCCCGCATATAGGAAACAACTTTTTTGACATCCAGGTCACTTGTGTTTCTTTTAAAGTGAGATGAGCTTCAAAAATTCAGGGTAAAGATTCTTATTACCAAAATCATTTAATAGCCTACTGGCCCCTTTTAAGCTGGCTCGGCGTTAATTTTCGTTACATGGCACTATAAGGGCTGGCATTGAGAAAGCCAAAAACTTTGGAACTTTTCTCCAAAGCGGCCTTAATTTTCTAACACTCATTTGTCCTATTGCGCACCAGATTTTGGACATTTTTTATAAATGAGAGGTCTCAGAGCTTATGGAAAATCGTTTTATGAAAAATAGGGCATTAATGGGGTAGATATGAATTGGTTGCAAATGTAGCATACATTGATTGCTTACTGGGTTTCCTTCTACCTACATCTTTTGCCAGAATTTGGTAAAGATAACAATAAAACAGAAAATATACTAACATAGTGAAAGATGCCATAGAGATGCAGTCCGATGATGAAGAAATGTAGACAGAGAATTTAGACCGTTGGAATTGATAAACACGACAATTTTTTCCAAAAGAGTAAAATGACACAGAATAGTATGGAAATATCCACTTTTTCTTCCCTTGATTCTGAATGGCGTGAATCACGGTCCTTAATGGCGTTAGAGCAAGTTTTGGGACTGGTGAAAGTAAGAACTTTGTAAGGGTGGCCGGCGTGAAAGGGCCGGTAAGGCATCAATCAACAAGTCAGACATGAGCTCTATCATTTTTATGCAAACACATCATTTTGATTTGTGTTTGTAAATCTTCACTGCCAGGAAACTGTACTATCATTCCAGGAAGGTGTTTCTTGCTTCCTTTTGCGTACACATTCCTTGCTTCCGTGTTACCTGTTGCATGACTTTCATGCACCCATGCTTCACTGCCGATGAAGAGTCAAGCCCGAAACGTATAGTATTTCAAGGTCTAGGCTATTTACTTCATTCAATGTCATTTATGTACTTTCATGCATATTTTTCAAAAAAGAAACAAGCTCTCTTTGTTTCTGACCTGAACCAGCTTCTCATAAACCATGGCATTACTTTGGGAAAAAGGTCCGAGCTTCTTAAACTTACGTTTCATATATGCGAGACACTATTCAATTTCCTTTGGTGGAGTGCATTACAACTCTGATTCTTCACATTTGCACAATCTCCTTCCATTTTGGGCAAAACCAGTGGCACAGTCATAGTTTTGTGGAACATTGATGAATCCAGCACAGAAGCCAGTGTCAGGAAAAAAGATAGGATGAGCATTAATCGAGAAGCAGTCCTTGTTGTCTTTGTTGTATCGGCAAGTGATGCCAAGACGATGAAACAGATACACTGAATTGAGTGTGTGAAGATCTGATGAACATACTCTCCCTTGTTTAGCACATGCTGCTTCACAAGACTCTCCTCTTGCTCCTATCAGGTATGTTGCCGATTTTACTGAAAATTTGAAATGAAAGATATAGCATAGGTAAGGTCCCACATCTTTTTAGGCTATGCTCACACTGTTCAATTTTCGTGAAATTTGTAATTTACATCATTTTGCTGCGTTTTCAATTCAACTCTCAAGGCTTTTTCTCGTCTAGGGTGAATGATTCCTTCTAAGATAATGGATTATCTGAAGTCCCATCTCTTCATATGGCCCCAAAGCAGCTAACTAAAATTTTTCACAACCATATACCGGTTGATCCAAGGAATTCAAATGCTGGATTATAACTGGCACCCTGAAATCAAGAGCTATTCTCCTATTCTCCTTAACAATGCTTAGTATAATGGCTTAGCTATCTTTTGAGATGCTGCATGGTCATTTTAAGGGAATGATTACAATTTGAGAACCAGATTCAAAGAAAATCTTGAATACAGAATTTCCTTATTTTGAGTTGAGTCAAATAGTCGCCATCATTTTCTAGTCAACATTTCACACAAACTCAGCGTAGCGATGGGTTTGAACTCATCTGGGGAAAAGTATGGTTTGCAAAATGATTAATTTCTCTTTCTGAATGAATGAATTTCCTTATTTTGATACTGGTTTCTCGGACAATAAACCTGCCTTAAACTGACCAAACAACACTATAAATGAGAACTAAATCCTTCATCTACATGCTGGTACCTTATTTGTGTTCATAGCATTTGCTTTCAGCAATTTATGTGCAATCTAACTCTTCAGGTTTTTTAGGGTTACCCTGCAGGCCTAGTAAAATAATATGCTAAATTTGCGTGGCTGCTGTGGAGGAGCTGCTCTATGAATTATCTCAATTTTACGCAGCGGTTCACGGCAGAAGTTGACGTGGAGACCTTGTTCAAGTCAATCTGACAAGCAGCTGTTTGATTTATGGCAGAGAATAGGCAAAGGAATGGCTCCTTCAAAACCAAGAGAAATCTTATTGATACATTTATAGACAAAGCAAACGAGTTGTAATTGAAACAATTGCAGCAATCTCGGGATCTTTTTGTCAGAGAAGATAGGAGAAGCAGATGAGGAATTGAAAATCTGAAATGGTTATTTGCCCATCACCTTTTTTGATTACTTTATTTAGGACTTTAAGCATTTTCAATCGGTCACTTATTTTGTTTCCATAACAGATTGTGCAGAATCACTTTTTTCTGAGTCAACCGGCATAAAAAATAAGGGCCGTTGATTATTTACAGAGGATTTGGTACCAAAGAGAAGTTGATTGAGCAACAGAAATTATTCGATATAAAATGGCTGGGTGAAAATTTTTTCATGCAGTTTCAAAGCTGGGTAAACAAAATTTTCCCACTAATCAATGCTGAATCTTTATAGTCCCAAATTGTCAATTTTATCATCAAAATCATCAGTACTTTCCCTTTTAATTTTAATGTCCACTTTGCCGTCATAACTTTCAAAAGTATTTACAATATTTACAGTGTCTTACATTTCCAATTTAAATTGTTGACACTGAAGTTATTTTTATTGGTAAAGGGACATTTCCAACTTGAAAATTGCTGGGTAGATGTTTTTCAGTCACCTATTCAGTTGGGTAAGAAGATTTTTTCAGCAAGAAAACATGTCTCTACGGTGCCGATTCCTCTATAAATAATGAACGGCCCCTAATGTTGGTGACATACTCTCTGGGTGCTGATCAAAAATCCTCTTCATCTCAGTGTTGCGAGAGTAATATGATGATCCACTTTCATAGTAGTAACTTGGAATAGAAGTAGCTACATAATAGCGCCATTCATATGAAGATGAATCTTGACTTCTGTCAAATAGAGGGATGGTTGTGCCTGGCTGCGTCTTGCAAAAATCATTAAGCTTTGTCTTCACGTCTAAAAAGGTGATACAATTAATTAGTTTCTCGAAAAGTATAAATTGGAATATTTTTCTGAATGTATAGATATGAATGTAGGGGCAGATGCCATCATTGGTCCAATAGTTTGATATTGTCAAGATCATCAAATATAATGGAATACATTAGACTATATTTAGATTGCCCATGCCCCTGATTTGAGTTGCCTTATATCTCCGTCATCTGTCTTTAATAGATACAAAGACTTTGATATATTCCACAAAGCCGAATTGCATGATCCTAAGAAAATAAGCAATATCAATATATGGCATTCAAAAGTACGACTCTTCGTTCAGGAAAATGATCAATTCGATTGGTTTCTGATTGGACTACAAAAACCGTATCTTTGAAACCGTACTGGACCGTGTTGCCTTCAAGTAAACAACAGCGGATGGGTTTATTTTCTAAGATTAAGTCATTAAGGTAAACAGCTATAGTTTAGTGTTTTCGTTGAAGACTTCTGGCCTAAATCGTAAAGAAGAACTTTCGAAATGCAAATGTAGCAAGAGTTGAAACCACCAACTACAATGATAAACAGCATCGAAACACAATAGAATAATTCATAATAATGTTAATATGGCAATATCTGATTGAACAGCCAACATGATCAAATATCTTTATATTTTTTCCTGGGGGAGATTGGTCACTCCTTTCTGATGATGGGATGCTCTTGAAGAAAAAAGGGATGCTGATGATAAGGGATGCTCAAGAGGCAGTTCCATCGAGAGACCTTAAGGCTGCATTCACATTGCACAATCTTTTGTAAGCGGTTTTAATCCCTTAGATTGCTTGGAGTGTAAAATATTTACATGCGAATAGAAGCTTGCTCATTTGAAAAGCTTGTTGGCTAGCAAGGTTACTTACGCAAGTGCAAGCGAGATGGATTTGAGCTTTTTATTTCAGAAGTAGAAAAAGACCTGTTATGTGGGGTCCAGGAGACATATCAATCCGAAAGTAAAAACTCAAGCATATTCATGTGCTGATTTTGTATTTTTCACGCCATCGCAGACTACAAAACAGAATTTCAAGAATGCTCCAAGAGGATATCTCTAACACACTATGGAACGCAGACTGGTTTTATCATGGATTTTTACGCCTTGCAGCTGAGGCTGCAAGTTAGATGAGATAAATGGGGGTCCGGTAGCCTGCCACCGGAAAATGTTTGAGAATACACCCTTCACAACGCTGGAAAACGGCCTCTTTTGTTAGAGTTTAAGGTGGAATCAGTCGCTTCAAATATCCATTTCACGAAACAACGACAACATTTTTGGCAAATCACGCTCAACGACAGAGTCTTTGATCACGAATGCACGAGTTGGAAATATCAAATCACGAGATCATGCGCCTAAATCAGCCAAATAACGCTTCACGTACAAATATGGGGGCCCCAAAAAGTCTGCAAACAAAAACAAGCCTTCCATGTGAATGCAGCCTAAAAAGACGTGCTAGAATTACAAATATTTCCCCTGACATATTTACCTAACAGGAATGACTTCAACATGATTCAATATGTTTTATCTTCTCAGAGGGATGAAATTATCCAGAATAATCTTTCTGTACTCCCAGAGGTGAAAATTTTGTCCTCCCAAAGGGATAACTCATGCTGCTGCACGTAAAAGTCATTGTTGTAAGCAGTTACAAAGTAAAAGTTTTGACCGTGACTGTAGCGCTAAGGCTCCTTGGAGGAACATTTTGAGAGAAATCCTCATTATTTCAGAACAAAATGCCAGATATCTTTCAGGTATGTTTCAGGATATGTTTGTAAATTTCCAGCAAATATCCAATAATTTCCAATAAACCCAATTTGTAAATATCGGGTAATATACTAAGCTAATATCATTTCGAATTAAAGATCAAGAACACTGCGAAACGACCAACAAGCACTGCAGGACTTCCTCAGGCAGCATAGGGCTCACATCTTTCGAATCTTCAAAAAGGTGGGTGTAAAATTGTATCAAATTTTTCCATCAATTGAATGACTTCAAAGGAACTTTGGGCAATTTGCTGTATATCTGCCGTGGCAATTTTTTGACATCTTGATTATTTTCAAAATGGCTGCGTTTTGATTATTATTGCAAATAATCATCAAAAATTGTGAAGAAATTAAAATCATTGTAAATCTTAAACTACTCGAGAATAATTGATACAATATTCAAGAAAACCAGAGTTTGTAAAGGTGTACAATATGGTTTCAAGCAGAAATTTTTAGCTCTTCTGGTTAAGGATTTGGACATTTGATGACGTCACAGCCTCAAAAATTATTAAATGCCGCCATTTTGAAACTAATCAAGATATAAAAAAATGTCACGACAGATTTGTAGCAAATTGCCCAAGGTTCGTTTCAAGCACTTCAATTCAATGAGAAATTTAACAGAATTTTAAACCCACCTTTTTAAAGATTTGAGCTCTATGTTCCTCAGGGCCTCGATATCAATGTAATGATGGAATTATTCCTTTGGATTACTTTGTCACCTGGATTACTTGCTTACGTTTTCAAATGGGAACTGTTTTTTGTTGTTCATCCTATGTTTTCTTCTAAAATTATTTCACTTACCTTCAACTTTGCAGCAGTCTCTTTGTAGTCCTTGGATCTACATAGATTGAATAAGAAACAAGAGAGATTTTCAAATATTTCATTGTGTAAGGAGTATGTAAAGCACAGTTGATCCTAAATAGAATAGACTCGCTGAAAAATTCAGCAATTCTGTATTCATTACTTAGTTTAAAGGGAGTAGAAAAGACCAACATGCTTTGCACGAAGTCAGCACTTGCTCTGCATAGCCTCAAGTATAACTAGCCCGCGCGCTTCTGACCGTAGAATCTGCATGCAGGCTAACTATAACTGACTGTACGAAATTAAAAAAAATTCAACAATGGCAAAGCTGCTGGTCTTTAAAACTCCTTTTAAAAAGAAGCTGCTTTCCATTAGAAAGCATTTATTACATAATTCAAAGAGTCCATGTAGGATTGTGTCTTCTTTGTGAGACTTATTGCAGAGACTTTTGTCGAGAGAGCTTGAGACTTTGTCTTAGTCGATCGGACAAATGGTTGTTGATTTATGGTACATTGAAGCTGAAAAAGTGATTTTTTCAAACACAACACTTTCTTTGCTGCAGTGGATCAGGTATAATGCTCACGTGCTACTCTAATGTCTTTTGTCTTGTTCAGTATGAAATAGCCTGTTCGGGTCATTTATCTGTTCTTCGCATGAACCAAACTGTAGAGTGTGCAACGAAACGCGTATTTGGTGAGGTAATAGACCTTTTAGCTATTCTGAAAACGAATGTGGATCGAACGATATTTCATTACAATTTGTAGAATTTTCGAATGTGCACAATTGCGTTCGAAGCTCTAACGCCACTCTATCGAGCTTTGTGTATAAAATTGTATAAAAATATCGCTCGATCCAGGCTCTTTCGTAGAATAGCTAAAAGGTCTATTTGATAAAAGAAGGTTATTGGTAAGTAATTACTTGATTTTTGTAGGTTTAACATTGCTCTCTTTAGCTGCAGGTTTATCCTATAGATTAATTGTTGTTCTTTTACAGGACTTAGTGTTTCCCTTAAGTTTATTGCACGTTCATGGGTTTATTGTCATGAGTCTGGTATTTAAGGCTTTTTAAAAATGGTGTACCACAAATCATTTGTTTACATTTCTTTGTTCTATAAAAATGTCTAAATCATTGAAATCTAGAAAGAATCAGCCTGCGTGTGGACCATACTTATTCCCTGACGAGAATCGAGCTTCCTCCGCCAGTCCAGTAGAGTCTGCGCATCAGCAACGCAAAGTCTGCCAAAAGTCACGTTTTTGGTTTACTTTAACAGGTTCAAGAGTGATAGCTTTTGGTAGCTGAATCTTGCAACCTGTATGAATACAGTAACGATATCATTATTTGTATGAAAAACTGATAAAGCAGATGCTTCTATAATAACAGCACGTCATCCGAGATGGAAACTTTCGCCTTTATCAGTATTGTTTCTTATTTTGCTCTTTCCCAACCTCTGATGATTGCACAATTTCATTTCTTTAATTTCAGTCTATTAAGGAGAGAGGCCCTTCACCCTAGTGGCTGATTTTCAAGGGGCGTTCCACATATCAACTTACAACTAAAATGGAATGACATGAAACCTACCAAAGGAAAGCTTCATTATGCTATATAGAAGTCTCGTTGAGACCTATTTTAGGTACTGCTGCCCTGTTTGAGGCTCTTGCGGTGCATCTGCCCTCGATTAGTTACAAAAATTTCAAAATCGAGCAGTTAGAATTGTCACAAACAGCCCTTATGACGCGTCAGCTTTCCTTTTGATAGGAAGTATCGGCTCGCTGACCATTAGACAATTGATCGAATTTGAGACGAGCAAGATAGTCTATAAATCTCTGAATGCCGTCTCCCCAGATTACTTGTGCAACATATTTGAAAAGGTATCTGAAGCTACGAACTGTTAGCTGAGGGACTCTAAAACTTACCTTAGACTGCCCTTATTTAGAACATAAATTGGTCAGAAATCGTTTGCTTACAGAGGGGCTAAGGTCTGGAGTTACCTAAAGTATGACCAAAAACTATGTAGAGTTCAAACGTTTTTCGATGCCATTTCGGCTCTATTTGCTTGATAATAAAAGTTAAGGTCCCTTTCGAAAGAGAAAGAGAAGCGTAATATCCTTAAGAAGCATTTTCGAAATTTAAACTTACACCAGGGAGTTGAAATCAAGCCTCAAAAAAGAAACTCTTAGCCCACACAGCCGTCGAGGTTGAAAAATATATGGCCGAAAAGCTCTATCTTAGCTGTATCCTAAATCTGTGCTCCGTTTACTTGTTAACTAAGTAGATTTTCATCCATATGCGAAGAAATGGCCAAGGGTTAGCAGATTTTGGAAAAATTCGTTTTTCCCAAAATCGGAGGAAGCAACAAGTCGCTAACTGCAACGAACCACACGGACTTTATCACAGCAACACTGTATCGTGCATGGAAGGTTATCTGAAGGGAGTTTAACCGAAAGTTACCTTCTCGCGACCATTGCATTGATGCTTTCTTTGACAAAATATTCTACTTGAATTTTAAGTTGTCGGGTCAAGCATCTTAGATAACAATCATTTCTTGAAAAAGCACATGAAATGTATCGATTGTAACCTCTCAAGCGGTTAGATTCGCAAAGGAGAAACACTGCACCACAGCAAAGATTCTTTCAAAAAACTGTAAGCGCACCACATTTAATTGTTGAGAATATAAACAAAATATTCTTTCAATGAAAATTAACAACACTTAAAAAGAAAAAGTGAATTTCGACTAAACTCTCTTGAGACAATCTTTCATGCTCGATAGTCTTTCGTGATAAAGTTCCTGTTATTTGTTGTTGTAGCGACTTAGTGCTCCCCCGTTATTGAGAAAACCAGATTTTCAAAATCTGCTAACCTTTGGTCATTTCTTCGTATGTAGGCAAAAACCCATTGGGTTGACAAAGAAACGGAGCACAGATATGGATAAAGCTAAGAAGAGCTTTTCAGCCATATATTTTCTAAACTTCACGGCCTCGTGGGCCAAGAGTTGCCTTTTTTTGAGGCTTGATTTCAACCCCCTTCTGTAAATTTGAATTTCAAAAATGCTGCTTAAGAATATTACGCTTCTTTTCTTTCTCTTTCGAAAGAGACCTTAACTTTTACTATCAAGCAAATAGAGCAGAAATGGCATCTACATAAGTGTTCTAACTCTACATAGTTTTTGGTCGTACTTTAGATAGTGTTGTCAAAGCGTCCTCGTCATTCTGCTCTTCTCGAAGGAATTATAAAGCCAAACTGTGTCTCATCTCGTTTTCCTATCCTTTTGTTGTCTTATATCATTGTAAATAGTGTTATATTGTAAGTTTTAATGAATATTAGGTGTTATTTCAGCATGGCTCCCTGCAAAACAATATACTAACCGAGTGGATTGCCATGGGTAAAAAGTTAAAATGAAAATGAAATGAATTGAAAATGAAAGCACCTAAAAACTACTTACAATAGCTATAGAAAACTAACAAGTAAACGTAATTTTCAAAAGTAAAATATACATATGAATAAAACCAGCAGACTGGGAAACTTCTCCGGTGATCAAGCAACCAGGCCAGCCCCAGTCCCCGCGCCCGACACCGCCAAACCGACAACGGAGATCCCGAAAACAGATCTCCTTCGCTGATTTCATTTCATTTTATCAATATTTATACACGAGGTCCTTTCAGCAAATCAATAACCCATTGACAGTATTTGTTCAAAAATAATTTAAGAGAAAGAAAGAAATAGTAATAATCATTGCTGCTCCACCAAGGGGTCGTGTTTGGGTCCTGTGAAAGGTTCAAAAGATAATCTCTAAGATCTGTTCTAAAACGAGCGATTGAGTCTCTTTCTCGAACGTTGTCAGGCATATCATTCCAGTTTTTGACACCAGAGAAGTAGAAACTTCGCTTTGCATATTCTAACCTAACTTTAGGAATTTGCAGATCTCCACGGTTTCTCCGGTTTTGTCTCCAAGGTATCTTAGAGGGTCATCGGAGGGCTGAATTTCTACTTTCTCCCCCAACTTAGGTCCAATCGTTGTAA
Organism: Aurelia sp. 4 Dawson et al 2005; assembly: GCA_964019985.1. Lineage (NCBI taxonomy): Eukaryota > Metazoa > Cnidaria > Scyphozoa > Semaeostomeae > Ulmaridae > Aurelia > Aurelia sp. 4 Dawson et al 2005. Next base: position 1,508,340 of record OZ026510.1, read on the forward strand.
AATGTTTGTTGAAAGCTTCTGAATATTTGTGAAGATGATTTTAGTTCTGTGCCTTCAAAAATGATGTTTTGAGTTACAGTGTGGTTTGAGTTCTTATATAAAACCTTATTTATTGTTTCCACATAGCTTCGGATTGTTTTTGGTTTCATCAATAAAATTATGGTAGTATTCCTGTACCCTGGCACGAAGTTCAGAAGTGACTTTGTTCCGCAACCTCTTATAGTCTGAACAATAGGAATCCATTCGGCACCGCCGTAGGATCCAGCAGCAAATCATGGAAGCAATTGAAGTTGCCTGTTTAATCTCAGCTGGGAGGCTGTTCCACAATCTATTTTAACCATTAGTGCTGTCATGACTAACATTATCATCAATTCATTGAACTTGTCGCATTATTTACTTTCAAACTGGTATCTGGATGATATATGTTTTATCGGCGTATGTCTAGTTGGTCGACCATTAATTATGTACCGATTTTTATGAATAACCAGTCACTTTATAGTTAACTTAGATTGAGAAACTCATTTAAACAGAATCGAACATATCATTGTAAACCAATGCATAATGGATAATTACACCGGGTATAACAAAGAAAGTTTCCCTGTTTGAACATTTACAGAAAAACAACCATTGTCTTGTATTGAACGGTTTGATTGCCAAACTCTTGCTTAAAATCTAGCTTGGATGCAAATAATTTTTTTCAATTTCATCCAAATCAAAAGACTAATTTCAGATTTCAATTTTATCCTACTCATCGTGCATTTCCAAGGATCAATTGCTCGAGAAACCATTAAAAAAGGTGAAAAGCATAGCAATAGAGATATCCATGTTTTATACCACAGGCGTGAAGGCATACAACCGTTTGTCGATCTCATAAATTGGTATTCAAACGTGGCAGTTTGCTAAAGTCTGGAACACAAGACCTTGTATTGTGTTCTTCGAGCAACTAAGCAAAAATCGCACGGAAAAACAGACAGATATGTCTTTTTTGAGGCGTTTAATAGAGTTAGGTGCAGCGATACATTGAGGTGCTCCATAGCCATTTGAAGCAATGATTACTATGCGAAAAGACCACATTCAAAGAAACTTTCGAATCCAATATTGTTCAAATTGAATGAAATAATTACCATCGATTTCCAGTCAACACTCGTTGAAAACAGAACGTAGGGATGGATTTGAAATCATATAGGGAAGTTTTGTTTGCAAAGTGATTGACTTCTGCTCTTCATTCAAATTTTGTGCTCCAAAGCGAATTTGGAAGTCACATTTTTGCATCCTCCAAAGCATTGACTGGAAAGGGAGGGAATAGTCCGAGAAATGAATAAATTTTCTTTATTTTCAAATGATTTTTGGGAATACCTTATAAACTGACCAAGCATGACGTCAAAAGTTAGCTGAGTGTCTCTACTACATGCGGATACCCTGTTTGAGTTCATAAAATTTGCCTTTAGACAACTTTGTGCAATCTAGAATCGTCTTGACTAGGCGCCGTGAATCCAATGTGCCCAAAGAATGATTGCCTGCGTGCAGACTATACAAAAGAAAATGGTATAGTCTGCGCAAAGCCGCTCGCTAGTGCGTAGTGCGGTCTTCAGCATCTTGGAATAACAAAGAAAATGCACAACAGCCAATAATAACGCTTTCCTGCAAAAAAGGAAGCAATCAGAATTGAGAACGGCTATCATGTGATTAAATCTCAGGTTTCGCTTTGTTCTCTAAGCAAAGTACGTTACTCTGGAACGTTACACACAGTACTCTGGAAAGGGAGACGGTACGTTACACAGTACTCTGGAATTTCAATTACCTTTTGGCAGACAATACAAAAAACGCTAAGTAGATTGGACCATTCAAACTGCAATTGAAATGAAATGCTGACTCATACACTACGCGATATTGAGCGGTGTTGCGCCGACTATACGTCCTTGGGTATTGTATGCGCGTAGGTTAAGCAAACGACGGTATTGAGGACATGGAGCACTTTTTGTTGCTTTTCCTTTCATTTGATATTCGACGACGAGATCTTCTCGCTGGAGTTTCCGTTGCATTACTACCATTTGTTGAAATCAACAGCCTTTCTAACAACGTTCTTGTACAACGTTTGTTATATGACGATGAAAACCTATCAAATGACGTCAATAGAAGGATACTCGAACTGGCTTTAGATTTTATTCACAAAAAGGGTTGAATTGTTTTAGTTCGATAAATCTTTGTAGTTTGGTAATTTTGTTTTGGTGACCATTCTCTTTAAGACACATGCAATAACTTAACAATAATGTTAAAACTAAACATCGTTACCTTAAATCTTTGATTCACGCTAAACAGCCCCAAAATACTTTCCTTTTTAATTCCTTCCTATTTTTCTATTTTTGTTTCGTTGTATTTGTCAGTAAAAATCGTTAATATGTATCTTTTTCGTATTGTATATTTAGGCATAGCTTAAGTTGAACGTTCTATATCAATGAACTTTGGGATAGTCATGATTTCTTGCTTCCAGGGTTATCGTTCTTGTTATGTAGTTCAGTAATTTGTAGTTAAGTAGTCTTAAGTACCTACTATTGTAAGTTTTTATATTGAATAAAAAGGTCTAGACTCTTAAACTTTTTTTTGGTCACCCGGTAAAAATGGAGACATCATTTAAGCAAACTTGGCCATATCATTGTAACTAATACATAATCTATTAACATAGAGATATAGCTCTTAGAAAATGATATATTTTATCATCGTTTATTTAACAGGTAAAACTTAAATTATGTACCAATTTCTATGACTAGCCTGTCACTCTGTAGTTAACTTTGAGGGGGAAATTGATTCAACAAAGCTTGGTCATATCATTGTAAATGAACCTTTACACAGAATCGCAGCAACCTATTGAAATACATACTTGCCTGTTTCGCCTCGCTTTGGAGTCACCCACCCAACGGTGTTCGTCTCTAACGGCAGCCCAGGAACTTTGTTAGCAATGTTTAGTTTTGAAAACAGAGTGCTTTGTTTGCAGCAATGAAGTTCACTTTCTTTTGGGAATGCAGACTTCACCTGGATTGGAACTCTACTTTGTGTAAAGGTCCATTATTGCATAATTGGCTGTAATGATGGCGTCAGAAAGTTGTGCAACATTTCTTATGAAAAGCTTCCCAGCTTCAAACTAAAACATCTCTTGACTCGCATTTGCTAGCAAAATATATCAAACAGGCTCTAACGGGTAGTAATGCAATTACTAAATGAGCAATAATTTGATAGAATTGGGCAAAAACAATGAAAACAGGACATGCTCAAATCTGAATCTAGTTTTCAGCTTTTGGAAGAAAAATATTACAACATTGATAAGTGCAATTGGCCACACCTTGATAATTTCCCAATATATTCTAAATTCACCTCGATATCAATTACAGCCTTGGAAATGCAACATATCCTGAATATCTCAAGCCCCTCTCCTGTAAACAGAAATGGGGTTAAGGTGCAAAAACTGGCAAGCTCATCAATCTGCATGTTGATATTATAACACGCTGCTTACAAATACTGAAAAACTGATCCATCTTAACGACCCGTCATTTCTGTTTCCAACGCTCAATTTTATCATCAAACTAGTGCTTATTTAGAAACAACGGCATTACTGCCGTTTTATAAAATGTTTCATTTCTTGTGCTAGGATTAGTAAGTCAAGTGATATTTGAATTTGAGACTTGGAAGCTTTTTAAGAGACACCATGTATATTGAATCGGCGTTTGCTTAACTAGTCGAGCATTAGTTATCTACCAGTTTCAGTGAATAATCTGTCATTTTGAGTTGAGTGGAATCGACACAGCTATGTCGACAAGCCTCTAAGGATTGGTTAAAGAAGTGAACAAATGCCAACTGTTTCTTTACATACAGAATGAGACGGCATTAGTCAAAGTTACCCAATAAAATATTCTATATTTTTATCTAGGCCCAGGACAGCTTCTAAGCACATTGTGCCCCAAAAACGTATTTGACGTTTCATTAAATAATACAAAATAGCGATATAAAAGGGGCTCCGTAATAGAATGATTCTGTTGCAACTGTATAAAAACCAAGACATCCTGTTGTGTTTTGCAAAATGCTTCAAAGAGAATGATATGTCGTTTAAAATTCTAAAATAGACTTAAACATCTTGTCATGCTAAGCCCTTCAATGCAATAAAAACACCATGAATCTGCAAAAAGAAAACTGTCAACTCCAGAAGAATAACAGCAACCAAACCTATAACTGCAGAAAAACTGTAGAATTCTGCAAGAGAAAGCGAAAAGAAAAGCGCCTTAACACCAGGCAAATGAAAGAAGCAAAATAGCAGCACGTGTGAGTAACACCAATGATAAAATTTTGTAGAATTCAAGCAAAAGACGCTAAAGATCAAGCCCCTCGGTGGCAAATCATTGGCTTGGGTGTGCAGAACATGTGATTCTTGGTTTTTTTAGTCCTTCTGGTATTAAAGCGGCCTGTTTGTTGATTGAGTTTAGTGAAATAGTGGCTTAGATGTTACTGACATGTGATTTTCCATTTGTTTTGTTCATCTGGTAACAGAGCAGCCAGTTTGTAGCCTTACTTTGTTCTTCGCACGAACTGAACTGACTAGTTTGCGACGAAACGTGTTTTTGATTACAGTAAGAAGCCATGTATAAGGAGCTAGTGATTAAGAATTCACAACCTGAAATTTTTAAGTCAGACCCCCTGCAGAGTGAAATTTGAATAGGAATTCATCTGTCCATCGTCAGATCAAAATGAGACTCCAGTTGCTTAGTCAGTGAACCTTTGCAAACTGATAATACCATATGTTCACCTTGCATAAAACTTTAAAAGTGTAGTATGCAGTATCCTGCTCAGTAATTCAAGTACTTATGATTCAAGTGCCTCTTTGAATGCTTTTCATGGATCATATAACAATTTCTGATTCCTCCACTGCTACAGTCGCGACAAACAGTTTGAGATTACATTTTTGTCAACAAGGTTTTTTGGCCTAATGAAACAACCCTAGCGCTCTGCCTAGCTTCCTCTCTTAGGATGTTTGTTGGATCAAATTTTCATGTAGAATGCAAATTTCGGTGTTGTTTTTAGACTTTTCTGCGCAATTTCGTCATGATTTCACAGTGAAGTCTCTAGAAATTCTTAGAAGTTGCAGTGTCTCTGAGGGCAATGGGTGTGACGCAAGAATTGTATTACTCAGCTAAATTTTACATCCATCTATGTGTGAAGATGTGAGAAAAAAATGAATTTAGACAGATTGGGAGAGAGGTCTGGAACGAGACTAATTTGTTGATGTTATTAGGTGAGTTGCAGGGAGAACAGAAAGAGCATGAAGAGAGGAACGACGTTAAGTGGAATAGGTTGAACGAGAAGTTATACGTTAGGTTGTTGGATGTTAATGCGAAGCGGAGAAAAGAAAACAGAATTTACGAGTTTATTTTGAGTTTCATCTACTTTCAATGCGCGCTTCGTCACATTTTTGGCGATCCTGCCAGGACACACGCAACCACAAACTCAGAATCAAGAGACGAACGAAAAGAGCAAGGAGAGACAGACACAAAGAACAAGGACTTGAATTTAAAGACGACGCACGCATTTGTAAATGATGTAGATGTTTAAACAAAGTGTAAATATAAAAAAAGACGATAATCCTGCAGCTGGCCCAGCCGCCCAGGTTCCTCCTGAGCAAAACCTTTCGATTTCGTTGTTTAGAAGACCAGAAAAGTACAAAATTGGAAACGATTTTGATTTGTTTGTAAAGAAATCAAACCTTTATTTTGAGGCTGTTGAACTGAAAGATGAAAATAAACAGAGACTGGCTCTACTTTTTAACCTCAGTGAAGACGCTTTTCGTTTAGCTGAATCGATCGAATTTGCAGAAGGAGACAATGCTTACAAGAACTGGATTAAACAACTGAAGTCGTTATTCGAAAGAAATCAGACATTGACTGAGAAGAGACATAATTTTCATCGAAGAACCCAAGAGCCCGGAGAATCAGTTGATTCATTTGCTGTTGCTCTTAGAGACTTTCGAGCCAAATGTGGATTTCAAGGAGAAGAATATACAAACAGACTAGTAGACCAGTTTATACTTGGCATGAAAGATCTTCCGACGCAAAACAAACTTTTGCAAGAGCCGCCAGGCACCTTAGAAGATGCAGTATTGATAGCTCGAAGATTTGAGGCTGCCAATTCTACTATCGAAACCTTACGAGCTGAAGCAGGGAGCGCATATAGACAAAACCGCACTCCAATCGGAGCTGTAAATTCGAGTTTTACGTCTAAAACATGTTTTAACTGTAATGGGTTTGAACACGTCGCTAAACAGTGTCCGACGTATAATGAGTCTAGACGAAGTAGTAATGTTAGCTCCGAGAAAACCTATTATCTTTGCCATAAACCAGGTCACGTTGCCCGAGATTGTTTCAGTAAAAATCAACACCGAAATCCCAATGCTTCAGGTAGCACCAGTCAAACGCGACCCCCTCCTACCTGTTATCATTGCGGTCGTAAAGGCCATATTTCAAAATTTTGTCGCACGGAAATAGAAACATCAACAGAGGCTGTCGGTCAAAGTGCAGGTCAAAGCACGAGTCAGAATAACAAAGATACACCTCAAAAAGATTCAAAAGTTAGGTTATCTGCTGCTTCGCCCGCTCACAAAAGAAAAACCTTGTTAGTTGAGGCCAAAATCAATGGAGTAAACAAACTGTGTATTATTGACACCGGGGCGTCAATTTCGTTGATAAGCAAAAATGAATGCGAATCTTTGATGTCCAATGAAGAGCCTTTACTTCCTTCTGATATTGTCGCCGAGGCCGCTAACAATTCGCCTACAGGCATTTTAGGCAAAACCAAATTATTCATTGAAGTCAATGACGCACATAAATCAAATCACGAGTTTTATGTTGCCAGTGAAATGTTATCTGAAGTTATTTTGGGCCTAGACTGGCTTGTCAACAATCAAATCGTGATCGATACAGCCAATATGCTAATGAAATTTCCTGATTCAAACTGTCAGCCATTGTTAGTGTTTGATGCCGCTTTGAAAGATCCTACTGTAGTTGTTTTGAGTGATGACATTGAAATCCCAGGCAGGCATGAAATCGTACAAACAGCACACATCAGGAATCCAATGATTTCTGAAAGCGTTTTAGAGCCCAATTTTGATTTAGCGGAAAAAGGAGTTTTGATCGCCAGTGTTCTTGTGAAGCCCAAAGAACAAACTGTCCCCATTCAAATTATAAACCCGGGGGCTGACGCAGTGAAGTTGTATAAAGGCACAAGCGTAGGCTGTCTGCAACAGGTTTACATAGAAATGAACGACCCAGTTTTAGATTCAGGGGGTAATACTAATTCTAACGATTTCTCTGAACAGCCTGAGCTGCACTTCGATCTGGAAAAACTCAACCCAGAAGAAAGAGAACAAATGAGCAGTGTACTGAGAGAATACCAAGGAATATTTGCAACAAATTTATCAGAGATTGGTCTTACTTCGCAAGCAGAGCATAAAATCGAAACAGGAGATGCTGCTCCAATTAAACAGCTACCACGCTGTCTTCCAAATGCATTAAAGCCTGTCGTCGAAGAACAAGTACAAGAAATGCTGCAGAATGATGTCATCGAACCAAGCAAATCACCGTGGGCAAGCCCAATTGTGTTAGTTAAAAAGAAAGATGGTTCGTGGAGATTTTGTATCGATTTTCGTAAGCTCAATGAAGTAACAATTAAAGATGCTTACCCTTTGCCCCAAGTCAACGATTTAATCGACACGTTATCAGGCCACAAGTATTGTGACAAATAGTGCTTATGATGCACACTCCTTGCCCCTTATTAAAGGTCTGGGCTTGTTAACAGTTAAAGAGCTGATCAGGTTTGAAACGGCAACTACTGTTTTCAAATCTGTTAACCAACTTTGCCCAGACTATATGGCCCAAATGTTTCAAAGACAGCGTGAACAGGCAATGAGGACGCTAAGAAACACCGAAACTGACTTGAAACCTCCTTTGTTTAGAACAAACAATGGACAAAAGTCATTTGCATATCGAGGGGCTACCGTTTGGAATAGTCTAGATCACCAAATCAAACTGTCTCCCTCGCTATCAAACTTCAAATTAAAACTAAAGGAAGGATTATAAAACAAACTTTACATACTTCCTTCCATCAAGAACATAGTCAATCGATTTTCCTTTCTGTTGCAATTTAATTTCCTTTTTACGGTTGGATAGGAATAATTAAAATTAGGTTTTTTTAGGGAATTTATCTGACAATGTATTAAGTAGAATTTGGAGTTTATTGAGTAATTAATTTTTTTCTTTTTGTTTTTTCTTTTCTGTTTTAACAGGGCACATTGTAAAGCAGTTTTTTTCCGTATGAACTGAATGTTTTTACCCTGTATAAATAATTTAAAATGAAATGAAATGAAATGAAAAGTATACCACAACCCTCGACTTAGCATCGGGTTACTGGCAAGTGCCAATGGAAGAGTCGAGCCAGGAGAAAACAGCTTTTGTCATTCCCGGGGGTAACATCTTCCATTTTAAGCGTTTGCCCTTCTGACTCTGTAATGCAGTACCCACGTTCCAAAGGCTGATGGCAAATGTTTTACAAGGTCTACTACCGAACAAATGCCTTGTCTATTTAGACGACGTCCTGATTGTTGGTCACAATTTCGAGGAACATTTAAACAATTTGAAAGAAGTACTCAACGCTATCCAAAATGCTGGACTGAAGCTGAAACCATCGAAATGTCATTTTGGACAAACAAGCGTAAAATTCCTCGGATTTCAAATTGCTGATACTGGCCTAGCCCCAGACCCCGACAAAGTCAAAGCAATTAAAGAGTACCCAGTTCCAAAAGATCTAACTGAGCTGAGGAGATTCATCGGAATGATTTCGTATTATCGACGCTTTATATCTGGATTTAGCGACATCGCGCATCCTTTACACCGTCTGTTGCAGAAAGATGTCAAATTCGAATGGAACCAGAGCTGTCAGAATTCCTTTGAAAGTTTGAAAGAACAATTGATTTCCTCGCCGATTCTAGGATTTCCAGACACAGACAAAGACTATGTATTGTATACTGATGCCAGTGATGTAGGCATAGGAGCTGTTTTAACACAGGAAGATGAGAATGGCACAAAAAGAGTAACCTCATTTGCATCCAAAGCTTTTTCAGGTTCAGAAAAGAACTGGACAACAACAGAAAAGGAAGCATTTGCAGTCGTCTGGGCTTTGCAATATTTCCATCCATACGTCTATGGTAGACATGTCACAGTATTCACGGATCACAGAGCCCTTCAGTGGTTAAAAGCAATGAAACACCCCAATGGCAAGCTAGCCCGTTGGATATTAAAGTTAGAAGAGTATGACTATGCAGTCGAGCATCGACCAGGCACAATGACGCAGCACGTAGATGCCCTTTCACGTGCTCCAGTGCAAGGAATTAAAGTAACCAGCTGGTCGACTGAAGAATTTGATGAACTTCAAGACTTGGATGAAGACATTTCAATGGTCAAAAATTGGCTACACGCCGGAAGGACGCCCGACGGACGACCAAAAGACTGCACAGACACGCTTTCTGCCCTGTACAACAATTTCAGTTCATTGGTTTTAGAAGATGACGTCCTGTTTAGAAGATGGACTGATCCAAATAGTGTCGAGCGCCTACAAGTTGTCGTGCCAAAATACATTTCGGCAAAAGTCTTGCAGGAGGTTCACGCGCAAATCGGTCATTTGGGCATCCATAAGAGCTTTGAAATGCTTCAGAGGAAGTTTTATTGGCCTGGATTCTAAAAAGATGTTGAAGAATTTGGTAAAAGTTGTGAAATTTGTGCAAAAAACAAGATTGTTCCTCGACCGCGCCGTCCTATGAAGCCAATTGAAATTCGGCCGATTCCATTTTACATGATTGGAGTTGATCTTATCGTTCCATTAAAAACGACAAGACAAGGTAACAAGTACATTCTGACCATAATTGATTATCACACAAAATATGCTGAAGCTGAAGCACTACCCAATCAAGAAGCTGAAACAGTTGTTCGAGCCCTGGAACAGATTTTTGCAAGACGTGGAATGCCATCTATTTTGCTCACTGATCAAGGAAGAAATTTTGAATCACACTTGTTTGCAAGCATGTGCAAATTGTTTGGAATCGAGAAGCGACGCACTACACCGTATCACCCACAAACTGACGGACTTTGTGAAAGATTCAACGGCGTATTAAAGGCCCTGCTAAGAATGAAAGTTAACAACGATAAAGATGATTGGGACGAAGAACTTCCTCACGCTCTTTTGGCATACCGAGTGAGCAAGCAGTCTTCTACCGGAGCAACACCCTTCGAAATGTTATATGGCCGAGACGTCAGATTACCATTAGGTACAGAGATAGAGGATCAACAACCCAAGCCAACACACGGTCCTGCGAAATATTTACCAGACTCAAAGAAGAGGCAAGATGAATTACGAAAGATCGTAGTTGAAAGATTGAAAAAAGCACAACAGAAGCAGAAGAAGAATTATGATTCCAAGTATCGCTCGAAACAAAGCAAAGCATTCCGCATCGGAGACACAGTACTTCTGAAGAACTTTAGAGCAAGAGGCTTACAAGAAAAATTTATCGGACCTTACGTAATTATCAGAGTCCAAGAAGGAGATTATGAAATCGAATCGCTGAAAGACAAAAAGAGGAAAATTGTTCATTTCAACAGTTTGAAGCCGTTTAAAATTGACTACGAACTCGAAGAAGTTCCGCAAGAAGCTGACGATTTGTACAGTGATGAATCGGAAATTGACGAATCCATATTTGAGATTGAAGATCCAGGACACCAAGAAATCGAAAGAGGACTTGAAATTGAAAACGATCGGCCTTACGATTTGAGACGCAACCGAAGGCCTCCAGAGCGTTACGGATTTCCAGTATTAGACTTTTGAACTAAAGGAAAGAAAGAGACTTTCGCCAAACTGCTTGTTTATAACAATTGACATTGAGATACGTTGCTGAGAAGAACCATGAACATAAAAGGAAAGAAAAACAAAAAAAATTGACTCATTGATTGTAGTTGAAGTATTTTAAAACAGGTTATCAGGTATTGTTTTTTTTTGTCATCTAAAATTTATTTTTATTATTTTTGTTTTGGGGGTTATGCATATTTTAGGCCGGGGGAGTGTGAAGATGTGAGAAAAAAATGAATTTAGACAGATTGGGAGAGAGGTCTGGAACGAGACTAATTTGTTGATGTTATTAGGTGAGTTGCAGGGAGAACAGAAAGAGCATGAAGAGAGGAACGACGTTAAGTGGAATAGGTTGAACGAGAAGTTATACGTTAGGTTGTTGGATGTTAATGCGAAGCGGAGAAAAGAAAACAGAATTTACGAGTTTATTTTGAGTTTCATCTACTTTCAATGCGCGCTTCGTCACATATGCACAATTCACCGCTATGCACAATTCACTGCACAATTCATCTTCAGTCAAGATGAATTTATTTTTCAGGTAGGATTTGTAAAAAAAAAAACGCATTTTTGGTAGTTTAATGTCTTTGTCGATAAAAATATAGCCTTGTGCTTTTGGAAACTTGATGATGATGAAGCAAGTTTGCTTCGAAACGTCAACAATAATATGGCTTGGTCTTTCAATTTAATTATTCACTTGGATTTGTCTTTCATGGATTTGTCGTAATATTCACTTGGATTTGTCAAAATTGGAATGAGTTATATGAACATCATTATCGTCGCAATTCTTGCTCTTCGTTTTCTACTGCCAATACCCTGATTTCACTGCTATGATTTATTTGCAAAATATCGAAACTGCACGAAAAGTATTTCCTTACGGAATAAGGAGCATGGCGTTGTTTTCCCCGTGACTGCACGACCACTGCTCACAGAAAATCACAAGAAGCGAATTTTTCTCACAGAAAATTTTCATACACAATAAAGGGATCTGACCTTTCCATCCATTTCAGAGGTAGACAATTGATTTTTAATGAATGAAATGCCTACAGGAATAACCCATTCACAATAAAGATATCTTAAATCAGACAAGTTTGGCAACTAAGTACAGGGTGTCTCAAAAAAATGTTCGACGTTCGATTAAATATGGAGAAATAACGATGAAATGAGCTACTTCATGGGAAGGTAACTCTGTCCCTAAGATTTTAAAGTGATTTTAGAAATCAGAATCTTGCAGAAAGGGTTAAAAATCCATTGAGTTATGAGCTCTCAAAGGTAACAAATATGCGACAGCAGAAAAACAAGAGACCCCCAGATTACATCAAATGCAAACGAGTTCGAACATCGAGGTAATAGAAGGTTATTCAATGTCATATCTAAATTAACCGAAAAAGAAAAAACTACAGCAATTAAGATAATAAAAATAGTTAGAACACATTTTACATGTACCTTTGTTCAATGTAAATTGTTGAAGGTGTTGTGGCGCCGTGGTGTAATCCTCTGACATTGCAGCCAGAATAGTCAGGCGGAGTGGGTTCGAGTCCCGGTAGAGCCCCACCACTTGAGCGTCATGACAAGGGGTCGCGGACTCGATTAGGTCTGCTCTATTTCTGCGATCCCAGCGCTTGGCGCTGAAAAACGCAACTTCACCTTCACCTAAATGAAAACACCTCTAATCATATGTGGTGTCCAAAAAAAGTAACAGATTTGATCAAGGCCAGCGTAAGAATTGAAATCGAATCAATCCGAAATCATCGTTGAACTATTCCTTGATAGCTAACTTGAAGAAGGATATCTTGTTTGCTGATATTACAACATTGAGAATAGACATCTTTATCTTGAAAGTCCAGATTTGCCTCCATCTCGAAACCAGAGCTTTTAGGTTTTGGCCTAAACTACAACGCACTGTTTTGGGGAATATCCTCAAGGACAGACAATGTGCTTAGGAACACATTTGAATGGAAATGCAAAAATTAAAAACTGACAAACTTATCAGCGAATATAATCACCTAGGAACGTCTTTCTTCAGTAAAGATGAATTTGCAAGGTAGAAACAATTTAAGCACGAGTGAGCACATTCAAGGATCTTATCCTTGTGGATTTTTATCCTTAGGGGATAAGCGATTGTTTGTTTCGTAATAATTCCAATGATGACAGATGCATTTTATTCAATCAAGGAAGATTTTTTCACACCCTAGGGAATTATTTTGCTGACAAATAACTTTTATTTGGGAGATGTAATTCAAAGGTTTTGTTGAATAAAAAGAGATGTCTGTTTGGGAAAAAATTCGTGAATTTTATTTCAAGTTCGATTTGGATTTCCATCAAGAATTTTCCGAAGCACGAGGTTTCTTGCTTGTACTTCGCTCTAATTCAGGAGATTCCATAACAAGCGCGTCAACAACTTAGGCCAAAACCCAAAAGCTCTGGTTTAGAGGTGGAGGCAAATCCGGACTTTCGTGATAAAAATTTTCTCTTAATGCTCCAATATCAGCAAACAAGGTATCTATCCTCAAGTATCGAGGAATATTTTAAAGATTATTCCGATTGATTCAAGCAAAATCCTTAGCGCTAGCAATTGTCAAATCCGTTATCTTTTTTCTGGGGCACCCGATCGATCAGCAACGGATAGCATTAAGGGTACGAGTTGACCTTATTTCCATAACGGCTTCCTTAAAGGTGTGATTGCAAATCAAATAAACAAGCACGCGCTATGTGTATTCAACTTTATCAAATATTTTGTTGAAAATTTGCATGTCACGCTATCAACTACACTAACTAAACTACTCTCCGACAATCATGGAAACCAATGTCTTTTACAAATGCCCAAAGTCTGGAAAGTTTTGTTTGGGATAGAAAGTACTTTGGTATCCACTTTCAAATAACACTAAGCAATCACTGAATATTTCTATTTTTCAAAAAACACATGGCAAAGTGGAAGGGCGATGAATGCAACTGCCGTTTGCGCAAAACTTTAGTAACAAAGTGTGGATTCTTGAAATGATCTTGTTTATTTACGTTCAAAATTGCCTGCAAATATTCATTATAAGCATAAATAAATGTCGTTAATTCTTAAATTCAAGACATTCGCCCGGGAAGGAGGATAGCCACGGTTCGAGTCTTAGCGGTGGTAAGTTCTCAACACAAAGTGGAATGCTTTTAGTAGGTTCTATATTTCTTGAACATTCTTACCATGTAGAATGTAGAAAGCAGCATTCTTACAAGCCTGTACTGTTGCCATGTGACAGTAAATAATTCATTTTCAAGCTGAGAAACAGCATGTCTACTGCAAAAACTATATGCAGTGTGTCTCAGAAAAATTGCTCGACGTTTTATCAAATACGAAAAGATAACGATATGTTAAATGGACCCTTGGTTAAATAACCCATCTACTGAAATTTTAAATTCATTTTTTGACGGCAGAATCTTGAAAATCTGCTAGCAATTCATGGAGTTATAAGCCTCTGACGTTCACATCTGTGAGAAAACTGAATCCAGAGGCCTCTAAATTGCATTTTTGGTAAACGTGCCATGGTCCATCGTTTTTGTTGTTTCTCCATTGTTTCAGGGCAAACCAAATGGGATTTGGACAGGTTTTCGATAAGTTAACTTCCAAGCGTATGACTTCTTTGAGTAAAAGGATTCAGTCTGTCGCCGATTATTTTTTTGGTCACATTAAATCTTAAGCAAATTTGACGATGATTGTAAGGATTAAATTGCTTTGGAAATCTGGTGCCACAAGTTCTTTATTTCAACACTTCCATAAGTATCATATTCGTAAAAAAGTTCATGAACCAAGAACTGACTTACCCGTCCAAATTTCGTTGCAATCCATCCTGAAGCATCCTGTAGTATTACACCACTTTTAAGACCACAGCTTGCATATTTGACCAATTCACAAACATCAAATCCGGAACTTGTAGCTTTGTAGTTAGCAAAATAGCAAAGGCATTCAGCCAAACATTTTTGATAACAATGAACAAGCGAGCCAACCTTTCCTATCTTGATGCTATAACTCGTGTACCTCTTATCTGCGTAACTCTTTGTAAGTACTTGTCGAGAACTCTCATTTCGTTGAGGGCAAACTGTTAAGCCAAGAGCTTGCTTCATGAAAATTAGGCAATAAATGCTGATGAGAATGTTCATGCCATGCATTTTTCTTCAGCGGTAATAAGGAACAGAACCGAATTCCAGATCAAGCTACATACGAGATGCAACAATATTTTATACAAATAAGTGAAAAGCTACCAAGGTGTTAGCCAGTTAGGAACTGGAAACAACTGCTTGCATTAGCTTGTCAAAACTCCAATGATCAGGTTTTTACCAAAGATAAATGGTTAATGTTAGTAAAATTAAATTTTAATGAGCTAATCACTCTCGAGACAATAAGCAATGAATTTACTAGAATACCCATTACAAATTCTCTTTCAAGTGTTTTAGAGCTGCCACTGTCTGTCTATGTTTTGTTTTAATTTTCGTACCTGGTAAGTCAAAAAGATGTTGAGACTTTTAACATACAACATTTTGATTAAAAAGCAAGTCACATCAAGTGCCTCCTTGAGCATCAACAAAGATTGATGCTCAAGTCGATTGCACAGAGTAAACTAGCATCGTCGAATCCTTACTTGAAAAGAAATTGTTATCAGGTCTCTCGGAATTGGCGTGTAACTGTTTGCTTCAATTGACCAACCCTGGATGGCCCTAGGATTACGTATCGTCAAGGTTGCTTTCCCGGGTAAGCAATCCACAAGGGAGTACTTTCACCGGCGAATGGTATGTGTAGAACAAATTGTTGATTTGAATTGTTCAAATTTAGAAACAAGCAAAACTACAAGTGCAGCAGCATTCTGAACATTCGTTGTAATTTGTCTAAAAGGTACTGAGGCATGCCATAAAATAAAGAGTCGCAATAATCTAAATCGCTTGTAATGCATGCATGCACAAGTGTGAGTAGCTTGAGGCGAATGCTAACACGAACATAGACATTTTTACTTCTTAAAAAAGAGGTTGGATAGAGCGTCCAAATGTGGTAAATTTGTAAAGAAAAACAAAACCATGACACCGTTCACGGAATAGTGAAGCTAGCTGTGGCAAGAAAAAGCTGCTGCCGATTTCGGATTCGGAACACTTTTCAGAGCGTTAATAATTGACTATTTGGCGCAAAATTATTGAGAAATTGTTCAGTTTGCATGGAGGCAAGTAGCTATAACGGTCTTTTTGCTTTGTTTCTCTTTATTTTCATTGATTGTCAGCTGACTTTCTTTCAATTTAATAACAATGGTTAAAAACAGTAAACTTCGATTTTTACTGTTACACAATAAAATCAGCTCACAATGAACGAACAAATCGGGAAACAAGACCAGGAGGCAAAAAAAGCTCACTGTGTATCAACTAAATAATTTCTAACTAGCTATGAGTAAAAGTCACCGTTGATTAATTCTAAAACCCAGAGGTGACTCCCTATTAGTAAGTGACGGTGAGGGGGGGGGTCACACATTTTTTGGGTTTGTTAAGCGTTGTATAGTATACCTTTGGGTATGCTATTTGGTGCATAATCGGTATATTTAGGGGGTTGCTGAAGAGAAAATTTGACAAGGTGCGTGCTAGGCTGAGTTTTTCCCCAAAATTTTGCAGGGCAGTTTCCGAGAATACTATAAAACCTTCAGTTTTCATGTACCATGAAGCTATGAGTATAATTTTGGGGTCCAAGAATTTCCTAAATTTTGTGTAGTTTTGTGTTTTCCAAAAAATACTGTGTCTGACCATGTCACATACCAATAGAGGTCCCCCCTGGGTTCTGAAAAGCGTCCTGAAATCTGAAGCAACCTCTTACAACAGATAGCATCGATATACAGAGAACGGGGGTAATGCTTTTGTTTTCTTTCACGAATTTACCCTATTTGGACGCTCGATCCAAAACTCTGTTTTAAGAAGTAAAAGGGTTTATTGCACCATGATATAACGATGCAGTTTGAGTTAAATCATCCCTCAATTAGCAAATGCTGTCAATAGCATGTCAGTTAACTGGTAAAGGTTTCAAGTTTCTTCATAGGTACCCTGAATAGAGAAATAAACAAAGTTGATGGTCTGAAACAAAGTTTACTTCTCTGATTCACATAATATGACATTTACTATTATTTAATCATTAACGCACTGTTGCAACCAGGATTCTTCGCGTGACGTGTTGATAAAAACAATACAACACTGCTTGCTTTGAGAGGAAACAAAGGAAAGTGATGTCCTGCGAGATGTCTTAATTATCTCATTCACACAGTGTGATATTTGCAATCATTCAACTATTAAAAAGCTATTGTGACCCAGGATCTAGACTTATGACGATGGGTCCCTTGTATCCTTGCGGTAAACCTTGCTCAAGGGGGACTCGTAATGATATGGTGAAAAACTCGGCCTTATTTTCTTCAATTATCAAGGGAATTATGATGGAATCATGGCTCCGAATCTCGATCCCGTGGGAGCGTTTTCAATTCTTCAATCGAATCGAAAATTCTTTTACATTTACACCGTAAGAAAAGTAATTCACGAATCTCGAAGTCTGATTGGTACTGTAGAAATCGCAAAGTTTGGGCCTGTGGAGCAAAACAATGCAACACAGCTTGCTCGGAGAGATAATAAAGCAAGTTAACCCTGTTTTGATCGGAAGTGGGGGCAATCCCCCCTAACACATCTTCTTATACCTCTGCAATGAGAAAGACTATAACAATGAAACTTCAAGACTTTTCACTGCTACTTATTTTGCTCCTACTAGAAAAGTTTAATTGGCATATTTCTACAAAATTGGACATTCTCAAACCGAATCATAATTTTTCAGAAAAGGTAGCAGAATTGCAGTATTTTGCCAATTTCTTGTGCAAAATAGCTTTATGATGTACCTTATCCAAATTCTCGTGCTTTGATTGAAATTGTGCTTGAAATTTGATTTTATCATGTATTTTCCTCATTATGGCCAATTTTCCCCTTTCCTTGATGATGCACAGAAAAATCTTTTTGCAGTGCCCCTTTAGCATTTTTATGAAAATTAGGAAAACCGCATGAACAAAATTTGCCACCAGATGTCCAAAAAGTACTGTAAAACTCAAAAAGTTTGCAGGGGGGGTCATTTAATCCTTGGACACTCCAGAGGGGGGCTTAAAAAAGAGGAGGCCTTACTGATGAGGGGGAGGGTTGATTCACAAAGCCAGATCACAAGTAGATACCGAGTGAGTATTTAAAGAACTCGCAATTTGAAAAATCCTGCTCCCTGCATATCAAAGCAATGATATTAACAGCTGCCTTTTCTTATTCCCAATATGCCACATTAGGCTCTGTAATTTACCTGGCTTAAATCAGCTATTCATTCCTATCCTGTTTTTAAGAAGTCAGCCCCAAATCAACCATTAGACAAATTCTTTATTTTTCTTTAATTTCCTTTTTTAACTTTGACGTGCTTCTAGAATTTGCTTAGGGGTTGCTTAGGCAATTGAGGAACATTTTGAGAGTGATTAGCCATTGTTTAAAGAAATTCAGTCCTTATGGTGAAGGTGAATATATAAATAATTGAGCAATAACACTGTTTTGAAATTTTGCTGACAAAATGCTGATCGCCCTTTGTTATAGCACAATGGTGCTAAGGTCATTAGCAGTGGAAACCAAAGACTTCTTAATCCTTGCATTACCCTCAGGAATTTCTTTGGTTTAATTTCAATATGAATTAAATGACAACTTTGGTTTTGTGATTGAAATGAAGTTGATATTGGCCATGAGAGTGGTACTTTTAAGGACTCAATGCTTTTAAGCTAAATTCAAATTGGTTAAACTCAACTAAATACACATTTTTTATAAGAAACTGGTTTATGAAAACTAGTACTAAGATGACTCAAATTTTAAGAAACTCTATTACTATGTCTGAGAAGTACTAAGAAACTTTTCAAAGTTAAAAGCGTGGATATTATAGCAAATAGATCGTTGAACCTTTATTCTTGAGCAATATTATCAAACCATTTGTGTTTTCAACATAACAGAACATTGTTTCTTCCTTTATGATGTTTTAAATGCCAAGAAATGTATCTGCCATAAGCAACCACATTGATAATTCTCCATTCAAAAATAAGAAACCAATTAAGAAACTTTTAGTACTATTGCTTGATCCAAGTTTCTTATAAAAAACGTGTATCTAAATCTGTACAATTCATTGGGACACTTGGCATGATGATCTAGCTTCCTTGAGAAACACTGCCATGCAGTGCAGTTCACAGCCATGCTTCTTTGCAAAGACATGAGCATCTGATTTTTGTATCATTTGTCCTTAAAACTGTCAAAAGAATAAAGCCACACACTATCAATTCCTTCATCGATGGAGTCAATTTCTGTCCATGTGGGGATAGGAAACCTGCATGCGATCACTTTGCAATTTTTATCAATCTCTTCTGCAAGTTTTTCTTTCAATGTCGGCATCATTTCAGCTACTCCAAATATCACAATGTTATCATAAGAAGAATAATCAATTTTCCATAAGTCTTTTCTGTGAAACTTTGCTTTGTGATGTAAGCCGTGAAATCTTGCAGATAATTTAGAATACAAAACCAACCAGAAATTTAATTCAACTCCCGTTGCCTGAAAACCATTTCTGGCCGCAGCAAGAACGATCCTTCCATCGCCACTGCCGAGGTCAACAAGTTTTTCCGTTCCAGACGTCATTTTTGGGTGACGTTGACACATCTTCATCACATTTTCAACTTGTCTTGACGTCGCTGGCACGTACGGCAGGCAAAATCTTCGAAGAGCTGGCGTCACAAATGGTGCGGACACGACACAAAGGCCTAATGCAAACGCACCAGTGACGCCAGCGGCGAGTAAGCCCCACTTCTTGCTTTGAATTTGGTCTTGGCTTTCATTACTCCTATTATCCATCTGCTCATTTGTTTTTCAGTCGGATAGATTTTTAGATGTGGATTACTTGTAGATTTTCTGGCGCAAGTTCCGTCTCATTATCTGTCTGTTGCGTTCATGGATCAATGTTCAAGTTTGTGAAATTCAAGATGGCAGCTTCAGAAAACAACTACCATCTTCCATCAACCTCGGTTTCGCTACTGAGCTGCATATGCCATCTTGCACTGGCCTCCTTTTCAGCCAATCTCAAAGAAGCGTACGTGAAAGTTAGGGGAAGAGGGGAACGTGGAATGTAAAGCAGCAGATCATTATGAAAGCTATTCGTGTGGCGCAATTTGGTGGTCCTGAAGTTTTGAAGGTTCTTACAGATGTTTCGATTCCAAAACCTAACGTCAAAGAGGTAAGGAAAAGGTGGAATGGAACCGTGAGATATGACATCCAAGCCCCCCCCCCCAACCATAAGGCGTTCGCAGCACTTGAAAAGGGGCGTAGCTCAAGAAAATTTTTAGTGACCACGCCCTTCTGGCGTTCGGAAAGTGAACGAAGCGCCCGTTTTAGCTATATTTTGCATTGTAAACATAGCTGCAATCAACGCCAGATAGGCAGGTCATTTTGTTAAATTTGCAGTGAGAAGTTATACCCATCATTGGAAATTACTCTATCTGGTAGAATGAAACTTTCATTCTATTTCAAACTTTCATTGAAAGAAGGAAAGTTATTCAGTAGCGACCAGTCCAACATTTCACATGAAAATTACAAATTGTTTCTCTAAGCTTATTGCATAATGATTTGCCTCTACTCCGTCTGGTCCTTTGATCTTATTATTGGAGGAGATTTCTTCTTTCGTTACTTTATAGTTGTCTGGTCGATTGATGGCCTCATTTCTTGCAAGGAGCTTCACCAAAAGAAATTGCTGTTGCAATTTGATTTGTATGATTTCATGCACGTTATGTTACAGACTGTTCAAATCATTTCCATGAGATTGTTTCAACAATGGCAGCAAACAAGGATCCCTATAGCCAACAACATGTTCAAGCTGAGATAACAAAATATATGTTACAGACTTTTCAAATCATTTCCATGAGATTGTTTCAACAATGGCAGCAAACAAGGATCCCTATAGCCAACGACATGTTCAAGCTGAGATAACAAAAGATATTGAAATGAGTAGGGTCGATTGGGGGGGGGGCAAGATTCCAGGAAGGTTTTCTAAGATATGCATTCTACTTTAGCTTAGAATGCCTCTTCCAGCAATGTCCAAGAATTTCTTAGAAACCAAACCTTGCTACCAACCCTTGGGAAATCATTCCTTTCCCTTGTGGTCATCTGTAGTTTTTGTGTATTTTTTGTTATTAGAAAGTATATTAGGATTTATATGTAACTTGTATTACAAAGTTTTAGAAGGATGTGGAAAAAGAAAAAATTCTCAGAGCGATTATAGAAAGCAGGATCTTGTAGGACCCACGCAAAAAATGAATGGCAAATATTATGGAATGAATGGCAAATGCCATTAAATGAACAGGCAAATATGACACTTGGATTTATGTTCTATTATCAGGCAAAATATTGTTGCCAGAAAGGAGGATCATTCAGAGTTGCCCTTTTTGCTGCTCCCACTTGCCTCCTTAAATCCACAGCTGCATCAGGCCAAGTAATCCAGTCATTGACCTGCTTTGTGCCTTTGGAGGTCAAACATGAGAGCAAGCAGTAGTTTGATTTTCTTCACCAATTTGGAAATGTTGCCCAATCTGGAAATTCTTCCTGACAAGGGAAATATCTATTTGGCACCAAAATTTCCTAAAGGAGTGGAGGGGGGGGGTTTAAGTAATGTTTCAGTCT
This sequence comes from Aurelia sp. 4 Dawson et al 2005, assembly GCA_964019985.1. Taxonomy (NCBI): domain Eukaryota; kingdom Metazoa; phylum Cnidaria; class Scyphozoa; order Semaeostomeae; family Ulmaridae; genus Aurelia; species Aurelia sp. 4 Dawson et al 2005. The sequence goes on from OZ026510.1 coordinate 1,529,988, forward strand.
AAAGATATACCATTTTCAGTTTTCAGTTTTCATTGAACTGTTAATCCATCCTAAATATAATTCTAAACAAATTACGACACAATTAAATGCATTACAATACCATATATTAACTAAAAAAATTTACTGTACTACAAACTAAAACTAAAAAAGAAGAAAAAAGCATATTACATGATTGTATTTAGGATAGATTAAGTTAGGAGGAGCTGTCCAAATAGGTTAACTAATCGAGGGAGAGCCCTCCCTTAAAAACAAAGAAACAAAACAATATTAGATAGTTCCATTAGATATACCCAACTAATTCCATTTCATTCGTCTTTGACAATTGTTGCAAACTTTTGGGATCTTAGGTGACCAAAGTCCCCTGGTCCCCCCCCCCTTGTGGTAGTGCACAGCCATTAGCTCTGCTGGCTGCTTTCATTATCTTTCCCATTGAGAAGCGAACTAAGAACTATCAGCCTGTGTGCATGCCATTCCGATTGGAAATTAAGGCAAATACACATGCAAGATTTTAGTTTGAGTTAATTTTGCATACCTGACCAGTTTACTTGATGGTATTTTTGAAAATGCACCTTTTTCCATTTTTCTGTGCCTGCCCTAGAAAATAAGCTATTTAAGAACAACCCCCTGCAGCATCTCAAATGATAACAATGATTTTTAACTAAACAGTGATCCCCAAGGGTGGCAATCCGCAAATGCACGTACAAGGAGGTAAGTCCAATATTGTTGTGTTGCCAAAATTATATATTTGGGTCCCAGGGGGGCACTCAGCACATACGCATATTGGGGGATCAGTCCAAGAAATTTTCAACCAACCCAAAAATATCACTTCAGCTTCATTATTACCCAAAAATATCAGCTCATTTTATACCTAGAAACCTGCACATGAACATAAAGCATCTCAAAACAATGCAAATACAAGTCAGGATTGCCTCCATCAAAAATATCATGAACATGGTTTCAGTTTTATTTAGACCCAAAAATATCACTTTTGGCAATATTCTGACCCAAAAATATCGAACTTACCTCCCCGTATGTGCTTGTGCTGAGTGCCCCCCTGGGCTTTGGGTCCTATTGTGAATATTGCCAAAAGTGATATCTTTGGGTCTGATATTTTCTACATCAAATGTTGTTGAACTTATACTTCTGTGTTTGCTAGAGGCAATCCTGATCTCAATTTGCTAGTTTCAGGATATTTTTTGTTCATGAGGTTTCTAAGTATATAAATGAGCTGATATGTTAGGGTTGCAATGAAGCTGAAGTGATTATTTGTAGGTTGCCTGAAAACTTTTTTGAAAGACCCCCATATGCGTATGTACTGAGTGTCCCTCCTGAGCAGTGAGTTTTCTCAGTAAATTTCTCATTTCTCATTTTCTCAGTAAATTTTGATTCCAGGAGCTATTTATTCATTTCATTAAAATTCATTTTAAAATATTTATACTGGCATAAGTTTCATATAATAAATACATGTTTATCAAACTGACCAGTTTAAAATAAAAATCTAAAGGAAAAGAGGCTAAACTAAGGACAAAAGTAATTTATTTACCTAATTTACAATATAATATACAATAATACCTAATTTACAATATAATATAACAGAAATGAAATAGAAGTTGAAATTACACCGCCCTCTATATTTGTTTCTTGAAAGTTTTCAGGGAGGGTGCCAATTTTGCTTCTCTTCGTAAACTGTTCCAAAGTTTTGCTCCGCGATATGAAAAAGCCTTTTGGCCATTAGCAGTTCTTAGTAGCGGTAACCTAAGATCAGTTTCTGTCGAACGCAAAGTCCTTTCTCTATCATCTGAATATTTTATAAATAGTTTTGTCATGTAGGCTGGGGCAAGCGAATTCAAAGACTTATAAACTAGAGTGGCGGTCTCTTTTCTTGTGAGATCACTGATAGTCGGCCAGCCAAGATTCTGAATTAGTGGAGCAGCAGAAGCATCGTAAGGGCTATTTGTTACGATTCTTGCAGCTCTGTTTTGAATTTTTTGCAAGATGTCAGTTTTTGAATTACTACAGCAGCCCCAAACAGAGCAACAGTAACTTAACTGGGGCTCGACAATCCCTCTGTACATTTTGTTGAGCACATCAGATGGAAGATATTTTTTAGAATACTTAATAAGTCCAAGGGCTCGATTAGCCTTGGTCTTGATAGTATCGACATGTTTGTCCCAGTTAAGTTGACTATCTACTTGAACACCTAAGTATTTTGCATTGGCAATCATTTCAATTTCCTGATCACCTATTGAAAAAGATGGTTGAGCATCAGGCTGGCTTTCTATCTTACGAATGTTTGGTCCAGAGCCTATGATAAGCGACTGCGTTTTCACAACGTTCAAAGAAAGTTTGTTTGCATGCAGCCAATCCTGTAGCTTCAGAAGATCTAAATTTAAGTCATTTTGCAGGTCATCAATGTTTTTTGAAGAGAGCGAGATGGTCGTATCATCAGCATACATGGTTACATGAGCCTTTAGCAGGGAAAAGGGCAGGTCATTGATGTATATCAGGAACAACAGTGGACCAAGACAAGAGCCTTGAGGAACTCCACAATTTATTCCCTTCACATCAGAAGAAGAGCCATTTATCCTGCAAAATTGTTTACGATTATCCAAGTATGATTTAAACCAGTCATGTTCCAGGCCAGTCACTGCATACATTTTAAGTTTTTTTTCCAACAGGATTTCATGATCTACCTTGTCGAAGGCCTTTTTCAAGTCAATAAAAATGAGGCCAGTGTATTTTCCTTTATCTATGTTTAGGTACCAATCATTGGTGCTAGCCATAAGGGCTGTGCCAACCGAGTGTAAGAGTCGAAAACCAGACTGATGCTCATATAGTGATTTATTCGCGTCCAGGTATTCATAAAACTGATTAAAAATAAATTTCTCAAACAGTCTAGATATGAAAGGAAGAACGGATATTGGCCGATAGTTGGACCTGTCGTCCTTTGCTCCACCCTCGAAGATGGGTGCAATACGAGCTATTTTCCAGTCCTCCGGAAATTTTCCTGCAAACAATGATTTATTGAAGAGATAACACAAAGACTCGCCTACAACTGGCAAAGCAATCTTCAAATAAAAGCTCGCAATGCCATCGTGGCCTGAACCATGCGATGTCTTCATCCTGTTCAAGGTTGATGATAATTTATCCGTCATAATTTGCAGAAAAAGAGAAAGTCAACGGAGGAGTTTCGATAGCGTATTCGCCTGAAAAGAGTGGATTAGCTTTTCTGGGAATTTTCTCACTGAGTTTATTCCCAATGCTGCAAAAGTACCGGTTCATTGAAGACGCAATTTCTTTGTGACCTCTGACTGTCTGGCCGTCTACAGTAAGACAAGGCACAACTGTAATGCTAGACTTTTTGTTAATAACTTGGTTGATGGTTTTCCAAGTTTTCTTGAGATCTCCTTGAAACTGCGTAAGTTTTTCAGAAAAATATTTGCGCTTAAGTTGCGTATTCATGTTGTTTACCCTGTTACGAATATGCTTGTAGCATTCCATCAGCAGCTTTGAGTTGCCTTTTACAGCTTGACTTTTGCGTTTATCTCTCGTTTTAGCTAATTTGAAGTAATCAGCGTTAAGCCAAGGCGTGAATCTATCAGAAACTCTTCTACTTAAAGTAGGGGCATGTTTTACAACAATTAGCGCAAAAATATGGGTCCACTGGCGAACTGCGTCGTCAATGCCATGAGCATTTGCTACAATTGCCTCCCAATCAACCTCAGAGAGATCAAAGAGGAAGGCATCTTGATTGAAGTTTTTTAGTTGTCGAGAAGTAATATATTTATGTTGGCGTTTAACCCCACCGCGTAACTTTCTTATACAGTAAACAAGATAATGGTCACTGAGACCTATCTCCAGTACCCCACTCTCCGCGATGTTGATGCAATCTGTAGTGGCAATATGATCAATCAAAGTTGAGGAGTCCAGAGTAACCCTAGTAGGTTCCTTGATTAACTGTGTCATACCGAAAAGGTCGTACAGCTCATGTAGCTGCACAACATGGCTCGGACTATTGTTTGCATGACTGAAATCCCAGTTAGTATCTCCCAGAATGATAATTTCCTTTCCCTCTCTATCAAAAAAACTCAAATTTTCTTGAAGGCTATCAAAGCATGAATTAGGCTCACTAGGTGGTCTATACCAAGCTATGACAATAAAGGGGTTAGAATGCGGGGGCTCTACCCCGGGATTTATGAGTTAGTTCTTGAAAATTTGTTTAGTCACCTAGCACTATCTTGCAAATTCCTAGACTATTTTTGGCTATTTTCGTAGCCAAATGTTATTGTCATTGACAATTTTTCTCAATTTGCAGGTTTTGATTAGAGTAAAAGTTGCAGGCATAAATCCAGTTGATACCTACATAAGAGCTGGTCAATATGCAAGAAAGCCAACGTTGCCTTATACGCCAGGAAGAGATGGAACAGGCTTGGTTCATCAAATCGGAGAGGGGGTCTCAAAATTTAAGGTACTGTGAAAGTTTTTTGATCACAAATTGAATATAGTAAGAACCCACATAAAAACCAGCAAATTACTGAAACAAGCTGAAATGCTTCTTATATGTCGGATGCATTGTAGGATGCGTGAAAATGGAGTTGCAGTTGCGCTTTTATTATCAAGCACTAGGATCACAGATATAGCTAAGCAGTAATAAAGTCCGCAATCCCTTGCCAGAATTTGGCTGCGATGCTAGGTCAAAGGATTACGCAACTGCACCACAAAACTTTCGTGAATAGCCTCCATATGTTCTTAGATTTGTTCTTACACCATGTTATAAGGATGAAAGAAATTTTGAAATTTTGGTACTGTAGAACCCCTATGTTTGTTTTAATGTTCTCACATGTATGCCTGGGTTTGCACCAGTGTTTCAAACTTTAGTAAGCTTTTTTATAAGAAGCTGTTTCATTTTCCAGTCTGAAGTGATGTTAACAGTACATATATATAAGTTGCCTAACTGACCAAAAATCAGCCTGAATGTCCTTAATTTGCAATCTCTTTTATGGGGGGTTTTATGTTGATCATACGAGGAATACGGTTGAGGACAATTTGAAATAACCCCCTCTCTCATCGATTTGAAGTCCGGTTTGGTTTGTTGTGATATCAACGAGAGGTATGACCATGAGTTATCTTCTTTTACCTTGAATTTAGGAAGTTGTTTTGAAAAACGTTCTTTAGAGGCGTCTGGTTTGGCTTTTACACAAACTTGAACTTCAAGAACTCGAAGCTCAGGGTTACACAACCAGGAGCCCGTGCATTTATCCATATTTTTTGGCAGCTAATCAAATGTCGAACAGGTCTTCTGGAACACTCTATAGAAATGTTGTTGTTGTTGCTGCTTTTTCTGATTTGGTTCAAATTTGTGTGTGTAGCAGAAAGAGAAGATTGAACAAAGATGCTTTGGACTGCGCTGAACATAACTCAGTAACATTACTCCATTTCCGTACTTGCAATAAATATATGTTTTCAAATTTCGTTCTCAAAGGAATGCAACGTTTCAAAATATATCAGTCAGTATTAGTAATTTGGCCTAAACATTCACTAATTTCGCATTTTCAGAAATTTTTTGCGGAATGAACTTTCGTGAATGTGAGCCAACAGCGCGAGAGACGCGAACGTTTTTGCTCGCGAAAGTGATTATTCTTGAAGTACCATTGGAAAGTTTTTTATTCAATTGTGGCTACGTCAAAGTAGGTTTTTAATTTAGCCAACCGAATTAGTCCCTGCCTCCGTTCCAAAGCTATGCAGGATGTCCTTAAAAAAGTACCTTCAATAAACCCTATAAATAGGCCTAAAGTCACAACTAAATTTGTTATCTTACAACTTTTTTATATGTTAGCACTTGCTTTGCCAATGTTGGTGAGTTCACCCTCCTAAGAGATATTGGCTAAAACTTGCTGAAGTCATTGCCTTATGGCAGCAATTATTTGGGAAATATCTGGCAGTGATTTTAGGCCTGTTTGTAAGGTATTTGGGAAGAGTTTTCTTAAGAAATTCCAACATTATGTTGGAACTGAGTTGCCGATCTCAGTTACGTAACTTTTGAATGGACTTGGACGGGTCTATCATTAAACGACATATTTCCAATACTATCGTCTAGAAATCCAAGGAGCAGTTGTCTTCAAAACGGTATATTTTTAACTCACCCTGTCCTATATTATTTATGTAAACTATTGATATCCGTCTATGGCAGGTTGGTGACCGTGTTTGGTTCTACGGAAGCTTAACTGGCTCATATGCCGAGTACACGACTTGCAGCGAATCTGGTGTTTATCTTTTACCGAGTGAAATTGACTTCAAACAAGGTGCTGCATTAGGAGTGCCATACCTGACTGCATATAGAGCTCTTTTCCACAAGTGAGTTACAAGAATTACTGGATGAGGCAAGAAAACATATCCACTGTTTGAAGGAAAGAACAAGATTTTCTATTTGTAAAATTTCAAATCCATCATCTCACTATGGCTTCAACTTTAAGGCCCATTGGCACCGTTCTAGCAAATTTCTCGTAAATTTGATAGGTTCATCCTGTCTTATTTGTAAGATAACGTTACCAAATAGAGACTGTTTTCAAATGAATAAGTATCAGGGCTTTTGCCCCCACTGTCAAAAGTTTGATAGCTGAAGTGATGGCTGAGATACATGCAGATTCAGCGAGTATCGTTCGTCAAATTCCTTAGGCTCACACCCAAACGCTGTTGGGAAATTGCTGCTTCTTTGCCTGGGGTGGTAACTCACACATATAGAGCAATAGATACTTGCCGCCCATTAGGATGGGCTTCGAACATGAAACCTCCCTAAACATAGGTCGCAAAACGTTATTTTTCCACTAGAAATGGTAGCTTTTTGAGTTGCAGCAAAACTTTTTTGAGGTTTTCATTGTTATGGTTGGATTTTTCACGCCTTAGTTTTGAAAATTAGCTTTTGATAGGTCTGTCTTCCCTCAATGTACCTTTAAAATGAAACTTTACTTGAATTATGGGAAGTTCAGCAGGCTCTTGCCCACCTAAGATCCCTAAAGTTGGGTATGAAAATCGACCAAAATCCTTAAGTAAGGGTCTTCCCCTGAAACGTTGGGTGGCACGTCCCCGTCATCCCAATACTTGAATTACCCCCCCCCCCAGACTTCCTTGGTTTTGACCAAAATTAATCAAGGGATTTTGCTCAAGCGATGTTAGTGGGTTGGCTATCGCTATGTGTTTGCCTTATCGCACAATCGCCTCTTTGATTTTCAAGAGCTATGACATCGTTTCGCTACATTATTTTCTTCGGAAATTAGGAATTAGCCACAGCTCCTATATCTTGATATGTTCAAAAGTAGGCTAAATTATCTTCTTGGCATCATGTAGATTGAGACTTTTTGGTGCCCAGCATTGATGGGAACGCTTAATGAAGTGTCAGGAGCTTCCATATCATTATCCAAGCATTGATAAAATTGAGCCAAACGCTTAAAATTTTAGGAGCAGCCTATGAAACCTGGTTTTCAGAAATTTCTCGTCGAGTTTAAGATAATATATTTTATATTACAAGTAAGTTTTCTGAAAACGAGGTTAAACCCTCAGGGAGCATTTTGAAATTGACTAGCTGTTGACTGAAGACAAATCTTCATTGGTCCACCAAACCAAATTAGAACTTAGAGCTGTTAGCTTTTAATCTGTATAGTTTTTTCTGGATCACTCGATGCAATCGTCATCATCATCATTATCACCATCACCATCATCATCACCATCATCATCATCATCATCATCATCATCATCACCATCATCACCATCATCATCATCATCATCATCATCATCATCATCATCATCATCATCATCATCATCATCATCATCATCATCATCATCATCATCATCATCATCATCATCACCATCATCTAGTTATTCTAAGTAGACTAATGAAATTAAAACAATAGCTAAATTACAGCTAATTAAGGCCCACTTTATACAACTTTTACAATATCTAAAAGAAAAGAAGAAAAATTGTACAATTTATATACATAAATATGAATTACAAGATAAAAACAACTATCCATTTAGGAGCCCAACCTGTCAAATATATAATCGTTCTAAGGTTGGAAGTTATCTTGGCTCAGCCGTTGAAATATCATTAAAGCTTGCTCTTTGTTTCAGGTGCAGAGCTAAAGCTGGAGAGAGCGTTCTTATTCATGGTGCTAGTGGTGGGGTAAGTCACTTTATTGCATTAAACGAAATAACTTTGTTGATTAACTGTAAGAAGTACTCCAGTGTTTGTGTTGTGGTAAGGTCAGTGTAGCAAGGTTGTTGCTAGGCCGCAGCATAATTTAACGACGTGGAATTCCAACGATAAGCTTTCAACTATTGCTTAAAGGCTTTTGGGGAAGGATGAGAGGGGAAACCAAGCAGAGAAAATTGGCTATCGACCTGTGAAAATACTACTTTTCTTCTCGGCTTTCATCCTTGCTAAAGGATAACATATTCTGAAGTGAACTGAAGCAGGGGTAGCGCCAGAAATCTTCCGACAGAGCTAGAAGGGCTGGATCTTCTGGCAGGGGGATTAAGTTGGCTAAATATGTAGTTTTCGTACATCATTTATCCAAATTTCCTCTGACTGTAACCCAAAACTTCCTCCGACAGGGGAGAGGCTGAATGCTTCCGACAGGGGGCTGTATCCCTCTCTAGCCCACCCCTGGCACCGCCATTGAGTTGAAGTCATTGATGTCAGAACAGAAATTATTGGAGAATTTGATCGTTTTTATGCTGCCGTTAAAGGTTGCATCGAGAGGATCTCTCAAGAATATCCCTCATAAATTCGTGATGTGAATTCTAAAATCAAATTGAAATTGTCCATCATTAAAGGGGCTGGGCACGTAATGTAAGGAAACTTCTTCGAGATGACGATTCTGAAGTATTTTTGATAGGCCACATCAAATGGATTTTCCACTTTTTTTCGCAATAGTGCCTATTTTGAAGATGAACTCCCGAGTTTCGTACAGAAACAAACGGACCACTCATATGCTGTGCGATTGCAGAGATCTAAATAGATTTTTGAACGTAACTTTCTTATGGATTCACCCCCTCCACCAAAATCTGTGCAGAAGGCAACGACCACTTGTGGGCAACAATATAGATCATGGAGATGACAGGTTTGTTTACGGTTACGGAGCCCAGCCCCTTTAACATAAGTCGTATGTTTTGCCTCAACTCCCTTACAATTATTTTTCTTCAACATTAGATGATACATTTGTCAAAGCAATTGCTTTTATTGACGTTAAAAACGGGGAATGTTGTTGTCAACTCACCCAGCATAGTACTGCGTTTCTTCAAGGTTGGAGTTGCCGCAGCACAGTTATCAATTGCGAAAGGGTTACGGGTTGCAGGCACAGCCGGATCTGATGATGGCATGAAGTTATTGAATGAAATTGGTGTTACGGAAGTTTTTAATCACAGAAATCCATCATACAATGATGAAATCATGGTAAGAGATTTAGCCCTATTTAGTTAGGGGTAACATCCCCCTCTCTTACCACCAGCAGAGTTTTCACTATATGTACCGGGTGAGTCAGAGAAAACGTGGGGCGTTTGGCGGACTGTGACATCGCATTTAGCCACCCGATCGTCTTGAACTAGATTTATCCATGCAGCCAAGAGTCTAACTTAGATCATAAACTTTTCCTATCGAAGTCGGTCTTTTGATGCATTTTTTAAAATGATTTACTGCGTAAGACCTCGTATGGGAGTCTTGCAAACTGGTGAAATCTTTTGCTAAGCCCTTTCCGCAATCTATCCAGGCGAAAGTTTCAGGTACACATGGTATTATCTGGGGGGAATGAAATTTGATGTCTTATTAAAACCTGCCCTGTGCGGAGCATATGTTTGAAAGACATTAATAATGCTTGCTTCTTTGTCTTGCTAAGAGGTTTCTGTCAAGCAGATCAGTGCTTTTTAGATCGCAATGGAGCTTCTTGCAGACAACACTTTTTCCTAAAGCTTGGTTCACACTGGGTCTTTTGAGTCATTAGAGTCATTCAGAAAGACCAAAACGGAAAGAACTCAAACTCCTTTTGGGTCTTTCTGCATGATCTCAGCAACCTAGTGACCCTTGCGTGAACAGAAAGCTTCACTTTTTCAGTATCCCCTGAAAATACTAGGTGTACCTGCAACTCTGGCGAGGCTAAAATGCCGAGGGGCTTAGTCAAAGATTTCATCAGTTTGCAAGACTCCCATAACAGGTCTTACAAGCAAATCGCTCTTAGAAAATACATTACGAGGCCGAGTTCAACGGGGAAAAGTTAATGATCTTAGTCAGACTTTAACCTTTTAAGTTTGCATTGCCAGAGAACAACAGAAAGCTATTTTTGAAGCAACAACTCATTTTACCTTTTCTCTTCCATAAATCAGCAACCATGTGTTATATAGACTCAAATGCGGTCTCAAACTTTAATTTGAAGCTTGACCTATGCAAATTCATAGAAACCACGCTGATTGAAACTCCAACTCCATGACAGCAGCCATAAAAACGGGACACAATTTTTTGGGACACCCTTTTTTGGGACACCCTCACTAGCAGATGATTTAGGCCCGATCTTTCAACTACAGTCTAAGAAGGACTGCGAATCAAACGATAGATTGATAAGTTTTGTAGAATGTTTGAATGTACACATGTGATAAAGCCCCAATACTACTTAATCGAACTTTTTGTAGAGCAACCGGAGGGTTTCATATAGAGTCAGCACAGAGTTTAACCGTTTCTACAAAAGTAGGGAACTGAGTCGTAGTTGTAGCGTTATCAGTTCAGGAAAAAAGTGAGACTACGACATGCAATCGAGTCTACCTAGTGACCTGAGTGATGTGGCATATCGAAGGACGCAGGGATACAAGGGACTCAAGGTCGTAAGTTTAGGAGCCTCTTTCTATGATGTAACCTTATATTCTGTCATATAGACCCCGTTCACAGTGGTTTCTGTTCTTTGAAATACATTCTTTACCCAGACATGATTTAGAGCTACAGTTCGAAAGCATGCATTGATCTAAGCAACCATGATATGCAGCAGTGTACGAACTGGTTTTATTCGTGTCTTTACACAAAAAAGACATCGTGTAGATTTTTTCCTGTGCTGGTATTTGCCTTATCCTCTTCGAATTGATATCGACTATGACTAACGACTACGTTCACACGATGCCGGCACATTTTGAAAAGGGGCAAAATTGTGACGGTTGCAAAATTTGAGCTAGCCTTCACACGATACCTGAACAATTTGAAAACGGTAAATAATTTGACGGTAAAAACACATGGCAAGGCTGCAAAAGAAGTGTACCTAAGCCCTTAGAATCAACCAGTCTCATTCCAAAAAGTTGACAACTGTTCTGCTTACATCACTTTCGAGTATTCACACGATGCTATTTGAAAATGTGCCGGTTAGAGTTCCGTTTTCAAAATCACCATTTTTCGAAATCTGCTGACAAAAAATGTGCCGTTTTTGTGTGGACGGGAGGCCCATCTGGCACATTTTTGGCTGTTTTCGAAATCTGCCGGCGTCATGTTGAACGCAGTCAAAGTCTATTTCCTCTTGATCCTCTCACGTAGCTTTATTTTCTTTTTCCAGGCTGCTACAGAAGGCAGAGGATTTGACATCATCATCGAAATGCTCGCAAACATTAATCTTGGGAAAGACTTGCAAATGTTGGCTAAAGATGGGAGAGTAGCTGTGAGTCTGTCATATTAAATTCATCATAAATGTCTGTTTCTTCTACAAAAGAAAGTTCTAAGATGTATATCTTTTCAACCTTACTGCTCCCCGTCACTACCGATATTTCATTCTCTGAAAGTTCTCACGCTCAAGGATCTAATTCACTTCAATATCTTAAGGTTACGGTAAACGTTTGTGATACGAAATTTGGATTTTGCCCCCTAAAAGTCGAACTATTAAATGAATGTAGGTAAACTATACATCATTCGATGCACAAGAATTTGGGGATTCTAACCATATCAAAATTATTGGCAAATATTGTAAAGTGATATTTTCCAGGCAAATTTATTGCTTGAAAGAGTGTACCACCTTCAAAAGCTATTTTGTACCCTTGCGTTTGAGGTAACAGAATCTGACTTACATCAGCAGCAAGTGCAAATCCAAAGCTTTGAAATTGTGTCTGGAATTTTTCAAATTCCTTCTCACTTTGAAACTATATGCTGTCAAAAATTAGCAATTGATTTTTCTGCCCTCCCACAGTTGTATTAGGCTATAAAAGACGGACCATGTTACATACAAAGAATTTGGGACACACTTTCCAAGCTCCAGGTCTGTCCTAGCCATGTGCAAATTTTCTAGCGACTCGATTAGCTAAAAGGGTACAAAATAGCTTTTTCGAACCTGTATCTCGTGGATTTGCAAGTCCTGAGAAAAATGGATTTTACTGATCTACAGTAGTAAAGTATACATCGGAACCACATAAACCACACTAATCCGGATCAAGCCATTTAGGCTTAAAAATCAATTGGAGTCTTCGAATAATTACCCTATAAACATAACGATACAAGAACGCTCAGTGCTATTGCACACAGACCACAAGGACTTTGGGATTATCGGCTTAACAGGTCAAGCGATCAGGTACGGATTATGAAGACCAAAAAGGAAAATTTTGATTGAAAAATTATGGAAACCGTCGTTTACATGAAATTTCTTCCATTTTTAAAACTTTTGTTAGCTTCAAGCAATGTATCATTGTGTGCCTTGAAAGTTCGGCTAACAGAATATGAAGGAATCGAAAAATGGATATTTTCACCCAGAAAACGTTTACCGTAACCTTAAACTTTGTACACAAATCAATGAATAAGTTCACTCCTCTTGTCTTTCATAATTTTTTCCAACTCAGCCAAACTGTCCACTTCTATGGGACTCGTCAAGCCTCTCGGGGTGATCTGCTTCAAACAAGTAAAAATGCAATACAATATGGTCTAAGATCAATGCAGTACTTTGGTTCAAAACATGGAATACCATTCCAATTTACGTTAGATTTGCCACATCAGTTTCCATTTTCAAATCTAAATTGAAAGAATTTTTGATATCTCTCGATTAGTTTATCTATTTTGAGGACTCCTCCTTAGACAATCATTCTAAATAATAATTGTGAAATTGATTTATATAATTTTAATTTTAATTGTTTATTGTATGTAGATTGTTGATTTTCATGTATTTAGATTTATGTATTGTATTTGTTTTATCTGTTATTGTATTTAGGATGATTGTTCAATAAAATGAAACTGAAACTGAACCTGAGTTTTTGGGATATTTCATTTGTTGTTTCAGCATCCTTGAAGTTCGCAGACTATAACTGAACACTGAAACAAAACATGTCTGAATCTGAAGGGGTCAAACTTTCTCGAGAGACATGCTTTAGACAAGTACAAGTAAGAACTTCCCGCGAGAGATAAGATTAAGATTTTTGGGAATACGGAACTCTCATGAGACATGTTTTCAGTAAACTAGTAGTATTTATAGTTTCCCAGACAAAGCATCTGGACTAAAGTTACCTGGACTTTGGACTGTTGTTTTGGTATAAATACATGCGTAAATTTTTATGCTTTATTCGTTGACTATCACTGAATTTTGAGGAAATATTGAGGTAAAATGGATCAAGCTAGAAGCCTCTCTTGTGTTGATATGGACGAGACCTCCGAAGAAACAATTGCAAATTCTTTCTTTATAGTAAGGTTTTTTATTCATTAAAAGATATAAAAGCAAATCCTACATTCTACTATACGGCTCTATACGGCTCTAGAGGTGCTTTTGCCGTTGTATGTTTGTAAGATAGCACTGTCAGCCCATTCTAAATTTAGAGAGAATTTCAGTATGTCGAACTCTTTCTTTAACGTTACTTTTTTTTACATTTTCTAGAGATCAATAGAAGTTCTGTTTTTAAGCAACCATTAATTTTGCCTCTTCTCTGTCACAGATCAGCAACCACTTATTAGCTGGACTCAAAAATGTCTTCAAGTGAATTAACTGAGCTAAAAGATGAGATCGCTGAGGTTTATTAATAGCCTATCATATTTGGTTAAATCTAGCTCGTGGCAAAAGAAAGCAACGCCAATGAAAACAATGTAGGGACTAGGCCTCGTCTTTATAATACCTATGATTTGGCTTTGTGAGCAACATTTTTTCAGACAAAAAGCAGTTTCAATAATGCATGAAAGGGGTGGTCCTGAGACTCTCAAGGCTCCCCCCCAGGTACGTCCTTGCTATTTGCATTCCGATGATAAATTTTCGAATTCGGTTGTGGCCCAATCATGGGTCACCAATATTTGGTTGACGACATTATCCAGCTTTCCAATCACCCTTGTTCAATTGGCTTTGGAAAATTTTCAACCGTCCGTACTTATTACAGAATCGTTTATTCCAAATTCGACAGTGATTTCACCAAATACATTTCGTTATATTTTGGAGATCTGAAAGCTTTATTTCTACTAAGGCATTCTTACATATTGTTTTTCACATTATATTTTGTTGTTAATAGATTGTTGGAAGTCGTGGAAGTGTTGAAGTGAACCCTCGTGATGCGATGGCGCGCGAAGCTAGCATCCATGGCGTAATGCTGTTTAATGCAACTGAGGTAGGTCTCATGATAATGAATATTATATCGGCTGAGTCATGGAACAAACGCCCGGCGTTTGAAAAGCTATTGCTCCCTCAGTATATAAGCAATAATATATTGCCGTACTTGATTGAATAGCTAACATTTTCAATTATTTTTAGAAATGTTTGTGATTGAAATCGGTAACTCCTTTCAAATTCTGTAGGCGCTTTTCTAAAATGAATCCCTTTGAAAACCTTAAAAACATGCCAAAATTGCAAGCAAGAATCCGTAATACGTGAACCTCACAGTGATGACTTTCAGCTCGCATTAGCACGTACTTTCTTTTTGACCGGTTGGAAAGTCTTCCCCCTAGTGTAAATAACTTATTCAGGTGGATACCAATCGCGCATGAGATAGAATGCATGAACACGTCCAAGAGTCATTATCGCTGGGAAGGGCAACGTAGGGAAATCTTGCTTGGCATTTTCACTGGTTTTTGCAGGTTTTCGAAAGGGGCTTTCTACAGAAAATCACCTATTTCGACGGGAAGGAATAGCCGATTAAAGCAGGGTAAATTACTGAACCTAGTTTGATATATCGGGAATAAAATAAGACAGTTTTCATGGCATCATGCAATAAAGAGCAATTACATAAGAATTTCATGCAAGGAGGAGGGATTTCTTTTGGAGAAGCTGTCCCAATACATCAACTAATCGAAGAGAGAGGAGCCCTTTTCTAAGGTAACTTTGAATCCTATTCAAAAATTTATTCAAGTGATGAGAACATTGTCTATCACTTTAGAGTCAATTCTGGTAATCCTTCATGATATAAGGCTATAAGCTAGCATAGGTTTCAGATGTTTAAAGAGTTGGGTGTAAAATTCTATGGCCTATTTCTTTGAACTGAATAGCTTCAAAGAAACTTGAGCTATTCTACAGTAAATCTGCCGTTGGACTTTTCCGAAGTCTTCAATATTTTCAGAATTACAGTGTTTTCCTACCTTTTCGAGAGTTCAAGGAAATTTTTTAAAAAAGCTTAAAACTATCGTAATTTCTAAAATCACGTTGACGAAAGGTCAAATAATTTTCAAGAAAACCATAGTTTATGGATGCCTACAACATGGTATCAAGCAAATCTCTTTCACTTCTCTGGTTTGCGATTTAGAAATTTGATAACGTCACGTCATGAAATGAGCCGAATTATAAAACAAACTGTAATTTCGACAAATATCAAAAATAAATTTGAAAAGTTCAAAGGAAGAATCATGGAAAATTGGCCAGAGTTTCACTCAAGTCATTCATTTTAAAGAAATAGGTCTTTGAATTATACGCCCGCCTTTTTACGCCGATTTAAAGATTTGAAACCTATGCTCCATAAGATTTTGACAAAGACTGAAAGCAGATGACGATCTTTATATATCAACTGCAATATTACGCCACCGAACACCCCACAGTCCACCTAACGCCGAACAATTTTTCTGACTCACCCGGTAATCTGATATGCTGGTTTCTTTGTTCCAAGAAGCGTGGAATTGCAGTGATATTCAAAGGAGGGTCTTCCTCATTTTACGTGTTTCTTCAATGCTAATTTCCTTGGTACCTACTTTGCGAAAACTATACATCAAGTTGAAGCCTACAATTGGGACAACCAGAGAATCACTGTCATATCTATGTCCCAAACCATTCGTTCTGAGGTAATTTATTTTCTACCGGAGCTTTTCTTGATTTGTCATATTTTCCCTAGACTGCCTCCAAAGAAGGATAGCGTTCAACTTTCCATCGGGATTGTTGAAAATGATTGACATTTCCGCATTCTTTCAAACAAAGGATTTCCTCATTTATAGTTTTAGAAATATTTTAATAGCTCAATGCGGAACTCAGAGTCATTTATCAGTCCTATCAGAATTCGTATGAGAGTACATACGAGCGTAGGAGGGGACATTCTGGAGTTTTATGCTGTTCTGTGCTACTTTGAGCTGCTAGAAACCCAACGAGGAACAGAGATTCCGATTGAGGTAATCTTTCAGCAACCCTTAAAGTGAATAACCTGAGTTAAAAGATGAAATCGCATAAGTTTATAAATAGCCTTTTGTATCTGACAATCCAGCTCTTGGCGAATGAAAGCAGAGCCAACGGAAACAATGGAGGGATTAGGTGTTTCTTTGTCCTATTTATAGACAAACGCTATATATCTCACGTCATTCACTTTAAAGATCACCAGACTTGGGTCTCAAAATGTAACTGTTGAATTAGAAACCGATAGCTTTTTAAGCATAGCAAGATCCTTGTTACATTTCTTGTTGATGATGATGAACCATTTCATTTTATTTCTGAGATTTATCACTTTAAAGATCTCCAGACATGGGTCTCAAAATGTAACTGTTGAATTAGAAACCGATAGCTTTTTAAGCATAGCAAGATCCTTGTTACATTTCTTGTTGATGATGTTGAACCATTTCATTTTATTTCTGAGATTTAGTTGCTGTTTACTTCATTTGCATGATTGTGTTCAGCTTGATTTCTGGACTGTTCAACATGTGATACTCTCAACTCTCAAAAATCAATAAAACTCTGTACGACACACAACAAAAAATACCAAAACTTCCCTTTAGTACTTACATTGAAATTTATGGAAAATGGAAAAGTTTCTTTGGGAAATTTAAGGGAAACAGAAATTTCCATTTACCCTTTGAAAATTATGAGAAATGCGTCCTTTCCCCCAGAATTTCCCCAACAAAAAGGTTGTGATATTTCATCATTTCTTTGAAATGAAAGTCGAGCGAACATCTTTAGGATGGACCTTTCCCCAAAGCTGGCTTGCATTATCTCGTCATCCCAATACTCAAGTTACTACCACCAGCCCCCTGTATGCGTATGTGCCGAGTGCCCTCGCCCCCTCCCCACACTGGGAAACAATTTGACTGATTTTATTTTTTGTTTGTCGCAGGATGAGCTCGATGAGAGTGCTGCATTTATCTCACGTGGACTTGAAATGAAATTCTTGAGGCCAGTAATAGGAGGGAGTTACACAATGGAACAAGCGTCGAATGCACACAATGACATCATCAATGCAAAGGGAGCCAAGGGAAAATTAGTGATGCTGATTGATTGATTGATTGATTGATTGATTGATTGATTGAATGAAAGTGCTTGTATCATTTACCAGATGAGGCATGAACAAGTTTATCTGTTTTGCAAGGCTATGGAATAAAATGTATGTGGCGGATAGTCCAAACTGAATTGTTAATCTAACAGTCAAAGGCTAGGTTTGATGAAAAAGATTCGTTTAGCAAATCACTCATCCTTAAGACCCAAAAATGAGAAAACCCACGAGTTTCTCATGAATAAACCCAGGAGGTTCTCATGAGTAAGCGGCATAACCATTTTTCATCAGCTTAAAAAGTTTCTTTTACGACGTTTCGCAAAAGAAGGGGCCTTGATGTATAGTCATATGGCACGATATGTACAATCTGATATCTGCAATTAATTCTCTAGAGAATACGACTTTCTGCTTGAAAAACATTGCACAACGTTTCAAGATTTGCTCTTCATCTGGTGCCAGCATTGTTATTTATTCCATGTTCTGTAGACTTTGCTTCTGATAAAAGCATCTAATCTAAGGGCCTGTTTGTACCAAGAGAAACACCTTACCTGTCTGTCCCTGGGTTTATAGGCGAGGTAAATTTCAGCCACTATTTATATGAGAGTTTCTACCTCACCTGTCAGCTCAGTAGCCTACGAGTAGACCCGATATTAAAAGAAGAAATGGTCTACGATACAACGACTGAAAGGTTGCTACGGCAACTCAAGTAATTTACCCTTAATTATCCTAATCTGCTATTCAAATGATGTGTGAAACGCGTTTCAACGAAGGCTGCATATGCATAAATTAAGTTCAAGACATCTCGAACTCACTGTAGCTAGCTTTTGCTCATTGTTTCGTAGACCCTTTCTTCTTTTGAATAAAGGGTCTACGCTTAGGCTGCCAGCTCCAGGACTGAGAGGAGATGTGGAGTATCAGCCTTTCGTGCATAAAATCGCAACTAATTTGCCAATGCGAATCGCCGAATAAATTCAACTCACGTTTCATTTATATGAAAAAAATCACATCATCCAGGTGAGTCTACACCTCTGATGAGGCTAGATCTCAACATACCTTTGGTGCTCCGTTCATCACATAAAAGCGAAATCAAAAACAAAGGATTCTGTGTGAAGATGAAATCTTGCTTGTCAGCCCCAGGTATGGCAAATAAGCTGTTTTCCCTCAGATAAACAAGTCTTAAGTTGAGGCTTATCCAATTCAAATGTTTCAATAACAGCGCAATAGATCTTGTGACTTCTCCGCAGCAGCCAGAGAAAAGGCAAGTTTTCGATACATCCAATGCATGAAAAGATAAGAACCTACAGACTGACTTTATGCAAAACGATATCGAAAAATAAGAGCCCAAACCAGACTGATTTATTTCAATGTTCTTATGAGATGGTACATTTAACAGGGAAAACTTTATCATGGCAATATATACAAACTTCCAGCTTTTCATAACTGAAAACAGCAAACAATTTTCAGGGATAAGTTTATTGTTTCATCAAGTCATGTGGAGTAAAATGCTTTGTCAGCAACAAACTCCGTATCATTCAATATTTGAAATGCAATCATCCCTCCCCATATAGATCAAATAAGTACCTTGTAGCTTCATATTAACCTCAGTCCTAGGTGTATGCCCTTGTGATAAGAACCACTTCCTGAAAATATCATTAGTGCATCTGTACTGCAGTGGAATTGAAGCATTTCAAATCAGATCAATTTCCTGCATAATTGTGTGAATTTACAAGCAGGTGATGCGTAGCATAGTCTTCAATCTTTAAAGTGTTGCTGTAACATGCTATGACCGATTTCTTTGAAGTGAATGGTTTCAAACTAATAAGGATAGATTTTGTAATTCAATAGCAACAGTTGATTTAAGTGGCACCTCAATTCAGAGCGATTATTGACTGAAGACAAAGGAAATTCTCTCAACCGATAAATATAAACAAACGATCGCAAAGTTGCCCCGAAACCAGTAAGGCAAACTCTCGCCTTGTGCAAGTGAAAGATGGTTTATAAGAGATGTTATGCCGGGGTTGTTTTGATTTACAGGTTAGAGAATTTCCTTTGTCTGCAGTTGCTAATCGCTTTGAATTGAGGTGAGACACAGGACAAGGTCAAAACGGAAAAGCAACCTGCAAATGATTTCTTCTGTGAAAACAGACAGTTCCTTACCCAGTACTGGGTGAGTCAATAAAACGAATCCCCAAGTGAGAAATCACTTTTCTCCGAATATCAAGATTATTATATAAGGAAGCGTTCACACGATGCCAGCAAATTTTGAAAGCGGTGAAAAGTGTAACGGTAGCAAAATTTGAGCTAGTGTTCACACGATGCCGGAGCAATTTGAAAATGATAGGAAATTTGACGGTAAAAAACTCTTTGCAAGACTTTGATGCCAAATAAACGTACCTACACTCTAAGAATCGGTTAGTCGCGTTCCAAAAGCATCGAAAAATTTTCTGTCTCCATCATTTTTGAGCGTTCACACCCAAGTGTACTGGTTATAGCTCCGTTTTCAAAATCTACCGTTTTCAAAATCTGCCGGTAAAAAAATGTGCCGTTTTCATGTGAACGGGAGGCCTATCCATCACATTTTTCACCGTTTTCAAAATGTGCCGGCATCGTGTTAACGCTGTCTAAGGAAACACGCCATCAAACAACAGATATATTCAAGTATACGTCAAAATTTACCCGACTGAAATCTGCCGCTCCATTCTGAAGTTATGTTGGATTTTTCCAGCAAGAAATTTCGAGAAAAGACAGCCTCAAAAAGCGACCAAGATTTCGGAACTAGTTGCGTTATCTCAATAAATTCTACAGTTCTAAGATGCTTCTCCCCTTGCACAGCGGGCCGGCATGAGTACATTTCGCTAAAAATGATTTTTTGAAATTCAATCTTGTTCTTGTGATATCCTGAAAGCCCAATGAGTCTTTTATTGGTCAGTAAAGAAGAAATGCGGTTGTCTTTTTTAAATCAACAGATATTGCAAGTCGAAGTTTCTAGAGTATTCAAATTTGTTCATTTTGATGCAATTCTTTGTTTTTTGGATATTCGTTCATAAAGTTATAGAGAATTATTTTAAAACGTAATTTTTGTGATCAATGTCATGTTATGATTGTTTAGATTCTTTTTGAATAGGATTTCATTTAGAATTTTCCAGTTTTGTACAAAATGTAGTTGTACAATTTCAGATTTTTTAGAGGAAGGTACTCATTTTAGTGGTAAATCTTGCCATATATTTGTAAAGTTGCGCTAAGGGCCCCAATTGGACCCATATAAACGATATATTGAGCTGTACAAAAAATGGGCCAAGTTTGCGTTTGGGCATTTTTGGTAATTCAACAAAACAAGAATTAGTCACTTGCGAATTCCGGGAACGTCAGTTGCAAAAAAATATTCAAGTCCGCCAATATGTTATTCGAAGAACCAAGTCACCCTAATTCTAAACCTAAACTTCATTTATTTGTACATTGTGTACTTAATTAATCACAAGCTATTCATTATATTATATTATTCATTATATCGGAGAGACTTAACTTTTTGCAAATCTTTGCCAGAACTAGGGTCTAGTCTTTGGGTCATAATTCATAAGGCGTATATGTTTCTGAAAAATCTGTTGAAGATTTGAAATCAGGAGGTATTACAGTCTCAGATGACATGCAGTCGCCGTCTGATTTTTTCCTAATGCAGAGGTTGCCAAACTCTCCCAGAAGAGCAATTCATTGTTGCTGAGGGTGTAATGTCAAAATATTTTAAAGAAACAATTGCCGGTTTTTTAACTGAATAAAATTCCATATGGTAACGTGTTTGTTTGGATGATTGAAACAGTTTCTGTAACAAGATGCATTAAAAAATTTAGCTATGTATGGTAGCTGTGAAATGTCTGCATGCCCCCCTATTTATGCCCATTGTGCCTTAAGGAGATGAACTCGTCCAGAATAATGTTGCTTTACCCCAAGGGATCACATTTTCATCCTTCCGTAGGGATAAATCATGCCAATTCCACAGCATGTCGACGTGGTACAAGTCATTAATGTGCTGCATAGACATGCAACGAATTTGGACACTATTTTATGCAGTTTCTCTAGATGTGTCCTGGAGGGGCTTCTTCTAGAAAATCTCTTGTAATTTCAGAACAGAGTTACCGAATTCAAGCAAGTAAAATTTAGGATACATATGAACATGTTCACTGTTGCATGATATGCTTGCCAATATTATTGTTTCATATCCAGGGAAGTGTGAAGAAACGGAATTTCTTTTTCCACTCACTCGGTACGAACACATTTTCCCAGCAATGTTGGAGTCCTTCAATCTCTTTCGCAATCTGAGGTTTGAGTTTCTTAAAACAGTTGTTTTACTAAAAATACGTGTAAGTTCATTTTTCTGACCTCGTACGTTTGCGGAAATCTCACTCAGCTCTGCTGAAATGACGTCATTCTATTGATCAGAATGGAGGAAACCAGAATGTATCATTGTATAGATTTCCCCCCATATCTCAGATTTCCATGTAAATTTCTGGGATCATCCGGTCATTACGTAATGTTACTCGAGCACTTCCGCATGGACGCCAGAGCGAAGGTAGGGCGATGGGGATCAAGGGTGAACACAAGGGCACTCCAGACCAAAGGCAAGCGAAATGGGCCGAAGATATGGGGGTCCAGAAGTGCTCCCTGGAAAATTTTTGGAGCAACTCCCCATATATTTGTTCTTCCTTAGATCTCTGGGTATTACCAAGATAAAATTACTAATGCAAGCTACAATGATTATTCGACCTAAGGGTTAACTTCAAAAAGCACATTCCATCGCATTTGGCGTTGTTAAAGAAATATGCAGTTTCATTAAAAGGGCACTCTTGCCCTCTTACCTTTCTTACAAAAGGGCAGGAGGGGCGCTTGCTCCCGTGCCACCCTCTCCGGCATTCCTGCAATTCCGACTATCAAATGATCATTGTGACTATGGTATGATTAACGATGGAAAAGAAACCAACTGCTTCTGTTAACTATCAACTTTCCTCCTCATTCTGCGTCCGTGACGCCTGCAAATTTGGTAAGCTTTCTGTGTTTCTGTGAAGTTAACTCGGTATCGATAATGAGGCTAGAGAACAATTGGACGGCCTAGTTTTCGTTGAGTGTGCCGTCAGAAATGCATAGGTTCTTAGTTTTTTGACGTTGCTGCCCTCAGGTCGCTTGTTTGAAAACGCAGTTTCGCAGAATAAAGATAAAAAAGTCGTGAGGAAGAGTACAAAATACAATTCGTAGCAGTAGAATCTTTGTTTCATCATCAACCAAGCCAACAACGGAATGGTTCTTCAATATCCCAAAAATATAAAACCTTCTTTTTGTAAACTTCAATTGTTCAAGTGCCTTCAACAGCAAGAAACTATACCGAGATATACCATTTTAATAGAGTACGATCGCCCTTAGCTGCCACCTACACCGCCCAGATAAATATTTATCACGAGTGGTACTATAGTGTCCCGCATAGAAGAAACAACGTTATCAATTTGAGGTCTGATGTGTTTGTTATAAAATGTTTGTTGTAAACTTCCAATCAGGGTAATAATTTACCATCAATGAACTACTCAGGCACAAGCTGCATGATTTTCTAATGATGCGCGCTATTTTGATTTCTATTTGTAAATTTTCATTGCCAAGAAAGGCTATAATCATTCGAGCAAGGTACTTTTTGCTTCATTTGCATGCACAGGCTGATTCAACAGCAAATCTGAATTTGTTATGTTTTTCATATTTCTCATGTATAAATAGTTTTTGAATAAGAAACAAGCCTTTCTCAGAACTGGACCAGTTTCTTATAAGAGGGGGTATTTTCGAAAATCAATGTCTGGTGATTCTTAAATTCATGTTTCCTGTTAGACTGATTACAAGCCGTAGTTTCGCTCCTCCGCCAAACTGATATACCCCGCTACAACTACGACTCATAAACAAACGGTGAAATTTTCGGCCTATTCACGGAAGCCTCGTTTTGGAAATTTCTGGTCTGGAAAATACACCGTCGTGGTCTGCGTTTTGCGTTAGACTGAGGCCTCGCTCCATTGATTGGCAGCGCCCGTCAGGAAACTTTCAGAGGTGTGGAGGTCATGTGATTTTTCCGCGCTCTTTCTTTACAAAATAATAATTTTGTGGCGTGAATGAAACAAAAAATTTTGTGGCAAGCGTTTGCGTTTGTTTCGTCATTGCTTCAACATGTAATATCTATCAATACACGTATTTCTTGAATCGAAATTTTCAACTTGCTGCGATCAGTTTAAAAGCGAAAAAGCAAGTAGACCCGAGGGGCAAATCACTTCTCAACTTAGCGAACGTGACTTTAGTGATTTTAAAATCACATGATTTTTGTCTGTGATTTTTTTGTGATTTTAGTGATTTTTTTTTCGTTTTGTGTCATATTTCAGTAACTTCTCAGTGATTTGTGATTTGTGCTTCTTGCATGTGTGATTTTTGTTTGTTATTTGTTGGTGATTTCAAGGAAGGTGTACGAATTCGCCCCTCGAGTAAACCCACATTACCCCCTAGACCCAAATTACCTCACCTTACCCTTCTGTGCCCCCGTGAACATTTCAAACCAAAGTTTTTGAAGCTTTTCTAATGTTTAGATATTATTCGAGTACCTTCCGAGTAATTGATACAGGAAACAAGTGTGATTATCATGTGAAATTCGATTCCCCTTATCGAAATTATTGGTTTCTTAAGTTATATCTTTTCAGTGCTGGAGCTTCTTAAATTTTTGGCGATCTGGGAGTTGAGTTTCTTATAAGCAGTTTCTTCTAAACAGAGGACTTGTAAACTTTTAGGGCTTTTACCATGCTTTTACCAAAACTTCAGGATTTCCATGGGATGCACCAATCGCTGCCTTCAGGTTAGCAGATATTCCATATTCGCCGACTGCACGAATTGACTCATTCTTCGCTTGGCATTCGGTCTTCACGCTTTTTCTTACAATTTTCCATTAACCTTGCTTTATAGTAATCCAAATTTGGCAAGTGTTTGTATTTTTGTAAAACGGCACTTTCAAGAATGATAAACTTTTTATGGGGATATTTTGAGAGAAACCAACTCAAGTGCAAGTAGTGGTTTTACAATTTTGAGACTGGCTTCGGTCTTGTCTTTTGTTTACAAATTTTCTATTTGATATTTTCATTCAGGGGCTATTTCTGCAGTAGTGAAGTCTTTCTAACAAGAAGAATTTCATTGGCAAATCATGTAAATCTATTTCTATTCTTTGAATAACTCGGTGTAAACAGTTAAATTGCCTTAAATAGTATAGTAGTAGAATTAGTAGAATTTTTAGAGGATGAACCTCACCGTTGCGAATCCTATCAGATATTTTGCTTGGGCGAAAAAGCCTGCACTTGGATTCGTCATCTCTTTTTCTGTAAAAAGCTTTCAATTTTCAGTTGATACATTTGGGTGCGCTTTGATGATATTATCTTAAAGATATATTGAAATATTTTTCTTCCCAAAATAAAGTGTAACCAGTAGTTGGTTTCTCGACGGACCGTTTCATTGATTCATGAATGTTTCATGAAGTTTTGGTTACTTCTTATATCAAAATTTGCAAGTTTTCTGCCTTTGTTTCCCAGAGGTATTTTGGTATTCTTCTGGATGTTCTTTCTGTCTGGGAAGCTCAAGAAACGAACACAAATCATCTTCGCAAGAAATAACACTCACAAAGGCTTCTCAAACTGTTCAAGCAAATCTTCTCCCTCTTTCAAATAAATGGCGATGAGATCGAATCCACTGGAAATATAAAATATCTTGGGGTTCAAATCGATCCGTCATTAAACTGGAAAGAGCAAATCAACGTTGCTATCGGTAAGATTTCAAGAGGAATTGGAATGCTCAAGTATGCTAAGAGATATCTTTCACTGCAAACCATACAAAGGATGTACTTCAGCATAGTAGAGTCGCACTTTAGATACTGCTGCTCTGTCTGGGGTTGTGCTGGTGATACCGCTCTAAGAAAATTGCAAAAGCTACAAAATCGGGCAGCTCGTGTCGTGACAAACAGTCCCTTTGACCATGCATCGCTGCCATTAATATCAAAACTAGGATGGTTAACATTTAACGAGATGATTGACTTCGAGACAGCCTGCATGGTATATAACGCCTTGCATGGGCTTGCACCTCCCTATATGAAGTCGATGTTTCAAAAGCTGTCCGAGTCTTGCAATCGGACTTTACGTAATACCAGCACTGACCTCAGGATTCCTTTTTGTAAAACCTCAAATGGGCAGCGAAGCTTTTCGTATCGAGGGGTTACTGTTTGGAATCAATTAAGCCTTGAAATAAAAACTGCTCCTTCGCTAGCTGCTTTCAAGACGAAATTAAAATCTTTTTTGAAAGATCAAAGAAGTTGATGATCGAAATCAACATCAGCCACATTTTTGACTCCAGAGTCACCTTTCTTTTTATATTTTTCTTTCTTATATATTGGATTTTAATCTTAATTAATTCATGTAATTAAGTAAGTTAGGGTTTTAAAGCAGGGCACATTGTAAAACAGTAGATACCATAGTTACTGAATGTATTTACCCTGTGAAAATAAATGAAAATGAAATGAAATGCAGTTCTCCTAAAAAATACACAGTTATCCACAAAACTCTCATAACGGCTGCATTTTCTCGTAGGTTTAAATTTGTTTCTGTTAGAAGGCGCTTTGTAATCTGTGACTTACTTTTGAGGGAAAGACAGATTTATCGGTCGTTTGCGTGTGAAAAATCTTTATCAAGCCCCTTCTTTACGTAGCCGTTAAGTCTGTTTTGAGCAGACTTTATCGTCATTTGCACAGAATTTCAAGTACAAATACTTCTGCTGTTTATGCGAGAATGTTTCAATTTTTCCACAAC
The DNA here is from genome assembly GCA_964019985.1 of Aurelia sp. 4 Dawson et al 2005. Lineage (NCBI taxonomy): Eukaryota > Metazoa > Cnidaria > Scyphozoa > Semaeostomeae > Ulmaridae > Aurelia > Aurelia sp. 4 Dawson et al 2005. Next base: position 1,556,486 of record OZ026510.1, read on the forward strand.
TTATGTTTGAGTTTTCTGTTAACTTTTTATTAGATTGAAATGTTTCTTTCCTCAAACTGTTCCCGCTGTTTTGCAGAAGCCAAAAAGGAATCTTGTTTGACGATTTGAATTCGCAAAACAGTAATACATCTTCCGCTGCAAGTTGGCGAAGCTTTCCCTTCAAAATAACTCTTTCGTACAGTACCCTTTGAGATCCTCCACAGTCCTTTTCTTTGTCTTTATTCCGTAGCCGTGATAATAACAACCTCCATTTTGGCAAAAAGCCGCCTTTCTCACCTTCACTGACTGACATTTAACAGAATGGCAGCCAATGTTTACATTGAATTCACAGACTGACGGGGTTCAAAACAGATGAGAGCAGGGACATCAAATATTTCAAGAATAACCCAATCACCCTCGCGCACATGCTTCCAGCAAGCTGATTGGTCCTTCTCGATCCAGAAGTGAGCAGGCCGGCTTTTTAGCAGTTTGGTTATGAGTCCCAGATTGAGCGGTCTCGGTTTGGCAAGCAGTAGTCTCGTTTTGGTGAGCGATATCTGGGACTCACTGTAATCAGTATAGTTTCCTGTATGCGGAACACTACTGTATAAATGGAGCACTGCGTAGGAGCATTGTCATTGAATGGCTGGATTTTCCCTGTGATACGATAGGAAGTTCCGCATATATACTTCTGCGCAAGGTTTACTGCCAATGATTCACACGGTTCAGCAACAGAGCCAAGAGATGAGCAGTTTTATTGTAAAAAGCAGCCACTTCTGGGAATAGAGTTCTTCTTTATTCGTTGCTGTGTGGGATGCGTGAGTGAATTTCCTTATTTATTTGGCATCTGCAGGGTAAGCTGGGGTTCTAATGGAAATAGGCAAGTTGGGGGGGGGTACAATTGGAGTTGTTGATAATCGACAAATGGGAAGTCATGCACTGCTCAAGCAATATTCAACCCTTCAAGATGGGTAGTTCTAGTAGATGCAGCTAAGAAAAACATGCATTGCAAGATGTTTCACAGTTTTTGTCTTGCCCTTCTACCCCAAACCAGCCATTTTATGTCCAGTATAGCCTTTCTTTACAATAGGGAGTTTACGAAACCACGACGGCAACGGCAACTGCAACGCAATCTTGCTTTTGTTTCAGAACTTTAGATTGAAAACATTCCATGTTTTCTTTTCGAATTAGGTTCCCTTGAGAGTCTCTAAAGTTCTTCTCATCAATTTCACCACTCTGAAACCTATTTCTGATGTTCTGTTCTGCAGAGCTAGGCCTCCAAAGTAAAACTCAGTCGTTTTAGTCGTTTTGAGCCCCGGGAAGGGGTACATGACTTGGGGACAGACGGGGGTCTGCCAAGCGGTTTTCAGAAAGGTACCCTCTTCTAAATACCGAAACTTGCTGTCATACCCACTTTTATGATGAATTTTGGCGGAAAATGACTCATTTTTGGCTATTTTCGCAAAGTTCTGAATAATCTACTCATTTTCATGAAAAATGGGCCGAAGAAGGGACCCTTGTTTAGAGAATTTTGGCCGAAAAACCCACCATATGGGCGGCACATACCCGTACCCTCAACATGCTATGTACGCCCCCCCCCCGAGGGCTTTGGGAACTGTCCGGTGAAGGGGCATTGTTAGCAAAATTTTCACCTAAACTCTGGCTAGTTTGTGCTCGAGGAAATTTTATTCTTCTTTGTTTCCCAAAATTCCCAGGATTGCTGCTCTCCCAAACCCTGCCTGGCATGCACGCTCATGACCTTTCTTTAGCTTGGTTTCCATAAATGTTGCACTGCGAGAATTGGTAATTGGTATAAAGGCAATCAGTGAGAATTGAACGGAACCATGATATGAATTATTTTGGTGCAATCATCTCCTTACATTGCACTTTCTTTGCGCATACGAAGGGCATTTTTCTGGTTGTCCATCAAAGCAATGATTTTGAAATTGACGTACTATGTGCAAATGTTCAAACGATCTTGCACCACAGTACCTTAGAGACCTCGTTGTTAGAATATCAGATTCTGACACACGTGAGCTAGAAAACACTGAAAATAATCATACAGTACCTTTAATGCGTGGAGTAGGTGGCCAAACAGCATTCTCTTTTTCCATTCCCATCGAAAATGTTACAATACGGTACAAGGCTACAGACTACGATACTTTCTAATTACTTTACGACTATACCACACTACAGAGACGATACAACAAGGAGCAACAGACAATGACTACACTGTGATCTTAACATAAAGAGGTATGCAACCAAATTACAAGCTACATATACAATTACAGATAGCTACACATAAACGATCACCACTGACAACAGGTAGCTACTGATGCCTGTTTCACGTTAGATACAAGGCCTTTTATAGGTGCGCTATGTTTGTAATGTAGGATTAAGGCATTCTCTCACCGCGGAACAAAAGAGTGGAACAGGTTCAACAGGAATACCAACGAGGTTCCCTGGGTATATCCTGTTACATCAAATTTGAGACAGTTGAGCAAGGAATATTTTTTATTTTCTATGTATGTTTTCGTATTCTGACATAGCTACATTTTTGTAGAATTTATCTACGAATTCGATTTAACGGGACCGAATCATACAACAATTTTTTCATTTAGTTTTGTACCATGTATAAATACGTTTAACCCAATTTTGGTTTCGAGCCTGAATGTACATGTCTGAGGCTATTAATTCACACAAATTGGTTGCTCTACCTATTACCAGTCAGGGGGGGGGGGCTTTCAGCCCCCCATCAAGCAAAGTAGGACGTACCAGACAGCCCAACCACTATAGGGTTAGAATATTGAATATACAAATATGATTTTTTGGTTTGCACAGATGTTTTATTGGTGAATCATTATTTTTTTTTCAAACAAGTAACCATAACTGAGGGTTTTAAAGGGGGCTATTTTCCCCGTCATGCTTTGTGGACTGTCTTGTAGAAGTACCACCTTTCCCAGTCTATTGTTTTTTGCCATTGGTATTCCCTATCTAGTCCCAGCAAAAAAATCCTTTCCCTAGAGTGACATTTGTGAGTAAAATTTGGAGTTAATGAAATTTTAAGTTCCTGTACTTTATCCTCACAGGTAATGTAATAATGATGTAATGATAATAACTTTATTTGCAGTTGGATGAAGGCGAAGTTTATGCTTCAAAGTACAAGCTAATAAATAACAATAAATTAAACTTTAACCTAGCAAAACTGTTATCAACTCTTGTAACTGAAACTCCCCCCCCCAAGTGCCGCACTTTTACCCTGTTCGAATACCAGAGACTGTATTGCTGCTCTAAATCACATCGGTGAACTGCTCCAAAGAATGCCTCCCCTGCCTGAGCACTATCGAATTTGTACCGAAAGACGCAGTAGGTTCCTTGGGAGTTGTGAGAATATCTTTAATTCTCAGGTTGTAATTGAGTTATTTCCTTGTAAATAATACTCATAGCAAGAGGGATGTTCATGACCGAGTGGTTTATATACCTCAGGCATGAGCTTCTACAGATCCCGAACATGAGTCCTGAATATGACCAGCTTCTTTTTCGCTTTATTTCTATCCAACAGTTCATCCAGTGAATCAATATAGTCCTTCTGTAGGATACGAAGTGCTCGTTTATGAAAGGATGTTTTCAAGTGGTTCAAGTGCTCGATAATCACCTTTTCCTTGCTTTTTCTGTACTTTTGTTATGCCTAAGATACCAAAAGGGTAGGTGTTTATTCCTCCCAGGGACAGAAGTTATACTCGAAAGCAGGTACATGACATCCATCTTCAGTTTTGTATATTATCAATTTACAAATTATTAGTTTGATTTGTCAATGAAGAAATGAATTTGACCTCTATATGAATATGCCCTGTTCAAAGGCCTGCACAAGTTTCTTTATAGCCATAAAGCGCAATGCGCAAGGAATGGCGAAGCACAAGTCTAGAATCGATTTCGGAGCAGTGGCAACTCTGGCACATATGTTTTGTTTCAGATGAGAGCATTAGGCTCAATGCTTCCCCTTTGAAAAAGAGGGTGCAAGGTTCAATTGCATGATTCTTTGAATTCAATGAATAGAAAGAAATTTAGCCTAAATATGCCGCTGAAATGTTAGTTTCAAAATGGTACCATAACGTCATCGAATTTAATAATCCGAAACCAGAAGTGCGGCAGATTTTTGCTTGCAACCATATTTGTCCGACGAGGATGTACCACCCTTCGCGGTGACGTTTTAACCTATTGTTCTAGAAGGAGGTATCAAAAGAAGTCAGCTTTTCTGGTGCAGGTTGTAAAAACATGTAAAAATGGGAAATTTTGTTAGATCGGGTGGCTATTTATTCAAATTTGTGTGTTTTGGGAGTATGCTTTTGACCGACTTTTTCTAAAATCAGGTATCATTTGAAGGGAAAGATTATGGAGCCGGGCAGAGATATTTCACTTCTCAAGCACACCCCCATACAAATTTATGTCAAGTACTCCTTCACCCCTCCCCGGATTATAGAGGAATTATGAAGACAAATATGTTTTGCTAGGAACGACTTTATTCACTATGTTTCATTATGGATCAAAGCATAGGTTGATCAGAATGTTTGTGAAAAGTTTAATTAGCGTTGCGAGAAGGTTTGCGAGAAGGTTAAAAAACAATTGCATACCGATAATGTCTTCTGAACTCCGCTTTTCCTTAGATGTCTTTCTTGGGACTCGGTCAAAAATAAGTTGCTCAAAAACTCTTGAAGGCTTTGCCGTCAAAATATTTTAGAATTTAAGAAACTTATCTAGCAACCCTGTACCAAAATTTCTCATAAAATATCATCGTAAAATACACGTAGCAAGTGAAAATAAACTGAAAAGTTGCTTTGAATTTCTTTGACTTATAAAAAGTTTTCCTGAGTTTCTTCCTTTTTGACTGATTGGAGCGTTGAGTTTTTTTGTAAAGAGTTTCTTATAAATGGATGAATTTCATGTACATTTGAACACCACTTTTGTAATTGTTGCTCAGTATGGAGATGTTTTGGTAAACATCAAATTCAGGCCCTCTAGCGATTGCAAAGTAGAGTTGGTACAATTGTCACAGATGGCAGTTACGATGTTTTAGCAACTGGTCTAAGAATGATCAACGGCAATGATTTACGATATTGTTCAAAATGAGACGTTGACTCAAATGCACAAGTCAACGAGTAGTCTTGCACCTGAATATCCATGCAAGTCATTTAAAAAATCAGCTCAAAATGCACTGAGACTAACAAATACCACACTGAATCTGACTTGGGTGTTCCTTTATGAAAATATAACAAATACGCATAGGCAGATATCTATTTTTTCGTGGGCCTACGATGTGGAATCAATTAAGCTCGGATGTCAAATATTCGCTGTCTCTTCTTACCTCCAAAAGGGGTTGAATTAGAAATTTTACATGGCTCACGTTTGCACGTCTTTATTTAAAAATCAATTCAATTACATATGATATGGTCAATACAAAAAAGCGTTACATGCTCAGAATGTTGCCTTAGTCATTAGTAATATCCTTGGATTTTAAAAGGCACATGCAAGCCAGACTTCTCGCAGGATAGTGACTCCCCCCCCCTATTTATACTTGCTCTATTTAAGAAGGAAATCAAAGTGTATGATGGTGAACAGCAAAAATTGGGACATTTTTCTGTGTTTTCTTCCTGTTGTGTTTTATTCAAAGGTGTAAAGGTGATGCTTCCAAGATTCCGTATCGTAGGAATCACTAACCTTGCCTAGAAAGTATATGCTCAGATTTTCCAAGCTCAAGGATTTGTTTAAACCAGCACGCCCTGTAGGTGACATCTGTTTTTGGACGTTTTTCAGAATTTTATAAGCATTGAATGTGCTTACGGCAAAGACAAACCAAAAGGTTGCACGCGCAATGCATGCTGGTTGAAACTGAAACTGAAACTCTATTTTGGTTGGCAGAGCAAATTTTTAATGGGGCGAGATAATTCGGGCTCACCACAAACGTTGAGACGTCATGAGTAGATCAGATACTAGCCCCAGTTACAACACCAACAGTGCTGAGTCACTCTTATATCTATCTGTTTGCAAAATCGCAAGTCACATGCAAATCATTTCATGATGACTCCTTTCCCCGCGAAGTCTGCACAAGGAGTTTCATCTGCAGCGAGGCTGTAAGATGCAGTTGGAGGCTACAAAGCTCTACAATGTTGATACGAGTACCACCAGTAACTAAAAAACGCAGGAGATACAATTGTAATACCATATAACAACGTTGTTGTACAAATTGGTCGCATACATTTACCGAACAGGCACATGATCAAAAGCGATGGCGTTCTTGACAACATCAAGACGATAAAGTCTGTGTTACGCTCACGAAACACTAAAACCTGAGAGGCATATTGGCTGGGCCTAAGTTTGACAGAAATTTTTTAATCAATAACCTATAGCCAATTAACTTAGATACTAAAATATTGGTGTCCTTGATAATATTTGAACAATAAAGCTGTCAGTAGCTCTTACATAATACCTACCTATGGCCCGGGGGAGGTACTTCACTACAAATTCATACGGGGTGTGCGCCGCAAGGATTTCTGCCAGCACCCAACCCTAGAAGCTTGGTCCGATATTGATACCCAATCCTAGAATTTTTATCAGATATTGATACCCAATCCCAGAATTTTGAAGAAGTAACGAAAACAATTCGACGTCAAAGGGATAAGGGATCGGGGGCTGGGAACGAAAATTTTTGTCTCGATTGGCTATTGGAACGAAGTTCTGATCTGAGCTCGTTTTAAACACAAAACACTACTTGAAATTTGTTCACCTGAAACTGACCACTTGTTGCTGGAAGAATTATCCGGTTTTACTTTCATTCAGCACCCATAACCAGAATTTTGAGTATATAACAGTAAACCCCAATCCCAGAAAATTCCAAATGAAAGTATACCCCAATTACAGAAATTTATCAATTAAAAGTATATCCCAATCCCAGAAATTTCAGGCCAAAAACTACCCAAAACTGGCGCACATCCCCGTCTTACCCCATGGTGAAGCACACACTGGTTTGGCCTACATTCAACAGGGGATGATAACATAAAAAAAAAACAATCAACTAAGACACTAAATAACAACAGATGCAATGGTGGACTAGGATGGTAGCTTGCTAGGGCACACTGAGGCCCAACACATGTCTCAAGCGATAGTAGAAAAAGAGATCAAAAAGATCAATAAGGTTGTGTTAAATAGCAGCAAAGTGCACGCGACGCAAATGAACTCAGTTAAAACTGGAAGATGGCATTCACCAAATTTGCATGATAACGGAATATCTCCCCCCCCCTTTCCAAATGGGCTGTTAGCTCTTTGGGTCACATCCAACTGCCTTTACGAAGAATTCCCACCAAAGAAGAAGCTCCCAGAACGAGGCTAAACGTTGTTGGCTTTATGTTTAATTTTAAAACACGGAACTTAGTCTGAATGGCAGGATATCCGGATGGATGTGTCAATCAAATTTGAGTTATTTGGCACAAAATTATTTTGAATTGGAACAAAAAGATCAATTCTGTCTCACGTTGCATTCCTCACAGATGCACCAGGACACTAGCTGCAGATACCGGTAAATATCCATACCCAATAAGATTACCAACGGTCGCGCGATTTAAACTCGTTGCAAATTTGCAAAGCTATTTTTTCATAAACAGCTGGAAAGGAATTTTTAACAGGAATCCAAGGAGTCAAAAGGTACGAAATCAAAGGATTTGAAATAGTCTACCGGGTGTCGCAAAACATATATATGGACTTTGCTGGCTCCAGCAGTGTGAATTTACCTTTGACCCTTTTTGACCGGGTGAAAATAAGTATTTTTTTCTACCAGAAGTTGGGCTCTTTCCATCTCCCCCTATCTATCTTTGCAATTATGATAGCCATAATAAAGAAACTTGCATTGTGTCATAACTAAACAAAGGAGAATCTAACAATAGAATCTATCAATTTCTAATCATGTGACTTGTTGCGAGGCATCCAAGAAAATTGCAAACTCTGACAAAATTAAGTTATTAGGGAAAAAGGTAGATATCTGTCAAGTAACGGGCTGAAATAAGTTTTGAAATGTACCAATACTTACTTGATACCCTTAGTTTGAGATTTCATATAGTTTGATATGAATATTTGTGGTTCATAATTAATTAATTAATTAATTAATTAGTTAAATAAGGACAATTTGATTCAATGCAAAGTTGTTTGCTCAATAATAATGAAAAACAGCATCAATTTCGCATACATTAGGTGAAGTCAAGAACTTTTCTTAATTTCTCAAAACATTGCTTGATTTTTCATAACGAAATTACTACCCCATTAGAAATATGATGTCATATAGACTTTTTTATATGAATCTAAGATGTTACAATGCAAGGTTACATACTACTATTCTTTTCAATTACTATGTTCATAATGTAGGATTAAGGTAGCTTTATTGGGACATGCATAATTTAATATCTATATAAAATATCTTGCAAAAATATGCAAGTAATATATGCCGTGCATTAAACGTGAAACAAACGTAGTACAAAATGACAAAGAGAAAGAACAACAAGACTTAGTTGCTTCATGGCACAAGCAAAATCAAGATCGTCCACTCACATGGTACAAGCAAAATCAAGATCGTCCACTCACATGGTACAAGCAAAATCAAGATCGTCCACTCACATGGTACAAGCAAAATTAAGATCGTCCACTCACATGGTACAAGCAAAATCAAGATCGTCCACTCACATGGTACAAGCAAAATCAAGATCGTCCACTCACATGGTACAAGCAAAATTAAGATGTGCCGCCCACAGTTTCAAAATGGAACCGTTGGCTAGACCAATTTTTGTGAAAATGATATCCTTGGCTAAACTAATTTCTCCGTTATAAGTGCCCTGAAAGGGCGCTTTCTAGACAAAACTTGCCAAATTCTCGCATTCTCAGGACAGAAATTTTTTTAACTGTTTTTTTTACAGAAATTACCGAACTTTTACAGTTCTTTGACCAAAATTACAAAAAGCATACCCTTGCCTAGACTAAACTCGACTAAAATGGCCAAAAAGTATACCCTTGGCTAGACTAGAGAGTCAAGACTCTTGTGAAAAAAGGTAAGATTTGAATGAATTTAGCACATACCGTCTGAAAGCATAATCAATCTTCCTTTCCATTAACATCCAAGTCAAGCGTATTAACTGGATTATCTATCATTAAACTTACGTTTTATTAAGCTTTTTTATCACAAACACATAAAACTACGTATATGGGTGCCGTAGCTAGAAAGGACATTCTGTCATCGAGTTCCAACTGCGACAACCACTTCACAATAATGAAAAAATACACATACAAAGAATTATGAAGAAGCTACAACTCGAACTGGCGTCTGAGAAAGAAGCCACCCCCCCTCCCCACCACCAATACTGAAGATGATCAATATAGCACCCAAAAATTGTCTTGGATACGGATCTGCTATCTTGATTATTTTCGATTATCTTTGCAGAAATTAATCAAAAGTTTTGAATAAAATTATTGATTGTAAAGCTTATTGAAAATTGATACAATCATCAAGAAAACCATAGTTTGCGAAAGTCTACAACATGGTTGCAGGCAGAAATCTGAAGATCTTCTTGTCAACCCTATTTTGGTTGGGAGGAAATTTGCCCCTACCCTCTAGTAGGTTTTTTAATAACTCTGCTCCTAAGATATTTATAGCCATGAAACTTCTTGACTCTTTGCAACTACTAATTGTGCAACTTCTCAAAAAGTTTCATTGAAATATTTTGAAAAATGAGGGGACGGGAGACAAAAATCGCAAATTCTCAAATCTCAATTATCGCGAAAAAAGGAACATAAGTTGAATATTTTGCAAATTTCTTTTGTAGTGTAGTGTTATTTGATGCATTCTATCACGAATAATATGTTTGGATGGAAAATGTGCTCTAAATCTAATTTTATCGCAGTTTACCTGATTTTGGTCAATTTTGCCGCTTTTCTTGACCACGCAAAGGAAGATGCAGACGTGAGCGAAAATCATGGCCAATCTAAGGTTAATTTTTATATTTACAGAAAGTACATGCCTGAGGCTATTAGTACATAAAATTTGGTCACTCTACCTATTACCAGTCAAGAGTTAGGAGGGGGGGGGGCTTTTTGCCCCCTACCAAAATAGTACTATCAAATAGCCCAACCACTATAGGGTTAAGGATTTAGAAATCTAATGATGTCAAATTCTCAGAATAATAAGATGCCGCCATTTTGAAAGCAATCAAGATATGAAACATTGCCTCCGCAGATTTATAGCAAATTCCCCAAAGTGCATTTCAAGCATTTTAATTCAAGGAAAACTATCACAGAATTCTACACCCACCTTTCTAAAGATTTGAGCTCTAGGCTTCTATGGCCTATTTCAAGTGCCAGAAAGTGACAAGAAGATATCTACATTTGCAAATGTCCATCTAAGTGAGATCTTGTTTTATTATTTTGAATGAAGAAATCTCATGGGAAGATCCCACCTGAATGCATCACCTGAAGTGCTTCTAGGAGTAGGACGGACATGTTTTGACGAAATCTGATTCGTAACTTTTTACCCAAAATGAGTTAGAATTTTGAATTACCAAAGAAAGAACAGATAGCATCACAATAGAATCCGCTAAATGCAGAGCCATTTGTGATAAGCGACGCCACATTTTAGAGATGCCACAAACCCGTTGTGTCCTGCGAATGATGACAATGAAGATTCTCGACACTTCTTCGTAGTAGAACAGTATAGTAGTTTGTAAGTAGCATAATCAGCAGACTGTGTCGTAGTTGTTAGTCTGGTTCAATGTCTTTATGTTATGGTAATGTTGCGTGCTGTCATTTACTTTTGCTCCAATGGCATCGTCCTAAAGTGTTGCGTACTTATTTAAAGTATACTACCGTGTTAGGGCCTGTTCATATGGAGGCGAGCCAGCCCGCTTACCGGGCTAGAGATTTTTGCCGAGATCTCACCTCATCCCCAATTCCAATACAAAATTTGATTTCTGTTCATATGACCAGGCGGGCTGGCCTGCTAAGCGAGATTTCGCTGGTGTACTGGCGAGATCTCGGTAGGCGGGATGAAAATTTTTCCCATATGAACACTCCATCCCGGCTACCGAGATGAAAATGTCGCTATTGCTCATGCGTTGCTTATCTAAACAATGGGCACGTGTCTCATTTTTGACACGTGTCAAATCTCTGTCTCGGCAAGCGGGCTGGAATTTCTCCATATGAACACAACATGAAAACTGTCTCGCCTACCGGGCCAGCCCGGTAAGCGGGCTGGCTCGCCTCCATATGAACAGGCCCTTAGTCAATAAAATCGCCCGGCGTTTGAAAGAAGTCCTGCTCCCTGAATATCAAAGCCTCGGGGGGGGGGGGGTTACTCTCAATGTGGCCTGACAGGGGGTCCAGTCGGCTTGAGGGTTTTACTGAATGGCTACCAAATGACGCTATTTGTCAACCAAATACTACCAATTGGAGATATTCTTAGGTTCCTAGCCACTTATTATGTTTCAACCCGGTACGCTCGTCCGGACGCCCATTTAGTCATTACAGCATTAATCATAAATGAATTTTGAAAGTTTTCTTGCTTTGTTCTATCGGTTTTGCAATAAAACATTATGAAAAACCGTAGAAAATTTTCATTACTAAATGCTACCAAATGATCCAGTTTTCAAGTTCGTGAACTACCATTTGAGGGTTTTTGTAAAAAGATACTGCCATTTGAGGGTATTTTTCAAAATTTTTGCTTTGACCCTCTTTAGCCCTGACTGGACCCCCCTGTCAGGCCACAATGGGAGTACCCCCCCGGGTTCAAAGCAAGGATGTTGAACAATGTCTTGTTTTATCCCTGATATGTCAAATTCAGTTCGGTAATTTACTCGGCTTTGATCGGTCATTCCTTCCCGTCGAAATTGGAGATTTTGTGATAGCACCTTTCAGAAACCTGCAAAAACGAGTGAAAAAAGCAGCAAAATTTCTCTTTGCTCTCCTTCCTAGCAATAATGACTCTTGGGTGTGTGTGTGTGTTGATGTAATTTGTCCTCATGGGAGAATGAAATACCCCTGAATAAGCTTTTCACACTAGGTGGAAGACTTTTCAACCCACCAAGAGGAAAGCACGTGCTAAAGGATGCTTCAAGTCATCGCTGTGAGGTGAGCACATGAGGGACTTTAGCTTGTAATTTTAGCACGTTTTTTAAGGATTCTCAAAGAGATTCATTATAGAAAATTGCTTGCAGAATGAGTGACTGATTTTGGTCAGGAATATTTTCAAAAATGATTAAACATGTTCCCTATTCGATATAGTATTGCAAAATATTATTGCTTACATACTCAGGAAGCAGTAGCCTTTCAAACACCGGGCGTTTTTTGATTCTCCCGGTAGAATGTAGCGTGTGTCGTTGTATTTAACATGGATGTGGAAGAAATTGGAAACAAATGGAATTTCATGCCCTTCTGGTGAAATTGTAAACTAAAACAAAACAAGCCGCAAAGTTGCTCTGAAACCAAGAAGCTATCTCATTCTTTGTGCTTTCCAGAAATTGTTTTAAGAGCAGACATGAGCACGTATAGAAGGAAGAAGGATATATCTAAACTTCTGTCACGTGCACTGTATTGCTTGGCTCAGAAGAGGAATTATGGGCGACTCATTTCTCGTATTCTGAAGTGTAATTAATGCCATTACTGCTAGCTTCTGAACCAAACAAATGAAATGCTGGAGACAAATGCTTAGATAGTTAAGTCCCTTGTACTTGTTTGATTCAGAAGCCGAGCAGTGAGTGCTTTGATTAGACCCAAAAATTACGTGGATTGAATCATCCACCAATCGGCCTCTGAACCAAACATGTAAAGTGCCCGGAACAAAAGTCTAGATATATCCATCTTCTTCTTCTTCTTCCTCTTCTTCTTCTTCTTCTTTAGATATATGCTCATATTTGATCTTTCAAACCATTTGCAGAATGCACAGCAAGCCAGCCAGCTACCTTGGTTTCACAGCCATTATCGTGGCTTGCATTGTTTTTTATGACCTATAGTCAACCAAGCATAGCATTTCCTTAGTCTGCAAATGTTATAGGTTTTGTTCTTGGGTGTCAGTTCAACCTATCGGATCCTATTGTGGCAATATTTGTCCATTTTGATTCAGCATCCGTATGACGATAATTCTGGAAGCGGAGCGACGTTAATGGCGTAAATTCCCCCAGTAAGATAAGACGTCATGACAAGGCTCTCGTTAAACCGCAGATAAACTATACAATATCAACTAGAACAATTTATCACTTCCTTCACTGAGTTAAATGAAAAAGACAAGTTATTCCTCATCACATGACTGGATACGTCAATCAAAGGTGGTAAACAATAGAAACCACCAATCTAGTTCCGCGTTGAAGATTTCTCTCTGTCAATCAAGCAAGCGTCTTAACAACCACTTTAGTTAACTTTTTCCGCTTTAAATGTAAGAAACGTCAATCAAGGAAGTAGAACAATAGATTCTCCTTTGTTCCATTTACTAATTTTCTGGACATGTCCATCAATGGGGCAAAACAGTCTTCGTTGGCTCTTTCAGATATTTAGCATAGAATTCAATAAATCTCTGGGGAATTCACAGAAACTGGGAAGCTCGCATCCCACGAAAATATAACCTTGTTTTCTAAAATAAACAATTGCGTAATGGAAATGATGCCGCTTGAATTAACTCGTAAGATAACTTTACAATCTAGATGCTTATTACGTTTTATAACAGAAAACACGACCAACTCCTGCTGGATACAGTTGACAGGCAAGTCACAATTAAAGGTAAGAATTGTTATTTTCACGAATTTAAATGCAATTTTAAAGATACCACAATGCCACAAATTCCTATTTGTCAGACCAATGATGGTATTGAAGAAACAGACACTTCTTCTTGCTTTACCCTTGATCTGGTTTACAAAGACAAGATCTCCTCACTGGGTGCTATGCATTAGTACGACCACATGCATATGTATTTCCTACAAATGAAGCTTAATGCAACTTTATCGTCTGGTGATAAAGACTTTCCCTTGAAAAGGATCGGTAAAGTGCGAGTTACGAGTTGCGCATTGCTCCTATATTGCAAATTGCGAGTTTACAGTGTAGAGTTCGAGTTGGTACATTCAAAATGCGACTTGTCAGCTCCTTAAAAAATCTTCAGTTTCGTGCCATTTGGGAATGAAAATGGCGACAACAAGGGCCAACCAAGGCATGGCACTAGCAATGCATGCTGGTTGAGACAGACCTATTACTGTATTCAAGGTCGCATTCTGCAAGAAGCACCGATAAAAGGAAATGTTTAAGATGTTGTAAATGAACACAGTCCTCAAATGATGAGGATTGTAAGAACGTGCCAGAAGCGCGAAAGCTGAAAATTGTAACTGTCTAATGTTACGGTACATAGAATTAGGTATACGTTGATTTATCAGGAATTTGGTGACAGTCTCATGTTATTTCAAACATCGTGGTGCGTCTCCTGGCTCCCACGTACTCTTTTTTCTTCCTATAACGTCTAATCTTCGATTGTTGCCTTCAACTGATGCTTTCTTGACGTATCGATTATCTTGCAAACTCGGAGAGAATACTTGATGTAAACAAGTTTCGTTTCATTGCCTGTTGATGTCAGCCTAATGTGCTTCATATAGGTGGGCAGAAAAATAGCAGTAATTTGCAATTCCACATAAACAGTCAGCCTTCCTGAACGGGAAATTGGACAATCTGTTTTCAAGGAAATTCTGCTTCTCATAGCCCAATAAAAAGCTAAAATGACATTTCTTAAAAAATTACTCTACTTCATCACTAAAACGATTTGTCCATGAGTACCCTCACTGCGGCTACTACATAGAATTGAAAAACTACCAAATATGGACCAAAAAGAAGCCAGACAACACGTAACTGATCTACAAAAAATGATAAAATCTCCCGTCTATGTTGTAGCAGTAAAGTATGAGTGGCACCAAATTAATTCAAAAAGTTGTGTTGCATGAATGTATTTTGAAGTTGCTTCAAGAGTTTCTGAATTTCATCGTCAGACAATATCATTTTCATAGCCGTGCTGTTGCAACATTGCCGTTACACTATTAGAAAATGCATTGTAAGAATTTTCTGAAAGCAGTTCTTAACATTTCAAGCTCTTCACATGTCCTTATTTTTCTTGGGCAAAAGGGACGGAAAAATCTTTAGGACACATCACACACCTTTGGCAGTCAAGTCCATGCCTTATCTACCTTACTTTGCGTCATAATCTTTATTATTCTCAAATTCTTTATCATCGGATAACGGCAAAATGGCAAAGAGTTGTTAGCTTAATAACTCCAACGTAAAAACATTACAAAATGGTGGATGAAATATTTACAAATCATCACAAGTAAACAGTGTAAAACATATATAAATTTTTTTGCCGTGGAGGGCCTAATTTCGAAATAAATGTGTGGCATAACCTGCATGGACAAATTTCTTCTTAGCAATTTTTCATTTTTTTTTAAACTGATAAAGGGATGCTGAATTGCGTATCATTGGTAGTAAAGTCTGCCACAGCTGCGGACCTTTAAATCTAAGGCTTTCTTGGCCGTTGCTGACTGATCTCACTTTTAGTTGAATTAACTTCTTATTGTTACGCAAAGTGTAATGAGTTGTATTTGCACAGAAATTTCCTTGCGTAAATGAAAAATTTCGGTCATATCTAGTTGTGAACATCTGGCTCACAAATTATAAGTATCTCAAATTCTTCGTATGAATAGTAACTGCACCTTCCTCCTTCTGTAATAACTCATTAAAAGAAGTTTTGATGTCCTTATATGTAAATCACAATACCCTTTCATGTATTTTGTTGGTTTTTTGGTTCAGCGGCCCGTTGTGAAACATCCAGGATAAAGGGCAGTATTGAACTTGACTGGTAAGAGATTCTCTCTTCGAGTTTCTCAGTTTGTTCTGGTTCATAGACAGCGGTATGTGGGCAGGGTTGGTGTTATCCATACTACTGCACAATTTTTAGAAACTCCAAGGTATAATATGCCACTTCAACTTCAGCAGGGACGTAGGAAGTATCTAAAATGTGGGGGGGGCACGATACTTCAAGGCACATTTTCCATAAGAAAAGGGGGCATTTTCTGAAAGATAAGAGGACACTTCTTTGTTTATCGCAAAATCTTTGGTGGGGGGGCACGTGCCCCCAGTGCCCCCGGCACCTACGTCTATGCACTCCAGCAAACCTTTCTCTATATCCACTTCAGGTGCACTGACGAAATCTTGACAAATCATATTGTTTTTCTAATCTCCTGGCAATCAAGACCATCTTTTGTCCACCTAGTTATCTCAGGGCTTGTGTTGTATCTCTGCTACTGCGGAATCGTAGAAAAATCCCAAGCCCAGTATACCACTTCAGCGATCTGAGATTTGAGTTTCTTATACGCAGTTTCTTATAAAATATACCCGTATGAACAGAAATTTTGTCTGAAGAGAACAATCACATGATCTTGAGTGGGCACAAAACTAAAAGTTGAGCCACCGGAGCAGGAAAAGATACATATGCAACAGTAAGAATACACAAAATAGAAGTCGCATCTAGAAATAGTAAGAAAACTTTTTAAGTCACCTCAGGCTGATTGTTCTGTAGAAATGGTACGCTCGTGTATGAAACCTCCATGGGTTTAAAACACTTTGACGAGTGTTCATAGAAACTAGACAGGCTATATTAGAAAGGGTTGTTTCTGTTTTGCAGGTTATTACTGTAGAAGACCCATATACATGTACTGTTGAAGAGAGCCTTTAGTGGTTCTTTTTTCAACCAATTTCACTAATGTAAAAGGACTTGGTTTTGTCCAACAAGTACGTGTAACAACGATGACTTAAAAACATATTTGAAAACCTGTCAAAGCTGTTTTTCTCTAATGTACCATAGATACAAGAACCAAGAAGCTCTTTTATGCGGGTCTTACCGTACACTTCTCTCGCAGACCAATTTTCTGTGGTGAAGTGAACTCTTGTTCAGTGCAAACGGGGGCTGAGAATCGTTACCAACTTTTTAAAGCGCTCAAGAACAAAGTAATGCTGTAGGTAGGAGGAACGAAAGTACTGCAGTTTAGCAAGGGTAGTGTAAATGGTACGCTAGTCCCATCAATTTTGTTTTGAATATAGTAGTACCAGTGCATTGTAAACGGGGTCTCAAATATCGCTTCGTGTTTGATACAGCACATCTAATTTTCTGTAAATGCGCAGGCGCTTCAGGATATCCCCAAATGTCTTCAAAGAAGCCTTTGACAGGTATGGAATCATTTATTGAATGTCTGTTTATTTATAAATATTATATCAGCTATTTTTCTAAACGTCAAACTTGTGTGTTTCTTCTTGTAGAGTTGAGACATTGAATAGACTTATTAGTGCAGCAGAGAAAGCGAACGCCTGTATTTTGCTGCAGCTAGGCCTATTGGGCAAGTCCTGCAGCAATACTTGGTTCCATCTTCCCTTTTGTGTAATTCTGGGGGCAAAACTGTACCTTTGGATTGCAATCTAGATAAAGTTATCATAGTTCTCTTAACATCAATCAAGTTTACATTTTAATTCTCTGGAGGAGGTGTAATAGGGGACAAGGACAGTGCCCTGGAAACATTGCAAAAGTCTCCGTAAGAGTCACTTGTACCCTACTGAAAATAGAAGGTCCGGAAGGTAGAAATAACTCTCGTTTCGTGTTGTTTGTTGCTATCTTAGGGCCATATAGAAGATAATGGGGAATGGAAGTATTAAAAGTTGGCAAAATGCGAGCTGAAATAGAGTCTATTTGACGCTCTTGGCACGACCGTGGCATCATTGTGCTAACGCAACAATGGGTGTGTGTAGGCATTTTATTCAGCCTTTTCACAGCGGCTAAGTACACCGATGCCAGTTCTCTTCAAACAGTTGCCTTCTTCCTACTTCTTGCATACTTTCTCACATCAAAATCGCAGTTACAACTATCAGCAACTATGAAGAGGAGGCAAGGGATCCTAGTTCCGTTTGCCCCAATTTCTTCCCCTTCGAAGATTTTCTTAATTTTTTTCCATTTTGCCAAGAAATTTCTTTCACTTTTCAGCTTTACATTCCCTTGTCTGGTCCTTTATCCCCTGTCTCTATTATTTTGAAATTGAATGAAATGTTTCAAATGTCTTGGCTGGTCGATACAGTACTGGATGCTGTAAAGGCTGAGCAATTGAATCCTTTCTTATTGTCTTACTCTCGTTTCAATTTTGCATTTCGCAGATTTGTTCTGCAAATCAACATACTATACTGTTACAGCGTTCAAGGATCAAAGGTTAACCTTGTTGATTTTCAATATTCTTCAGGCAATTCAGCTTCCGTGTGACCCTCCTTGACCTTTGATAATTGGTCAGGAAACAACTCTTCATCATTATTGCTTCCAAGGCATTGCATATTTGCTATCTTTTCCCTTAGGGGCCGCAAACATATCAACTTTTCCCCAACAACGTCTTTTGGACGTTTTTTTTTGGGGGGGGGAGGGTTTCGCTCAAGACGTTTTCAAATTGAGACGTTATATCGAAAAAAAGGTCTGATAAAAAAATCACAACCTGTAAAATCTGAGCGTTGTCTTTGTTGACTGTCTCTCATTGTCAAAATAAGCCTTCTAATATGCTCGGATCTTAAACTCTTTCACTTTAAAAGTTGGCCTACAAAAAAGACACTCAGACCATAACATAAAGATCTTTTTAAATTCAACTCAACAATGATACGAAATCAACTTGTAATTGAACTCAGCAAAAGTACGACATCAGCTAAATCCTTATCCTCGTGGCTAAGGTACGGCAACGTCGAAATTTATGACTTTCACAATCATGTAAAAAGGACTTCCCGTCAATAGCATGCAGGGAACATCCCTCAAATTAGGTTCTATAGGAATTACATCTATCTATGTAGTTTCGCAAGAAATGTCAAAGGCTGGTAAGAAACTTTTCAGTTACTTTGTATGACAATCTTTTCCAGGTTCATTTTTCTAATGATATTATTTCACTATTCATTATCAGACACAAAGGAACACAACGGCTCGCAAAAGTTACTTTCAAAGGTAGTTCGTCCCCTTGATAATTTGTTTTAAATTCGATATGGGCGCAGGGTCAGTCTCCACACTAAGCACTGCAAAATCCAGGCCTATAACATGCACAAATTTCGCTTATATCGATATTTAGGTCATGGACGTTTTTTTTGGTGGGGGGGGTAGGGGGGGGGGGGTCTAAACGAAAATGTCCAAACGACGTTGTTGGGGAGAAAATCGATATGTTTGTCGCCCCTTATAATTTGCATTTTAGATGCTGTCGACTTCATATTTCGACTGAAATGTAAATTTCCTTAAATTCTTCATATTGAGACTTTTTAGCAGGCATAAACCCTACTTTCGGTTTATGTCAAAATTTTTTATTTATTTCTAACTTTCAATTAACTGTGACCTGCTTAAGCATCATAATTAGTCTTCACAGTATACAGTGGCGTAGCCGACGGTAGTTACCTTTAGGGCGTACCACTAAGGGCCCCCACTGGTTAGGGGCCCCAACAGCCAAATTGTCTCGTAATGAAGTCATGATGAAATATATGTAAATTTATATAAAGCTACTGAAAACAAAATGAACTTTCAGATCGCCAAAAACTTAAGAAACTCCTGTTCTGGGAAAATTTGATTCAAGAAACTATTTTCTAATAAAGTAAATCCAGAGCATAGTTTTGTTCTCACAGGTCCTTGTTACTCTGAAGGAACCTGAAAAATGTCTAAACAAGGAGGGGGCACTTTAATTAGACATAGCATAAGGGGCCTCTGTCCCCTTAATTCACTAAGGGCCCCACTCACTTCCGCTACGCCACTGACAGTATACAATATAATGTTTCATTTTCCAAGAAACTCGCTTGTAAAAAAAACTGGCACTGAGAGACCCACGATCTTAAGAAACTCTGATACGTCTAACAAGTAGTAAGAAACTTGTACCAGTTCAAGTCCTAGAATTTTCTATTCTTTACTATTTATTGCAACCACCTCTAAGGGGGCCATTATGGAAATAACATAAACTCAGTCTATCAATGTTATACATACAATTTTAATTAGGGTTGTTTTTAACTTGTTTTTATCAATTTTTATGTAAATTGTATTATGCATCAACTATTATGCATTTACATTTCATTAACCATTATAAATATTTTGATTTGCGTGGTGAGGTGGCTGCTAATGACAGTAAACAATAAAAAATTCTAGGATTTTTAGGCGAATATGTCGTTGAACCCCTCTTCTCTAGTAGCATCAACTGATCTGTTCATATTTGGACATGCGCAGTCACTGTTTTGCCTTACGTTGTGCATCATATTTCAGGAAAATGTCTGCATCAGTGTTAGAAGTTATGTGACTATTCTTGCATTCACATAAGAAAACAATAAAGAAACTTTTGATACTAAAATTGGGAGTTTTAACGATGAATTAAGAAACTGTTGGTATCGTAAAAGTTTCCTATAGAAAAAGTGTATTTGCATGTTTTTAAGAAACATTTTTTAAAAGACCATCTTCTTTAAGAAACTCTTTACATGACAATCAACTCTTGGGACACTACATATTCAGATACTTTAGACATGCAAAACTTTCTCTTAATCGGAAAATCCAAAGCGAATTTTCTCAACGATTTCTTTTACTGCCTTGATCGGCTTCTTGAGTAGCGTTAAGACAGCGGCAAAGCCTTGTATACTACCTCCAATATGAAACCTTCACGAGGGTAGCGAGGAAAGCGTTAGAAATCATCAAGAAAATTTGAGACTCAACTCGAAAGAGTTACAAGAGACGTAAAATACTCGGAATCCTATGTCATTATAAATGCTGATATTTGTACTGCTTGATCAAAAGAGAATTATTTTTAAAAGCTTCAAAACCGTGTTTTATCGTCAACATTGAAAAAGACCTGTGATTCTGAAAAGGAGTCCTGATCATTCTTCGATAAAATTGATATCTATTCCTGTGTACAGAAAATCTACAATTTACAATCTACAATCTACAATATTTATCTCCAAAAAAAGGCTTAGCCCATGACGGAGATACACGATACTCACACTACAACACAGCTACTTTACCTAATTACATATAACTACACGCGATATTGGTTAAGGGGTTAGTAGTTTTGGCTCAAGGGCACTTGGTCATTTTGTTTTACTTTAGCTGCTTGGCAATCGAAAAATTAATCATTGGTTGAAGAACTTAATTCTGACACGAAATTGCGGAATAATACACAATTTTTTTTGCCATAGCTGTTTACGAAATAATATATTTCTAGCAATAAAAACAAAGTAAGTGAAACAAAACAATTCTCGTGTAGTAGGCCAATGCTCTCTGGATCTCAAAAGCAATAATGTTTGCAGCTATTTGATCTAATTGTATCGACATTCATTTAAGATTCTGAGCGAGTTTGGCCTTTCCAACCAAATTATGATTCATTTTCTCAAGAATACCCTTCAAGAAACCTTCACAACTGTAGACTCAAATCATGACAAATTTTCGAGACTATATCGCATGTTTCATTAAGTGTTATCCCTTTCGGTTGAAGAATGTGTCATGACGATCGTATCATTCCTGGGAGCATTGCAAAATCCGGTGGCGTAGTGGAGCAGTTCAAAGGGGCCCTTAGCATTTGCTGTAAAAGAGATACATAACAAAAATTTGCCGAATTCCTGAATCAATTGGTTTTAGTAGCAAATCATTTCCAAGGAGCCAAGCATATCAAAGTATCAAAAAAGGGAGGGCTTTTACATATGAAAGCACGTTGGTACAAGAAATATTTTGAAAAGGGTGACTGGAATTAAATACCAATGGCGAGGGTCGAATTTTTGTTCAGGGTAATTCCACGGAAATATTTTGCCAAGCGTTCCATTTAGATTATCTGAAAACGTATTTCTCGTATGTTATTTGCCGTCGAATGGAGAACAAGATTTTCTCATAGACTATCGGCTTTCCAGGAGATGCTAGAGAAATTGAGTTTAAGGATCAAACAGAAATTGATTTTCGTCAAATATTCTGCTAAATGTGTTCATGCTCTTTGGAAGAAAGCACTGCATTTTTATAGAAGCTTGCAGTTGACAGAATTAACTGATCTACTAAACTTGTTCCCAGTTCATTTCAACAAGAAGCTCACCTCTCTAAAAGTATTGGAATTTCTCTTGAAAGGCCTTGAAGTACTTAGTGCAAAATTAACAGGTTTTTTCCCAGAGTTAAGTTAGCACTTTACAAAAAATCGCTAAGAGGCAGCCCCTTTGGAGTTCCCTACAAGTCGGGGGCCCTGAGAAATTGCTCTAACTCAAATCACTGTCTATTGCCTCACTAGCAACATCATCCGAGAAAATGTTATCCTGCTGAGACGATATCATGCAAAGAGCATGTTTAGCTCATTCTTGCATGGAAGAAATATTTGAAAAATGTGTTCATGATTTTAGGCATGTTTTGAATGTTTCTTGTAGATACTTTCTCGAAAGATTCCCATAAGTTCAGAACACAAGGACCAATTTAAATACAATAAGTTTTATAATGGATTTGAGCAGCGTCACTATTAGATGACATGTTGGCCAATGCAATCGTCTTCATATCTTGGCAGCTGTTGTATGGCGTATATGGTTCCCAAACTCAGTATTTGCCACAATTTGCTATCTTTAATTCTGGACCAATTTGAATGCAACATCATTCATTTTGTAGCAGAAAGCATAACTTAGATGCAGATATTTATTTCACAAAAATTGGCCATACCAAACTAAAGGTAACGGCTAGTTTGTGCGAGACTATTTTAGAAGACATGTACCTCAAGGAGAATTAAGGGTCTCTACAACTTTTCCAAGTTTCAGATTCAAACATTGAATGCGAGTATGCTAATATTTAAAGAAGTGCAATGACAGAACATATATTTTGCTTATATTTCCATGTACATGGGCTGCTTATAGGCAGGTTTCGTAGGAAATTATCGATGCCATGTTCATCTTATCACAGATGAGATCGAATGAAAATTGATTACAGTCTTCTTAGTTCCTCGCGATTTATGTTACAGTCTTCTTAGTTCCTTGCTACTTATCAGGACTAGCTTGCAAGTAAAGGTGCCCAGGACTCTAGAAACATATGACCAATTTGAGTAAATTAAATTTCTACGTCTCATTTGTCATTTCATTTCATTTAATTCTTTTCGTCTAAGTTAGCCATTGGGATTAGAAGGGAGAGGTGAATCATTGAAATCAGCGCATAATTCATGATCATACAGCTCTGCAAAAGGTACAGCTTTTGCTTGCTAGTCATGCCTTGAGACTTTTGCATTCTTTAAGACCAGATGGCTGCTAAAAATCCAAAAATCGTACAGTCACTTTTGCATTGCATCGTCTTTCACATCAGGTTGGCTCCTTATATGGATGTGCAGGACAGAACTTTGAAATTCAGCGATATTATAAAATTGTGGTTATTTTTCGAAATCTTGAGTTTTGGATTTCCCAAAAAAGACATGCTTTTCTACCCTCTACCGACTCATAAACGTCTGATGATTCAAAATTAGTACCAGCAAACTTTCTTGAGATATTTTTCCATATACTTTTTCAGCTAAAAGATAATAATTTGCCTTTATTCTCCGTGAAAACTTTTTCAAGACAAGTTATTTATTGCGCTACCCGCTAATTACCCTACGAAACATTGCAAGGTGAAATACTCATATGTCAAATATGTTTGCATCATTTGGTAGATGCTCTCAAGACATGGTAACTGCTGCATTTGAAACTTGACAAAGCAGTCTTGTTGTTATAGCAGTAAATATGTCATACAAAATAATGAAACTGAAACTGGAATTTTTCTACTGAAACTGGAAAGGAACAGAACCGACCATTTTGATGGAAGAAATTCTCAAACAAGGGAATTTTTTTTGATTATCCAGATGCTCGCTAGATTCCTGCTTATCGTAAAAATAAAGCAGCCCAGTTTTAGTTGGTGGACTCAAAATTTTCCACAGAAGACAGCATAATTTCAGTGCGGAACCCCCCATGGGAGGAGATATTTTCAAATTGATCTGATGGGCTTGTTTGATTCACTCGTGAGGCGTTTTGAGTTGTGAAGATCAACATTAAAAATCGGAATATAGTTATCTACCATTGAGCTTCAGAGATGCAAAAGTCCCATATTCTTACAAACATGGTTTGGAGGGATTAACTGATGAAGGAACGTTATCAAAAATTATGATTGTGGAAATTTTTGCTTTGGTTAAGCAGAGAGATTTGTTTCATGCAACAGTGGCGGGGAGGCTGTGGTTGTCTTGGGATGGAGACAATTCCTTAAACGCAACAATTCCATAACTGCTGTTATATGTGATGTCTCATATGTTACATGTATTATATGTGAAAAGAGTTTTCGCAATTTAATTTCATCACTTCATGAATATTAAAAGACTTGATTGAAAACACCAACATAACAATTTAACTTCTTGATCGTGAAATATAAATTTCGTAATTGTTTCTAGGAGAAAGAAGAGTACGGCAACTGCATTCGGTAGCTGCTCACTCTGGTACACGTTTTTCCAATAAGGAACTTGGATTAAGCCAAAGTACTAAAAGTTGCTCAATTCAGCATATAATTTAATCCACCTTAATGCCAAAAAGTTTTTTAATTTGCATCTTAGTTTTGGCTGTATCAATTGCCAATAAAACTATCCTAAAGATATTTCCTTGACATTTAAAACATCACACATTAATATAAGCAGGAAAACGAGGAGGTCTGGGGCTTCGACCCTGGAAAATCTTTGAGGACATTCCCTCTACTTTATCTTAGAACGTTTCCAGCAATCCAATGTTAGCAGTTCTAAGGTAGGATTTTAGCATTTTGTACCCATTTTGTAACAGTTTAATTTCACGACTCAGATTCCCCAGGAAAATTGAACCAGTTTTCCATGAAGCACAATGCAAGACGAATCTTTGTGCAAATGCATTTTACTTTGTCTGAATTTTGAACGATCCTCACCGAACGATTCTGTGATAGTTTTGATTTTAAAGCTACACTCCCATAAATCTGCCCAATACTGCTGGGGCTTGGCTGCCCTTCAGATATTTTTCAACCTTTTCGTAAATCTTTCCTCATAAGCATCAGACAAACATAAGGTTGCATTTCGTCATCATTAGGGCAATTTGGGCTTTGAGGGAATTAGCCCATCTCCCGAAAAGCAAATAACCCTCCCGAAGGTGGGGTTGGAAGGAAAACCTGCATTTTTCCCGCAAAACTAATCCCCTCGTCCATGTTGGACAAAACTTTCGAGATGCATCTGCAAAAGAAAGAAGATCCAACATGAAAATGTGAAAGAGGCGGGTGGGTGGGAGATTTTGATTTGCAACTACTCAGCACGAGTGTGCAAAATTTACTAAATTCTCAAATCAAACTCTGTTTTATACTGCATTGAAACCATGCCGCATGCACGACCATCAATGAACACGCAGATGATGAAAAACGTTGTATCTCTAGAGAGTTAAAACAAAGGTAGTCTAAATTGCCAGATTTGTAAATCTGTAACAAGAACAATACAAAGCATGTTCGTTGCTTTAACTCCGATTAGAATTTCATTCTAATCGTCATTTAAAGCTGCTCTCCCATAAATCTGCCCCATGCTGCTGGGGCTTGGCTGCCCTTCAGATATTTTTCAACCTTTTCGTAAAATGTTTCCTCATAAGCATCAGACAAACATAAGGTTGCATTTCCTCATCATTAGGGCAATTTGGGCTTTGAGGGAATTAGCCCATCTCCCGAAAAGCAAATAACCCTCCCGAAGGTGGGGTTGGAAGGAAAACCTGCATTTTTCGCGCCACAGAATACGAAGCGAGGAAATGAAATGAAACGAAGCAAAGTGTTCCCCCCAACCCCAAACCAAGAGGAGAGAAACAGCGCAAGACCCCAAGCCAGATATGGTCGAATCGTAAATAAGATAAGGAAATGCAGCCCCTGTAAGCGATAGCTAAAATGATACCTCGAAATACTTGCATTGCTAACCAGCGGCGAAAATACACATGATATAAATGAAAAAGAAATTTCTCACCAAATCTGAGGCTCCATGCCTCGTGTTAAACCAATGTAGAATTGCACTACAACTGGCCAACAAAATGGCCTGCTCGAACGAAGCTGAAAAGGAAAAACATGGCTCGAAGGCCACAAACACGTAACACACAAACACAAGCAAAGCCCGAAGGCCATTTCAACCAGCATTGCTCAACTCGCTGTCGAGACTTTTAACATTTTGATTTGCAACCACTCAGCACGAGTGTGCAAAATTTACTAAATTCTCAAATCAAACTCTGCTTTATACTGCATTGAAACCATGCCGCATGCACGAATATCAATGAACACGCAGATGATGAAAAACGTTGCATCTCTATAGAGTTAAAACAAAGGTAGTCTAAATTGCAAGATTTGTAAATCTGTAACAAGAACAATACAAAGCATGTTCGTTGCTTTAACTCCGATTAGAATTTCATTCTAATCGTCATGAAAAAATTTTTTGAAAAGGCAACATCGAGTGACTCTCCCAGTTACTATGCAGCATTCCTGAGAACAAGTCTTACCCTTTATCTCCCTATCTATACCAAACTACTTTCTCCCCATTCTTAAAGAATCTCATGGACCATCTTTTGACGGGCTTTTGACTGTGTGTCGAAGGTGTAGTGATGCAGTGGTGCAATCCCGTTAATTTGCAACTAGAGTAAACAGGCAGACATGGCTCGATACTTGGTAGCGCCCCACCACTGATTGTCATGACAACGAATTGCAGACTGGATTAGCGCTTTGCTTACTACTTCCGTGGTCCTAGTGCTCAGCAACTTCACCTTCATTCTCAACAGAAGCCGGGGTGAATCCCCCCCCCTCATTTCCATCCATTGCCCCGCCTCGAGTTTCATCGCCATGAACGGTCACCTTTAAGAGAAACACCTATCATGTGAGGTATGATAGGACTTCAGAAAACTATTTGCCATCAGAAGATTCTTCAGTTTATAGTGTTTACTGTATCACTTTGTCAACTTAATCTTCTCACATTTTGAAGAACAGTCAAACTCGAACGAGCAACGGTAATCAATGGCCTAAATGAATTATATGCCGTGAACTGCCCCCCCCCTCATTTTACCGCAGCTTGTAATCTGGAAAGAACAGTGCAGGAAAGCTATCTGATAAGATCACTTCCCCTGTGTAATTTAACATTCATTGCACTTTGATCTGATCGAAAATTAAATCTTTCATTCCTCCCTGTTTCAGCCCTCATATCTACTACCAGCATCTTAGTATTTTAGAAATGCTTTCCTCGGCTGCATGAAAGTTCAACGACGTCAAAAATGTTTTCCTGGAACTAGAATATTATTTTGCACCTGACTTTATTCAGAAGGTTGTCCAGCGGAAAAAGGAGAAGTCGGTTTTACAAAGCGAGACCGTCAATACGGTGGTTCAGGACGATTTTTAGCCAAGCGAATCGCTTTGGAATAGAAACCTTCTGAAAAAAAGGAAATCGACAACTCGAAGGAGTCTTTGAACTTTTCTTTTAAAAGGACTGAGAAAATAATGGAGATAAATTATTTGACATTCGCCAGCATTTCTTTATGGTGAGTGAGCTAGACCAAAAATGATGCTGGATAGATAAATAGAGACATGAACGAACACCTACTGCAACATTTCAAGTACATCGGAGAAGTTCTTTCAGTATACGAAGACATTACTGGGACCAAGCTAGAAAAGATACAAGGTAGGAACAATGTGTCAGCGATCTACTTTCACAGTTCATGTCCATCTATTAGTTCTAGTCTTGTCTTTTTGCGCAAATTAAGAAACAGGCCTCAAATTATGAGATAGGGCTAAGCTGACGGTTCAGGGTGATTGTACTCCATCTGGAATCAGAATTAAGCCCCTCTTCATTAAGATGATCTCGCAAAGACGTCAACGACCCTATTTCCTTTATTGGCGCTCCCATTCAGGGGGCCATTGCCCCCTGCCCCCTGCCACGCCGCCACTGCTTCGTCATAAATAGAGCAAAGACAACACTGAGAACAGCTTTTATTTTGTTGGCTGTCGAGTTGTTCACAGCGCGTGTTGAACATCAATCGAAATGGGATTGCATTACAGGATATGTTTAGATTTTGCTATTCTTTCTAGCTGCAAGCTATTAACCTTGCAAAGTCTTTGAAAGTATGCAATAGTTAAGATAGTAATTTTTTTTATTGAACTGGCTGCCTGGTTTCTTGTACGTGTTATTGCACCTGTTCTTCTATACAGCGCATCCTATATTTCCGACTCGCAACTGAATTTATTTAGAAGCAAATTCAAAGGCAGCGAAATGGCTTTCTTAATTGCTTATTTGAAAGTCATTAAATGCTTTATTTCCCCTGTTTTTCTCTGGTTATTTGCAATTTGTAGTTTAAAACATTCGAGGAAGACCTGTCTCCTCCACGTGGCTTGATAGTAGGCGTTATGAGCAATATAAAGTTTCGAATCCTAAGTTCGTCGTCGTTATCATCATCATTATCATCATGATGATGATCACCACCTCGACCACCTCGACCACCTCGACCACCTCGACCACCTCGACCACCTCGACCACCTCGACCACCGCCACCACCACCACCACCACCACCACCGCCACCAATATACCTTATAGCAGGTATGCTATAAGTAGACAATATGAAAACTTTTATAATTTTTTGAATTCCAACAAATGCTACAATTTTTCCAGGAAGGGGATTTTTGTTTGGTTTGCACAACAGCAGATGTTAGGAGCATTTTAACTTTCCGCTCAATGAGGAATGGGTTTTGTTCTTGAGAATGCACATAACTTTTTATCACACTTTTCTCGACGCAACACAATTATAGCAAGTTGTTTTCCAATATTTACATCACTATGCCATCTGGTACATGGTCAAGCAATAGTTATGTATGACGATGATGATGATAAAAGAGAACATTCAAGTTTTCTCATAGATATTTGCACTGTTTTGATGGCTACAGTGAAGGAGCTAACAATCCAAGTTTTAAGTTGTTTAAAGCTGTGAATAAAAAATATTTCAACTTATGAGTTAAGTGCCAGTTAAGAGAATGGGTGAGTATATCCGACAAGTTCTTGCTGATTTATTGAGAGAGAAAGTCAGAAATGACTGCTTTTTTCCAAACTGGAGGATTTTATTTCCTTCTTACTTAAACTTATAAGGTGAATAATCTGACTAAGTTGAATTTTGTTCTTCCTTGTGATTTTTTGCTTTGTTTTGTATGCAATGATTTTTTTGCTGCTATTCTGTTTGAAAATTATGTGGTTTAGCTTTGCACGTCCAGTCCAGAATCGGAATCACGTGACTGCTTGATTTCTCCTGCTATGAATCAGACCAGTGTTGTAGTGTCCCGCAGATAAAAAATGCAAATTTAAGAAACAAGGAACCTGATTTCAAAATAATGTTGCAATTTGCAAAAAATAGTAAAATTGCAAAAAGCTTGTCTTTATCCTAAGAAGCTACGAATTGTGTGTATTCAAATGACAGCAACAACTTTGTATGAAGATTAAGCAAAGTACCTTCCTTGAATAATTCTGGCATTTATTGGAACGAAATTTTACAAATACTGACCAAAATAATGTTTTGTATCATAATCATGGAGGTCGTGTCTAGCAGTTAATCGATAGTTCATTATTTTTCTAATAAGAAACATGGACCCTGGACCCTAATTTCAAACTTATTTCATGTAGAAGAAGCGCTTTAGACTTCAATTGAAAAGTTTTCGGGACACTGCTACAATATATTGTACATCTAGTTTTGAATTTACCATGTGCAATAATCCACCGTGTTTGTAGCTAAGAAATGAAAGTTTATTTCCTCGTTAGTCCCCTTCAGAACATATCTACACAGTTCCATCCCCCCCCCCAGACTACCATATCAATAACAGGTAACATGGGCTAGCAGTGCATCAGCCCGGCGTTAACTATTGGAATAGCGCATTTACGCTCGGTGCCTCCTCAATGTTATTGCTCTACTTAGTCGCTTTCTCTTCAGCTGAAGCTTATAACCAGTGCTTGGGATCAAATTCATATTGCTCCTGCGCGTCTGAACAGTTTGTTCCTACACAGCGTTCATCCTCGTTTCAAACTTCACCCAGTTTGAAATGAGGATGAGCGTTGTGTAGGAGACAACAATTCAGACGCGCAGGAGCCATTTGAATTCTATTTCTAGCACTGGTTAGGCTTGGGCCAAAGAGAAAACAACGAAGAAAACCATGGTAAAATCGAGGTAATAAACTTTGATATTTCAGCTAAAAACACAGTGCCTCATTGTCCATGATTTACTTGAAAAGAGTATAATGCACTTGTCCAGCTTTGTATTTAGGGTATCCTCAGTAAAAACGGTTTCTCTTTTTTCTGCTGCAAGAAATCTACTTCCTGAATGATGTCATCCTTCGAACCAAGTATTTTCAACAGGCAGAGGGGATTTTTCTCAGTTTAAAATAAATGAACGGAGATATAGCGACAGATTCTAAACATAGCACAAAAGAACCGCAGGCGCCATTTACCTTCTTTTTGTTTCATAGATCGAAAACATCAAATAAAGTAGGTTCTATTTAGATTACCCAGTCCTTCTAGTTAAGTTTGTTGTTTGTTCTTAATCCCGTTGATTTACTTTAACTGATTTTGGGTAAAAATTAGTAGTTTTTATTCTTTTATTCAAAAACATTCCCTAAGAGAGTATATTTATGTTTGAATAAGAAGACTTCAAATTCGTCTACCATCTAGTCTGGTCTCTTTTCCCTCTTTTCTTTTGTCGCAACAATAAGAGAATTTTCGAATCTCTTGCTTCTCTTCATTTACATTTATTCTTTATAAGAAACTCAGTTTTCAGATCCCAACATTTAAGACACTTCAGAACTGGGAAACAGAACTTAAAGAAGGAACTAGTTATCTTGGTATCAGAAACGCTGTGAATATCTTTGCTTTATTCTGCCCATCCATATCAGAAATAGAAATGGTACAAATAAATGCTTCAATTTGACCTTCTCTTGATCGTATTACTCAGATGGTACTTGAGTAATTTCTAACC
Source organism: Aurelia sp. 4 Dawson et al 2005 (assembly GCA_964019985.1). Classification (NCBI taxonomy): domain Eukaryota; kingdom Metazoa; phylum Cnidaria; class Scyphozoa; order Semaeostomeae; family Ulmaridae; genus Aurelia; species Aurelia sp. 4 Dawson et al 2005. Next base: position 1,587,533 of record OZ026510.1, read on the forward strand.
TTGGGATTATACCTATAAAATTTACTTTGAAATATCCAGAAGAGCATTAAAAGTAAGCATGAGGCTTTTGTAGACCCTTTACAAAGCTAGCAAAGAGCTCTGAGTACTCAGAACATGATAATTCTAAGAAATAAATCACTTTCACAGATTGTTTACTCTTTGCAATAAGAAATGTCAGTGGCAGAGGCAGCTTTTGAATATGACCACACCCTCAAACACTCGGTAAACGCAGGCAATGACCCTTTTGCAAAAATTCAGAGTAGATATTTGTCAAGCATTTTCATTGGATCTTTTAATGACCTGACAAAAACCCTTGATCCAACTTACCCCTCCCGAGAAACTAGTTTTATTGCATTTCTAAGAATCTCTGGACATATCTTTTGGAAATAGGAGGATTTGGACTCCCCTTCCCCTCCCCCGTGTGGCTCAGCCACTGAATCATGTACACTAGTTTTGTATACCAAACAGCTTATAAGAGACGGAAGGCTCAATTTCTGAAATTTTAGGACTTTGAAACGGGTAGTTTAATAAATGTTAGAACTTTTTGCAGCCAAAAGTTTTGTTCTGTCAAAGAATTTCTGTTATAACTGAATCATTACCCTGGGTACCAGAGCCAAGTGTACCGAATCCTAGGACTTAGGCGGGATTCTGACACCAAATGCTGGAATAAGGATGTAGCTTCAAACCATTAGTTTTACTGCAAAATAATAGGAAAATTGTGCTGTGTTGCATTCCCAGGACTTCTAGCAGAAATTGAGACCCAATCCATGGATGTTCCTTAATAGAGTACTGCCATTTTTAGCTTGCAAATTGACCGAATTAATTTCCCGCAGTACTACATGCGTTAAAAAAACTGCAATGACAGACCCTGCCACACAACAGAACAGCTGCAACAACCAACATGATCTTTCGAGCTTTCTTGCAACTCAGAGGCATTGTGTTTCTCACAAACTTAATTTGATACTATTAAGGTATCAAATAGGTAACTGCTTCTGCGATCAAGCTGAAGTTCAACCTGTGTTTCAGTTCATTCCCATAGACCTTTGATGCAGCACCTTGTAGAAATTTTCGAATGTGCACGATTGTGATAAAACCTCCAGCGCCGTTCAGTCGAGCCTTTCACATCAACATGTCTAAAAATATCGCTTGATCCAGAATCCTTTGTAGGATATCTTACTCGTCAATTTCAGAATAAGGATGTAGCTTCCAAACGTTAGTTTTACTGCAAACCTCACGAATCGCAAACCTCATATGATTTGATATGATCGGAAATGGGAAGAAGCACCCGCCCCCCTCCTCCTCCCCGGTAATAACATGATAAGCATTGAATTCGTGTGGAAACAGTTGCTATAACTTTACATTGAAACAAACTTTTCAATGCGAGTCACAGAAGTCTCTTAGCTTTTTAAATGCAGGTAATTTACTTACATAAACATTGGTAAATTGAACCTTCCGAGCTTTTCTGGAAGGAACAGAAGTTGATGCAGATGAATCGAAAATAACTGTAGTGCTTCGAATATCAAAGTTATAAATGTGAATTACAAATATTTGTAAATTGATACCAACTAACAGAAGGCTTCAGCAATACTCAGATGAGAGACAAACGAATTTCTAGAAAGATTTGCAAGTTCTGAACTGAGTTTTCTGACCGTTTCAGTCTCATCGAAACAAGGAACTAATTTGAGAATTTTACCTTGTCGCCTATAGCAACGAGCGGAGGATGTTTAGGGTATAAGAGAAATGAGTGAAACCGAGAAAATAGTTTATCCAGGAATTGTTTTACAGTGAAGTCATCTGCAAAGAGTTTGTGACGCTGGTTTTCTTTACACTGAAGGCAAGTTGTATGGAAATTATTTCTCTCAAAGCTGGGTTTAATGCTTATTCTAATTTGCTCATAGATATTTCTGCAAAATGTTAAGTTCAGGTATAGTTTTCTTTTAAGAATGTCTTCGAGGGAACTTTAGATACAAATTTAAGAAACCATCTAAGAGAAACTTGTAGCCTACTGACAAATAATTGGTCCGTTACCTTTAAGAAACTCTTGAGGCTCACACCCAAAATGACGGTTCTTGTATTTCAAGTAACATCAAAATCTGGTCGAATGGTTTCGGGCATTAAAATTCACACATGGTTCATAAGGGATTGTTTGCAAGATATCTTGGAATTAGCAGTTCTCAATTCTTTACCCAAAGTTCTTTGATGTTCAGTGAAAATCTTCAGTAGCATACAAATATTGCTAAAGATGGCCAAATTTTTGAAAGTTTGAACTTTTTCCTGGCTCACCGAGAAAAAAGTTCAAACTTGCAAAAATTCATAGCATCAAAAGTACCTCACAGATTTTAATGATTCAAATTCCAGTTAAAAGCCAAAATGATGAAAGTATTTTTTTGCAATTTATCTCGCTGTCTTACCAATACTAAAAGTATCGATAAATTTAACTTTATGAAAATTTCATCGTTGCAAATGACTGATTAATGGACTAAAACATAGATCAAATTGTAAAAATTCTCCCATGGGCTAGAATGTCTCCTACAGCCCATGATTCTCCTTGCACAGAAAAATGAGCCATGGGCATTTCACCTCTTTCAAGAGTGATAAGACATCATTGTTGGGGAGACGAAGTACTTTTGCAATATTGTGTTTCAGCTTTGTTGATAGCGAATCAACGTTGGGGCTCACACTGTCTAGCCTGCGTGCAGACTCTACAGTCAGTGCGGAGGAGCGAAAAGGAGGAGACAGCTCCCTGTAGAGTCTGCGCAACGGCGACCAATTCTGTGTTTTGATTTCTCAGATTTTGTGGAACCATCTGTGATTGAGGGCACGATTAAAGTTTTGTTCTTACTGGTGTTCAGCGTGATCTACTTGTAACAAGTTTTAGAATAATGTTTGTTGCATGCAATGTACGCTCTGAACACAAGTGGAAACAACAGTCAAATCGTCCAGCCAATGCCAGACGGTTCCACAAAATCTGAGAACTCAAAACACAGAATTGGTCGCCGTTGCGCAGACTGTACAGGGAGCTTTCCTCTCCTTTTCGCTCCTCCGCACTGACTGTAGAGTCTGCACGCAGGCTAACACTGTCATGCGCGTCAATACTATTCTTTCTTATGCCCCATTCACACTGCAAGTTAAACCAGCTTAAATTAAACCAGGTTTTCGAATAGGGCCTTCTGATTGGTCGATCCAACGAATCCAGTTATGTGATTGGTTGAAATTTAAACTGGTTTAAATAAAACTAGTTCAATTGTGTCAGTGTGAATGCAGTATTACTCTTGTTCTCAACGGTCAAGCTAATTTGCATATAACGTCATTGAAGTAAATCGTTAGCGCGCATGCGATCTGGAGCCCTTTTTGGGAGATTCCTTGAGGCTCACAACTTAGCCTGTTCGTATCCCCAACAAATCAGTTTCCAAACAAATACTATAGCTTTTCAGTCCAAGAGCAATACATGGGCAGTGGGTACCTCTCACCCGTGAGGAATCGCATTTTCTTTATTGATGAGTGCAAGAGTCCTTTGTGATTTGATCAATGTTTTTGGCAATTTTTCAGTCATTCTGCAACCATGAAATTTTTGTAAAGTTGAATATACCTATATTTCTAGCGCAAGTAAGACAGAGAGAACAATTAAAAAAATACTTCAACCTTTCGTCTTTTATCTGGAATTTAAGTCATTCAAATCTGTGAAGTACAGTTGGCGCTATGAATTTTAAAATGTGGGAACTATTTTCTGGCTCACCGGGTATTTCTCTAGGACTTTCAGGAAAAGAGGCTGGGGACTTAAGAAACTTGGCCTCAAAATTTAAGAAGGATGATGGATATAAGATCTTTTTTTAGTCCGGCGGATTAGCTCGAAAAAAGGGTAAGATTGTGCACTTCGTAGTAGAATTATGAAATTTGGCATACATAATCAGTTTTAAATGCCAAAAATTTCTGGATATAGTGCCAAGCGAAATTTCATGTTTGGGCTATTTTACGGACTGGAATAGAATTAAAGTGCGGACCAGTGTTTGTGTTGCTTGTCAAGTAAGAGTAGCAATCTGAAATACACTGATATTCATTGTCAGTTACAAATCCATCCAATTTCTTTATCGTGCTAAGTGATAATTTTGGTCTGGGCTATTTTCCAGACTGGAAAGTGATCAATATGCGGACCAGCGTCTTTGCTAATAAATATTACTTATGAAGTTGCAGCAGCATTCTGAATTGCGCCTTTTAAGCAACACCAAGTGGCTTCACCTGTAATGGCTTCATGCTAGACATTCGATTTTTCCATTTTTTATAATCATTTCTTTAAAAATGTACTTTTCTAGACGAGTAGCTAACCACAGGCTGGCATGAAATTGACATGAAGGATAAACATGCGTTATTAACTTACATACTTTAACAGTGATTGTGCATGAAAGTGGAGCTCCATTTTCATTTTATGTACATATGGTTATACTTATTACTCAGTTGTAAGACAACTGAGATGTCATTATTTAAAGTTGCTTGCTTCAGAAAATAGCAAACTATAATTGGCCAGATAGCTTTGTCTTTGGTTGAGATGATGAACAGCTTATCAAGAATATTGTAGTTTGGACAGAGATGGATTTCTAGGTAAGATATAAAACTACATTTATCAATGCCATATCTACTTCCATTGTGTTATCAAACTTTCATCCAAATAGCTACGGCTGAGCTTTCTATTCTGATAAAAATATATCCGTTTATTTTAATTTTTCCTAAATGGAGGTTCTACTTTAGGCCATTTCCTTTCGCAGGAGACTTCTCAAAAATGGAGCAAAGTGAATCACTTCCAAATCAGTTGGAAAATCAGAACTTAATGCCTCTAGCTCGAGAGAAACCGGATATGGAGACCAATTGGACATTGTGCATTTTTTGCCAGGATGGGAAAAGTCTCGATAAATTAACTTGTCCGGCTGATTCAAGGCGATCAGATTCGGGTAAAGGTTACATAACCCTGGAGAATGACATGACAAACTTTTTGAAAATTGATGCTTTACCAAAACATATTTCTCTTCAAAGATTAAATGACGGAAGTGGCATTGCAAGCACATTGACGAAAAATTCGGCCAAATGGCATAAAATTTGCAGGGACCATTTTAACAACACTAAACTGCTTAGGCTACAGAAGAGAAAGCACGACGAAGCACAACATAAAGCTGATTTAGATTTATTGGAGTCATCGAAACGTACAAGATCGCATTATGCAGGTTGCATCAATTTACAGAAAGAAAGAGAGAGTCCAAAATGCTTCTTTTGTGAAAAAACAGGAAAAGAAAAGTTGACTCAAGCAATGACTTTTGGGTTAGGTTCAAATGTTCGATCCGCAGCTCTCAAACTAGAAGACAAAAAATTGCTCGCAAAGTTAAGTGGCGGTGATGTAGTTGCTCTTGAAATGAAATACCATTTGAAATGCTTGACAAATCTTTATCGTAAAGCAGAAGCAGTTAAAAGGGAGAAGGCAGAACCTTGCAACCAAGCCGAAAACCTTGAGGAAAGCCTTGTATTTGCTGAGCTTGTTTGCTTTGTAGAAGAAGAACTGTCAAATCCATTTGCACCAGTTCTAAAACTTGCAGACTTGGTCAAGATATATTGTGCACGACTACAACAGCTTGGAATTCAAACTAAAGTACATTCCACAAGATTGAAGGAGAGGCTGGAGGCACATATTCCTGGTCTGCAAGATTATGCCAAAGGAAGAGATGTTTTTCTTGTTCGAGATAAGGACATTGGGAGACTTCTTGGAAATTTTTTTGAAAAGCAAAATGACTCTTCTGCTATTTGCTTGGCTCAGGCTGCCAAGATAGTCCGCAATGAAGTTTTCTGCAACCCATCCAAATTTGACGGTTCTTTTAAGCCAGACTGTCAAGAGGACTCTTTGCCACCTGCCCTTAAAGCCTTGGTTAGAATGCTTATAGAAGGTCCAAACATTGTGCTCCAGGCAGCTTCCCCAATTCGCCAAGAAGTACTAACGATTGCACAATTGATTAAGTTTAACTGCGTCAAACACAAAAGATCACCAACAGCAGCAGTGTCAAATGAGATACGTCACCAAAGGCAACAAGAAACGCCGCTGCCACTCTACATAGGTTTGATGATCTATGGGCAGACGAGAAAGAGAGGGCTGATCGAGAAACTTTTCCAACTAGGAATTTGTGCTTCGTATGACAAGGTTTTGCGTGTTTCAACCGAACTTTCTAATGCCATCTGCGACCGCTTTCACAATGAGAACGCTGTTGTTCCATCAAACTTTAGCTCAGGTGTGTTCACTACTGCAGCAGTGGACAATATAGACCACAATCCTTCCTCCACAACTTCGACAGGCTCGTTTCATGGAACAGGGATTTCGCTTTTTCAGCATCCAGACTTTGAGGGTCAAGGAATTCGCTTAGAAGCAGCACTAGTCAACGAATGTTCCTCTAAAGTTGTAAAGCCGCTGCCAGAGTTTTATGCCTATGTTCCACCATCATCGACAACTCAACGCAATGTGAAGATACCATCGGTTCCGGATCATACACTCCTCTGTACTCAGGTCAGTGATGCAGATATAATCGATCAATATTGTTGGCTACGAAAAGTGAACGATGTCATTATGAAAGAGGACAAAGATGAAGAAAACACATCATGGTCTGCTTTCCACGCAAGTATTAAACCATTAGACAAGAACACTCCAAAATGCCAGACGTCCTTATTGCCACTTTTTGAAGATGCTGCTCATTCCGTAGCGATGATTCGCCATTCCATGTCTCTTGTTCAAAGGTCTGTTGAATATCTGAATCCTGGTCAAATACCAGTTCTAGCTTGTGACCAGCCACTTTTTGCAACAGCGAAGAACATCCAGTGGACATGGCCAAACCAGTTTGGTGAAGACAAATTTTTAGTGTTAATGGGAGGTTTGCACGTTGAAATGGCTGCCTGGAATGCAATAGGAACCTGGCTAGAAGACAGTGGCTGGACTGACATAATCACACAAGCAGATGTTTCGTCAGCGGGAAAAGCAGAATCCTTCCTTCATTCAAGTCATGTTACACGCACGAGATATGCTCATGAAGTTACTGTTGCATCTCTTTATGTTCTTCAACGCCAAGCTCACATGGCGTATCAAATTGCTTGCCAGGAGGAAGGTAAGGTTGTGAAGAATTTCGACGATTGGTGTCTAGATAAAGCTGCCGCACATCCACAATTCAAATACTGGCACTTGGTGATGAAGCTAGAGCTGATTGTCCTTGCATTTGTGCAATCATTAAGGTCTTCTGATTTCACCATGTATGTTGATGCTCTCGTGCGTCTTGTTCCTTGGTTCTTTGCCCTTGATCGGCCAAACTATTCGCGATGGCTCTCTGTGCACATAAGAGATATGCAATCACTGCCATCAACGCATCCCGCAGTTGTGGAACAATTCAAGGCAGGAAAATTTACCTTCAGAAAATCGTGCCGCTCGTTCTCCGCTTTGCCCCTCGATCAAACGCACGAGCAGAACAACAAGATAATTAAAGGAGACGGAGGAGCAATTGGTCTAACAGAAAATCCACAAGCCCTTCGAAGGTGGATGATTGGCGGACCGGAAATTGCCAACTTGGTCAAACAATTTGAGGATACAGTATTCAAAGATTCAACTACCCAGTGCAGCCATCACGAGCAAGTCACTGGAAAGCAAAACCGGTTTCAAAAACATGTGAAACAAGTCGTCGAGAAGTTTGCTGAAGTGGGAAGTCCGTTCATGGATGATAGCACCGAACTCATCTCCATGGTAAGCAAGTCGATTGCAGACGAGTCTGTAATAAAAAGTACCTACGAAATTGAAGATCTAGGTCGGGAAAAGTATCATGACTTTGTGCAGAAACGTTTCATTGATCGTAGCGTCGCCATTGATGATCCAATCCCTCAAAATAAGCTTGCTAAATTTAAAGATAGGAAAAAGAAACTTTGTCCCAAAAATTCAACTTTGAAACTTAGATCTGCAAAGTTAGATTGCCAACTGTTTTCAAGGCTTTACATCGGATGCCAAAATCGAGATGGCAGCCTATCTGAATTTTTTGCCCATGAGAATCAAGCCTGTCCGCCTTCAATTTCAGATTGCGGCAAATTACATCAAACTGCGAAGGCACCTCTTGTGTCTTGTTTGGAAAGTTTTTGTGAAGCGACCCCAAATGAGCCCGAAGTTACAGTTGATGTATCTATGACTGCCAATACATAGGTGCATTTCAGATTGCTACTGCAACTTCATCAATAATTTTTACTAGCAAAGACACTGGTCCGCATATTGATCACTTTCCAGTCTGGAAAATAGCCCAGACCAAAATTATCACTTAGCACGATAAAGAAATTGGATGTATTTGTAACTGACAATAAATATCAGTGTATTTCAGATTGCTACTCTTACTTGACAAGCAACACAGACACTGGTCCGCACTTTAATCCTATTCCAGTCCGTAAAATAGCCCAAACATGAAATTTCGCTTGGCACTATATCCAGATATTTTCGGCATCTCAAACTGATTATGTATGCCAAATTTCTTAATTCTACTACGAAGTGCACAATTCCTCAGCTAATCCGCCGGACTATTTAGGCTAAGGTGTGAAAAAGCAGTTTCTTAAATGCGAGGTCTTACTGTGTAGGACAACCAACAAATTAAGAAATCTAGGACCGGAAAAAATATTTTGAAAGTCCTAGACATTGTCGACAAATCCCGTTTACTGTTTTCCGTGTTTCTGTAGATGTATACACTCTATTTTCATCAGAAGCTGGTTATAAGAAAAAGCAAGCTCAATCTTGCATGTTACCACTTGCTTTGAAGTTTTTACTAGTGATCTCCAGGCCAATCTAACCAAGCTGAATTAACTCTACACCACTTGCATTCAAATATATAAGAAACGCTCTAGGAAATTTTGGTAGCAAAGGTGTCCTAGAATTGAAAAAATTACCAAGCAGCCTCGGACCGTAGACCATGTTTACACAGAAACGGCACCGTCTTGATCCATTAATTCTACATGCTTTTTGATAAAAAAAACTGGTTTATAAGGAGCTAGTACTATGATTGCCAAAATGTTAAGAAACTGTAGCGTTATGTCTGAAAAGCATGAAGAAACTTTTGGAAGTCAAAAGCATGGATATTGCGGCAAATATATCGTTGAACCTTTATTCTTGAGCAATATTAACTAATCATTGGTATTTTCAACATAACAGAAGACTGTTTATTCTTATTTTTGTTGGGGATACAGGAATCCTCCTGAAAAGGTTCCAGATCGCATGCGTAGTGACGATTTACTTCGATCACGTAATATGCAAATCAGCTTGAGCTTGAATATTGAAATAAGAGATCGAAAGAAAAGCATAGATGCGCATGACAACGTGAGCCCCAACGTTGATTCGCTCTCAACAAAGCTGAAACACAATGTGTCTGAACAATAGGGTCAGGACTTCTTCTCCCCAACAAATTTGATGTCTGCCGATTAAATTTGTAGATCTGCCATTGTAACTTTGTGATAATTTGATTATTTTCAAAATGGCGGCGTTTCCATTATTTCTGTAAAAATCTTCAAGAATTTTGAAAAATTAAAAACATCGCAAGTCTTTTATCAGTTGAGGAAAACTGATACAAGCTTCAAGAAAGTCATGGTTTATGATTGCCTATAATACAGGTTTTTTTGTAAGAAACTGGTTAATAAGAAAAGAGTACCAAGACGGCAGACATTTTAAGAAGCTCTAGTACTATGTCTTAGAGGTACCAAGAAGCTCTTTAAAATTAAAGCATGGGTATCATAGCAAGCGCTAAACCTTTTTCTTGAGCAACAATAACTAAAACTATTTGTGTCTTCAACATAACAGAGCACTGTTTATCGCTTTATGATGTTTTAAATGTCAAGAAACATACCTGCGGCAGTGTTAGTGACCACATAGATAATTCTGCATTCAGAAAATAAGAAACCAATTAAGAAACTTTTAGTACTATAAAATTTCATCTAAAATTAAGAAACTTCTAGTACTATGGCTTGATTCTAGTGTCTACGAAAAAAAGTCTGCATGGTGGCAAACAGAAATCTGTAGCTGTTCTGGTTAAGGATTTAGAAATTTGACGACGCCACAGCGTCTAAATTAACAAATGCCGCCATTCTAAAACTAATCAACATATAAAGAATTGGCATGGCAGAATTACAGCAGATTACCCAAAGTTCCTCTCAAGAGATTTTAAAGATTTGAACCCGTTGCTGCAAATTGTATCAATTTCTCTTCGATATATTCAGTTGAAAGCATTGTGCTATGTATAACATTTACACCATTTTCAATTCTTCCAAAGATCGATCCCTATTCTCTACAGAACGCACCCTGATGTTTCATTTGGAAACTTGAAACTCTTTTTAGACAGAGCGGACCAGGGAGCGCCGGAGCGGACAGAGCAGAAAATGCGTAAAATGACGTCATCGAGCAATCTGAGATAAGGAAGTGTTTGGATACATCAGCTCTTCTGAAATAAAATGATAAATCAGGAATTGGAGGCCCAAGGTGAGAATTATCAAGTGTTTTCTAAATTTGGTTCCGTCGTAAGGAGCTAGGGGGCGGGGCTCGAGACTGCCAGAGCTAACAGCGCTACAACTACGACTCATTTCCATATGCTTGTGGAAACGGCTTGGCGTCGCACTGAAACCTTCAGCTGTTCTACTACCCTGGGTACCAGAGCCAAATAAAAAAAATCAGAGCCAAAAGCCAATCTATTTTTTGTTTCTTATTTTCTTTGGTGCTGGTACCCAGGGTACTGTTCTACAAAAGGCTGAATTAAGTGCCGTTGAAGATTCTATCATTATTGTATACATCCTAACGCTATTAAGCTATCGTTTTATTCTGATTCTATTTACGAATTCGTAAACAAATGATTAGTGGCAAGAAATGGCCTTAAGCCTTATGTAGCGGACTCATTTGAATAAACAATGGACGCACAATAAACTGGTATCCCGTAAGAGTACGCTATCAACTCCTGTAAAAGAAGGTGAGTGGCCGAGTGGCTTAAACAGTCTTCGTCACGTGATTGAAGTTAAGCTTGGTCGAGGGAGGTCAGATTTTGGATGGGTGACCTCTGAGGCCTGACCTCGCAACTCACCTCGTCATCCTTCGGAAGGGACGTTAAACTAGGGGTCCCATGCCTGGATGTGGCATGCACAGTGGGCCTAAATTAGCTTTCAGTAGCTAGAATTCCTGACAAGCCCACTCAAAACAAATTGAAAACAAACAAAAAAAACAAAGAAAAGCAGTAGCATTAGATAAACCTATAACTCGAGAGAAAGCTGTTAAACCTGCAAGAAAATCAAGCAGTCAGTTATCAACAACGTTATTACGCAGAAGATTTGGTGTAATGATAACTGATTACTTGATTTTATTGCATGTTTAACAGCTTTCTCTCCAATTATAGATTTATCTTACATTATTGCTGTTCTTTTACAGGAGTTGATAGTGTTCTCTTACAGAATACCAGTTTATTTTGCGTCGATGGTTTATTCCAATGAGTCCACTACGTAAGGCCATTTATTAGAATTCAGTTTTCGGGCCAAAATCACTTGCTACTTTTTCTCACGACCACCGGGTGTAAATTTCCTGGACAGTCAGTTTTCTAGATTTGCTGTGCCAAAAAAACCAGGTGTCTATTCTCGTAAATGATCATTTTCTCCATAAACGCAAATACCAGCTTCCTCTAAGCCACATTCTGTCCACCAGACGACGGGGCGACAGGAATTCAACGCCGATTGACATTTTTTGTCGTTTTTACAGCTCTAGGTAAATAAGACCCCCAGATGAGCGACGACAACAACACAAATTCAACTAATCGATATGAGCGTAACTTGAAAGTCCTTGTGAAGTGAAACCTGCAAATGAGCTTATATTTATTGTAATACAAAAAGGATGAATTTTAACAATCCATTTCTGGTCTTCATTCGCAAGAAAGAACAATTTACGTAAGTTACAATAGATTGATTTGAACCTTCAATTTTTTGGCAAATATAGACGCGAAAGTAGAGGATATTCCTAATAAGGTGTTTAAATTCACAGGAGGTGGTCTAAAATAGTTATTAAAGAATATTAAACCAATCAATTCTTTGTTTAATAAAACATTATTCTATTATTTAGGAATTTGCAATTGATGGGAACATGGTGTATTAATACAAGAGTTGAATTTTCAACTTAAAGTTAGTGATTAACGCCATTCATAGAGAAAAAATGCTGCGCAAATAAACGGTTCTGAGGCTATGAATAATCTGGTTGTTTGATTAATGTTGAGCTTCTGAAATGGTAGTTTCTGTTCAAGATTGTTAATTTCTAAAGAAATACCGGCTGTTAGTGTAAAAACTAGCAAATAAAGAAAGTCGTAAAAATTCATCTTTTGTTTGAACACGTTTGGAAAATTCTTAAAGGTGGTCACTAAATAGGTCTTTTCATTAAATTAAAGATTTTGCTGTATAATGAAAGGTGTAAATATCTAATTTACCTTGTCGGATCGATAAATTTGTTGCATGATTTCTCCTATAAAAGCAGTTGACAGTATCTAAGAATCTTTATTAAATTTCACGCCTTTTGACAAGCAGTTTTCAATTTTCATCTGAGAAGCAACACTTCAGCAAAGGAGAAATTAGCAATAAGCATCATTCCTATTAGGTGAGTCAGAAGAAAACGCCAAACGCTTGCCAAGTCTTTTGACGCAATTTGCTTTGCAAAGTTACTTCTTGAAAATTCATTGCATGGGAGAAAGTGTAAATTAGGTACAGTAGAACCTGCATAAAAACTATTTTTATAAGAATCTTGAAGGCTAAAATTGAATATTTTAAGCCCCCTAAATAAGAACAACTCAGAGGCTGAATTGGGAGAGGTTCTTATATAGCAGGTTACATGTCTTCAGAATTCCTCAGAACTCTCAAGAATCCTTGACATTATGATCAGAATTCTTCAATGATACAAAAGACCATCAGATTTATGAAAATAAGTCTAGCCTAAAAATGTTCTTAAGAATTCTCAAGGTTCTCAAAAGTCTTTAGAGCTCTTGTGCTGAAAATGGTGTTAATGTGTGCAAGGTAAGTATATAAGAACCTATTTCAGAATCTTGCAGGCTGGAATTTCGAATAATAGTTACTAAGTGGATAACCTTCTCAGGCTACTCAAAAAGCCTGGGTCCTTCATGCAGGTCACTACAGTACTGTGCGGAAATTAATTTGGTTGAAATAAACTGGCGTTCCATTGCATAATTTCAATTTGCGTAGACTCCGTTCACACTGTACCTAGGCGAAAATGATGGTGCAGGTGAAGTTTTGGTTTCATCGCAGAAGTAGCTAATCGCTAATCAAGTCCGCGACCCCTTGTCTTGACACTCAAGTGGTGGGGCTCTGCCTGGGATCAAAGCCTATTCGCCCGACTAGTCTAGCTGCAAAGTCAGAGGATTACACCACTGCTCCGAAAAACCTTAACCTGCAAACCTGTGCACTTGCAAGCCACAACTAGCATGTCGTTTTCTGACAAAGGTATATGCGAAGCATCAGGCATGCAATGTCTTATGGTACATTTCATTTGAACCAAATAGCTAGGAAACAGAAAGCTGTTTTCAAAGCTTTACTTAAATACCAAAATAGCAGTTTTACAAAATAACAGATATATATGCAGGGTGTCCCAAAATAATCATGTGCTCCGTTCCTGTACCTAGGTTTATCCACAGTTCCGTAATTCAGGGTTCTTGTTGTGGATACGAACAGGCTAAGTTGCGAGCCTCGAGGAACCCCCCAAAAAGGGCTCCAGATCGCATGCGTGGTAGCGATTTATGTCAATGACGTAATATGTAAATCAGCTTGACCGTTGAGAACAAGGGCAGAAAACAATAGCAAAATAGCGCATGACAGTGTGAGCCCCACCGTTGATTCGCTTTCAACAAAGCTGAATCACAATCGGTCAAAACAATAGGGTCAGCACTGCATCTCCCCAACAAGTTCAACTTAGGGTTTGAGATCTTGTTTTAGTCAATCTGACACGTGATTTGCTTACTTATGGCAGAGAAAAGGTAAGATAAATTGTTGCTTCAAAACAGCACTTCTGTTGATCTCCAGTAATGTCAAAGCAAAGTAAGATTTCAAGGCAACGACTCTGGCATCTAATCAAATCTTCTCATATTTTTTGAAAAGGTAGAAAGTGCTCTCTCATCCATAGAAAGCACTGTTAGCACTTCAAAAAATTGGCAAAAGTTTTAATGCGAAGCCAGGACCATGTCTTTGGACATTGCGGTAGAACGATGAAGTGCTGTTTTTTTAAGCAACCACTTATATTGCCTTTTCTCTATCATAGATCAGCAACCACGTGTCAGATTGACTCGTACAAGGTCTCAAATTCTAAGTTGAAGCCTGACCTATGTCACTGTGCTAAAATCGAGATAATTGAATCTACACCTCTCCAACAGCAGTCACACAGAGATTGGACAATTTTTTCGGACACTTGTAGAAAGAAGTATCCGATTTGTAGAAAATTATTTTCTTTGAGCAAATTGGACTTTGCTGTTAAATATGGTACATAATTGCAAAAGAACCGATCTGACTAGTTGTTCACTAAAATCTGGCTTCTAAACATTCCATGCCTTTCTATATCACCCGATACTAATGAAAGGAAAAAAAACACAAGCTATCCAAACTGCCAAGCATCAGTCAGCAAATTTGGGACAGAAAGTATGTTTCTATTTCCAGGAATCATACTCAGGTGTTCTTAATATTTGGAATATATTTGTTACAAACTACCCATTATGACTTTAGAAAATACTTCAAATTGAATAAGAATTTGAATTTTCATAGAAAAATAGACAAAATTGGCAGCGTTGTTTCATTGCTGATAATAATTCGTTAACAATTCGCCTAATTCTGCAAGTGTTTTGGACAGGGCAAAAATGTTGATTGAAAGAATTACGATTTCAGAGATCTGAGCTGCATCTATTGAGAGGAAAATCTTGATGGTGAGCAAATCAACGAGAAATTGATAATGATGGCTTTAGTGATGTGCCTTTCATTTATTTCAGGTGCTATAGAAGTTTGAATGCGAACAGCTAACCAAATGAAGAATTTTTCGTGGTGGATGATACAAGATGAATGTAGTATCTTCAGAATCATGAGGTAATTTGAGAATGATTTTCCTGTTCTTAATCCTTTTTTAACCGGGTAAAAAAGTGATTTTCTAGCGGGGGGCGTTTTTCGCCCCCCTAATTATCTTCGCAACTATAATACTATGACAATGAAGCTTGCATCCAAAAATAGCATAAAATTATTTCTAATCACGTGATTGGTTGCTAGGCAACCAAAAATAGGGCATTAAATAGGGCATAAATTAAATAGCCAGCTAAAATAGGCTAAAAACTATCCAAATACTTTCTTCCCTGTTTTCCTGTTTAGGAAAGGCTTAGTTTGATATTTCATTTAGTTTTTATGAAAATATGTAATTCCTAATTAATTAACTAAATAAATAATGGTAATTCGATTCAATGCAAAATTTCTTGCGCAACGATAATACTTAAACATAATCAATTTCGTATAATTTGGGTAAAATCAAGTAGTTTCATCAATATTTCAAGTCATTGCATGATTTTTCATATAAAAATTGCTATTTCATTTGAAATATGATGCCATATGATTTATGACATCATAGAAATTACAAATTGCTGCCGTTAACAAAACAAATGTAGATAGATTATGTATCTTATGAAGTACTACTCATTGGGACAAATCGAATGGTACATATATTGATGCGATTCGACACAAAATGAAGAAACTAGAACAATTTTAGCGATTTTCTTTGTGACCACTCTCCAAAATGAGCAGCTGGTCATCACGTGGTCTGCCAATAAGCACTGAGATTTTTATTTTCTGATTGCCACGTACATTTTAGTAAAAGTCAGTAAGTCTCAGTGCTACAGCTATCATCTCAACAAAGCTTTCCAAAGCTAGTGTTCTTGGTATTAGGAGTTATCAATCTTTTAGATTGTTCACAGACTTTTGGGAGTTTTTTTTCTGAGATTTCAAAATTGTTTAATGGAAATTGTTGACGAGGGAGCATAATAACATTTCAAAGTTTCTGCATTTCCACAAATTCAGGCATAATTTTAGGGATAGAACGGGCGATGACATTGAGGATACGGAGCATTTTGTTCCTCTTTCTTTTGATGCTCAACGTCGAGAATTTTCGCTGGAATTATTGAATTACACGACCATTCATACAAATTACCAATCATTCATATGATTCTCTGACACAGCTTGCATTATACATTATGGTGATCGATATATTTCTAATGACTCAAACAGAAATACTGATTGTCGACTTGACTTTGCGATTCGCCCAAAAAACTGGTCTGTTTGATCAAAATATTTTGCAATGGTGGTAACAAACAGCCACAAAGTCCCTTAACCCTATAATTACCGGGGGAGGCACAAAGTGCCCGCGGCACAGATTATTTGAAGCAGTGTGGTCAGTTCGAGAGATACAGAGCTGAAACTTGGTGAATTTTCCTCAAATTCAATATACTAATCAAAAATAAAAAAGTTTTCAAAATGGTAGACACTGATCACGTGATCAACATCTTTTCAACACGTGGTCAGCAGTAAAAGAAAAAAAAGGACTCTTATTTTTCAGAATGATCACAGATCATTGAAAACACTACCATTCGATAGATCTTGACAAGAGCTTTCAGATGATATACTGTTTTATTCATTTTGATGACATCAGCAGTTTTAAGCTCAATGACGTAATCAATGTTTATGACGTCATATAAATAATAACAAATGTCTTAGAAAAATTTTGATGACCAAAATTGAATCTCTTGATTCGTATACATCATCTTAAGGCACTTCGGAGTAATTAAATTGGCAATTAGGGGTTTAAACTAAACAACGAAAAACTGGTGTATATCAACAATGAATATATGATATCGAAAAATGAGGCAAGCGACGACAATCATTGTATATTTCATTATTCATAGACATTCCAGTAAAGTTGACATTATTCAGTAGTTGACAATCCAGTTATTTCAACAAATCAAGTATAGTAAGACAAATCCATTAGTAAAACTAATTAATTAATTAATTAATTAATTAATTAATTAATTAATTAAGACATTTTGGGAACGTTTCGAAATTGCCTAGGTTCATCATCAGCAATTAATTAGGAGATAAACAATAATTTAGACCCAAAGATAAGAGTAAAGGGAAAAACAAGCGTGCTTTACATTTCCTTCGCGAGAGGGGACCCGAGATCAAGTCCCAAGTGGATAAAATCAAAAAAGAACTAAAAGGATAGATTACTGCTGGATCAGATCGATCTCGTAAAATCAAAAGGCTTTCGTGAATAAGCAAGTCAGAGATTATTATTGGCTCTGTCTGAATATATGATACATCCAATAAACTTAAATAGATATAATACTGCGAATTTTTACTTTTTGATGCTTTGTGATACATTATTGTCCATTTAAAAAGGGACAGTCAAATAAAAACTTCAATATTGTCAATTTTGCCAACAGCAAGCAAATACTGGAATTTTCAGTAAATTGTGACGTCATGGATGTAATGAGAAAAAAAGGACCCTCTTGTGTAGATTTTGTTACGGTACACCATTGTTCCAATTTTCGTCCTCATATCTGTAATGTTGGCGACTTTATGGAGGGGGCCACATTGTGCCCCCCTGGTACTACAAGGGTCCAAACAGCCCGGTATTAATAGGCTTAAGGTAAAGGCCATATTTTTCTTGTACTTCTGTCACATTAGATGCCAGGAAGTTAACCATCTTCAGTTTCAAGATCGAGTTGAGCTCGTAACTACAGTTTATTTTTTTGAACCTTGTCCAGACATCTAATGTCAGACAAATTCTAGCACGTATCAATTGATTTTTAAATCTACAGTGTAGATATATGTTTTTTTAATGTTGCGTGTCTTCTTATCGGTCATGGGGTAGTCATTATCTTTTCGCTCTCTCGCTTTTCGGTATCGTCTCCGTAGTGTAGTGTAGTGTAGTGTAGTGTAGTGTAGTGTAGTGTAGTGTAGTGTAGTGTAGTGTAGTGTAGTGTAGTGTAGTGTAGCAACTAGAATTTGTATAGTAAAAAGTAATATTGTTTTGTAATGATTCATATGAAAAGTCTTTGCACTATAGAAGACAATGCTTGAGATAAGTAAAACATTGCCATCTTAATTATAGCCCGATGGAAAGCCAACGGAAGCCTGTCGGGAAGTCATCGTTGAGATAGAGCTATTTCAAAGTACACTCCCAAAGCCGCTTAATTTCTCTCTCATAATTCCACAAATCTAATGACAGTCCAGGCATTGATTTAAGAAGTGTCTTATATTTAATTTAAAAATCCTTTCCTAGCCATGGGTCTTTGCGGTCGCCATCTATCCTACAATGCATTTTCTGGAGCCTTAACCCTAATCCATATGGGCTTTTTTCGAGCTACCATTTATGGGGGGGGGGTTCTTTCCACCCCCCCTCTGTAAACTGCCTTAGCCTGATCAGAATTCAATACAATTTGGCACCGTTATAGATCAGGTAATTTCTAGCATGTAGCGTAATTCGGGTGTGGCTGCCACGCCTTATAACGTCATAGTGACGTCATGAAATTTAAAATCAGTGAAAATCAGGTTTTGAAGTTAGATTTGAATTCAAAGAAGGTTTTCCATGAAAATTTGGTAGTTTTTGGTTCAACTCAGCCACAAATTTGATATGAAGATATCATTTCATTGAAATTAATGAATTTGGAGTGATATTTTGGCAGAAATTAGCCAATCTGAATGACGTCATTAATGCATTGAATTTGTTCTCTGTAGAAATAGACAAAAAGAAGCTGCAAAGTGGTAATACTCCATCACAAACGTATCATTGGAGTGTTTTCAATCGAAAAATTTCGAAAATATTCAAAAAGCTTGCTAATTAGCCCAAAATGGCAGCCAAAATGACGGCATCATCAAAAAATGCTGACATCATCAAATTCCAGAAATTCCGGTATCAAATTAAAGCATCTTGTTTACTGATTCATTTGGTGTATAATACTTTATAATTTGATCGAATCTTTCCATTCAAATCATCAAAAACAATGATTTTTCTATTACCTGCTTCTAAATATGGGCATGTCACGTGACCTGTGAGCTCTATTGTTTAAAAATTTGTTGATAAAAATGTGGCGAACAGACAATTAGTAAATGTCAGAGGAGTTTGGGGGACATAGGTGATGTCTTTTCAACACACGGCAAGAAAAACCTCGAGGGGGGGGGGGGGTGGAAAACACCCCCCATGCGGATTAGGGTTAAAAGTCCCATCGATATTTGCAAAAAACTTCCCAGTGCCCCAGAAGAACGAAAGAAGTCTCTCCACCTCCTGAGCTAATTTAGAAATGTCAATGCAACATATCAAATTTTTTCAATGGCAAGTTTCCTGTTAGCTGCATGCATGACAAAATGCTTTTGTTACCGACAAAAAAAAAACAAATCACTGCATCATGTTTCCACTGAATTGTACTTTTAAGGAAACCCTAGCGTCCAAACTTTGATATTTCGCTTTCTCAAATTTCAAAGGAGCCGTGCCAACCTGCATACCTTGTACGTGTCATCTTCTGTAATGCTGTTCATTTATCTTGCAAAGAATGCCCACAAAGGCTGCAGGTTGGCACTGCCTCTTTGATTTTCAATTTTCGTTAGAGTAGCAACAATCGTTCTACAAAAATTATAGGTAGAACAAGCATAATTCTGTAATTCTTACACAGGGGTACTCCCAAAACAGCATATCTAGGTGTCGGAGATATGCTGAAATGCCCCGCCACCCAATAGCCGGAAGCCTACCTAGTTGGGTCAACCCTGTACCATTCTGATAATGTCTGTCAAGAGCTTGTTGCAAATGCAAAGATTACGATCAGAATTATGTATCTCTCACTACCCCTACCAAAACTTAGGAAGTCTATGAGGGAGCCATTATAGTCCCTTTAAAGGATTTGTTTCAACCAGTATGCTTTGCACGTGACGTAGCGTCCCCTAGGTTGTCTTTTTTGTCGTCATTTCACAGACCACGAAGCATCAAAAGCTAACCAAGAGGGTTCACGTAAACCGGTTGAAATGACCAAGGAACTCATGTACTGGTGACCCTTGAATGCTTCAATTTCTGTTTACAGCGATTATGCAGCTGCTACACCATCCACCAATGAAGGAATGGCAGCCGCCTCAGCGGAAAGGTCAATGGAAGATATTTGTGCGCAGCCTTTTCCAGACCTTCGAGATATATGTGGTAAGTAAATACTGGTGCTGCGTAGCAAGGGAAAATTTGTAAACAAAGCTTCGGATATCTGAAAGACATAGGGAGTTGCTTTCCCGAAGAGCACACGTCAGATCCGTAAGAGCATTCAATCAAAGTATACCTAGAAAACAAATGAATGTGATCAACTGTATTGAAGTTGTGACTTCTAATTTTGAGGCTGTCAAATCGATTTGCGTTCAACTGAATTGCATTCTTCTGTTTTACGAGATTCAACAGTGCGGTACAGAATTCACCTGTTGTACTGTCGAGAAAACAGAATAATAAACTGGAGCGTTTCTCGATCATCGAAAAGTGATCCACAAAGAGCCTCTTCCTATCTCAACAAAAATTGAAATAATTTGTATGAAATGCTATCACCCTTTCTTTCACCATAATTGCTTTAAGGGAGCCCTGTCAGAACTCAAACATGAATATTTTTCATATCAAAATATTCTAAATATTTTAGATTGCAATGTTTAAGCCGGCATCCAAATTTGGATGCCCAAACATCTGACAATTCGTTGAAACATGCGCTCGAAGAATCAAATTTTGCCCTACTTGCCCATGAACAATTTCTTTCTGTGACTGAGGCCCCATTCACATATATCCGGATATTTTTGAAAAAGTTAAGTATCTTTTTTCAAGTCGTTTTGGGTCAGCGTCTACACGGTAAATGCGTTTTTGGTCACCGAAAAGAAGATGTTCAAAAACGCTCTCCAGAGTGGATCTTTTTAAGAACGCCATTTTTCTGTTGTCTTGTGGACGGGCGAAGACGAAACTTTTCGAAACCGCTGACGTCATAGCATCAATGTGCTACGTATCAGAGCATGCGCACGGATCTTTGGAATCACGCGAGGGTATTTTGTTTATCTGATTTCGGATTTAAAACATCAAAGCGTTTTCGTGTGGACGGGGATGGTTTTGAAAACTCTCGTCGTGTGGACACGAATATTTTTTTACGGATAAAAAAGATGCGCTTTCAAAAACGTCCGGATATATGTGGACCGGGCCTCAGCCTATTCCTGTCTATTGTAACGTAGAAACAATCTTTGATGTCAGAACCCAAGAACAGAATAGCATAGGTTTCAAGACTTCAAAAGGCCGTGGAAAGGCTATTGCGACTTTCTTATCATTGAATTGCTCGGTAAAAGCTGTAGCTACCTCGCTATGTGTCTACCAGTGAACATTTCCAAATTTTTGAGTATTTTCTAGATTACATCTATGTTTTAAATCATTTGAGAATCCGGTGTCATATGTCTCAGTTACGAGACAGAAGAGTATTTGATAGAATATTTTTGACATTTATAGACTATGCTTTTCTTGAACAGTTTCCAATGTTGTGTTTTCCTTACAAAGTACAGAAATCATCTGAGTTGAAATGATTTTCTCATTGACGTATGTGCTTCATTGTGTCCAGGAGCGACGTCAGCCACTAAGAGTGCGTTGGGCAAGAAAACGGAGCGAACAGAAATCACGGGTCTTGAGGGTTGCTCCCAGAAAAATCACTGTGATGACGCCCCCTAAAACTTTAAAAAACGCCCATTTGCAAGAAAGAGATAGGATAAAATGTTTTATTCATCATGGATTCAACATGAAGTCATGGATTCAACATGAAGTCATGGATTCAACATGTATCATAGACTTCATTTGCAAGCATTAATTCTCCTGAAACCATGAAGGAGGAAGCAGAGATAAGTTAAATCTATCTTAAATTACTCTCTCACGTCTTATTGAAGGTGTGGTGGCGCAGTGGTGTAATCCTCTGACTTTGAAGCCAGAACAGTCTGGCGGAGTGGGTTCGAGACGCGATAGGGCCTCACCACTTGAGCGTCATGACAAGGGGTCGCGGACTCGATTAGCTCTTAGCTACTTCTGCGATCCCAGCACCTGGCGCTAAATACCGCAACTTCACCTTTACCTTCACCTTATGATGATCTATGAAATAAAATTCCATATGGTTGGCTGCAAGCTACACAAACCAAGCGATTACGACTGATGGCTGAGTTGAGACCTTTAGGAAACGAGTACAGATCCTAAGAAGGCTGTAACGAGTCCCTAAACCTTTCTTCATGAAGTATAGATTGATTAGAAAATTTATCCTCAAAAAGTGGGATGTTCATGTCCACCACAGTCCTGGCGCCACCTCTAATTGTGTCCTATATTTGCAGAATCTTTTGAATGGCCAGAGAATTTAAGACTGGATGATCCTGATTTATGGCCAAGTTCCGATGACTCTAGTGTTCCAGAAAGTCCCGTTACAGTTTCGTCAATAAATTCTCAATGTGCAGATCCTAGTCAGCAAATTACAGGTAAGCCTTATTCATCATCAATTGATTTTGGGCAGCACGAGTCGAAGAAAGAGTAGAGTCAATTTCATTCTCAAACAAACCGAGCCAACATATCGAGAAATATTGATAACAGGCCTTTCTCCACATTTTGAATGCTTCGTGTTCTGTCATGAAATTCTCTGACTTTGCAGCCAGAACAGTCAAGCAGGCAGGGCTCGATACCCGACAGAGCTCCTTTCCGTAACCGTCACGACAAGGGGTCGTAGGCTAATTAGCCCTATACTGCCTGGCCTATCCGGTACGTCCTTTCTTGGTTCGGGGACAAAACAGCCCCACCATCTAGCTCTTGACTGGCAATAGCTAGAGGAACCAATTTTGGTGTGCTAATAGCCACCGGCATGTTCTTTCTGAAAATTTGAAAAAATCATCTAAAATTAGCCACCATTTCTGCTCACATCGGCATTTTCCTTTGTGAGGTAGGAAAAGCTGCTAGATTGGCCAAAATCAGGAAAATCTCGATAAAATCAAATAAGAAGCACAATTTCCATCCAAACGTGAAAATTATGATAGAATGCATCAAATAACACTACACTGGAAACGAAATTTGCAAAATATTGACACTTTGCCACTTTTTCGTGACAATTGTGATTTGAGAATTTGCAATTTTTCCAGGGTCAGACCCAGAAAATGATCTTGATCCCTCTCACTTGATAAAATATTTCAATGAAACTTTCTGAGAAGTTGCACAATAAGTGACCGCAAAATGTCAAAGAATTTCATGGCCATAAAATTTCTCTGAACTTATTTATTTGAAGTTGAATTTATTTTAACTTATTTATTTATTTAACTTACTTATTTATCTCTTAACTTAAGTTATTTGAAAAACCTACTTTGTCTCCCAGCCAAAATAGGGTTCACGATTGCTACTTCTGTGATCTCAGCGTTTGGCCATAAAAGTCGCATCTTCATCTTTGCATTCTTAAATCCGGAGATTGACACCTGTCTTGCAACGGCTGGTTCAGCAGCAATATTTAATTAGATTAAAAGATAAAAGCTGTCTGCTCCCGTCTCCAACTCCTCTCCTATCATTGATGTTCATCTGGAATTGACAAAATATACTTACCCATGAAGTTGCTTAGTGATGACAATTGAAATCATTCAATTCAATATTCTAAAAACAATTCTACAAAACGATAGACAAAAATTGAAATGCGTTATTGCAACTGCATTTCACGTTCCATGATTGCTTGATGACAATAAGTTGTTTACAAATGATTTCGTTCACCCCAGCTGCCGCCTGGTAGCAATCGTTTTGAGACACAGTCGATGCTCGAGACAATCTCCACATCTTCACATGTTGACATTCTGATTTATACTTTGGGATGTGATGTGGCTTCGCCAGAACTATGACTTTTTACGGAACAACAGACAAACTTGGTATTTGTAAGCAATTTTCAGGTTTAAATTTGCCTTTTTTTACCTTTTGCAGAAGCTGTTTATCAGACAAACCCAGTAAAACCCGAAGCTGCAGCCAGAAGATCAAATCCAAAGAAAAAGCCAACAAGGAATAGGCGGAAACCTTTAGAAAGTAAGATATATGTTTAAAAACCTTGTTTGACTTATGTTCATAATTTCCGCTGGCAGAAAAATGACCTGCATTCATGTTGTAGCAGCTCAAAGCACAAGATGCCATTTTGACATGGGATAAACCTTCAGAAAATTTATGTTTGCTTATGAAGGAAATTTGAAAACATTTGCAAAAATTACTGTTGTAGTTCCCATGCGGCAGTAAATGGGAAACTATAGATTAACATCCAGTCCGAGTTTGAAGTAAACTGCACGCAGAGACATTCAGATCAATAAAGCCCTCGAGTAATATGTAGTTTCGCAGATCAATTAGAGACAAAAATTGAAAAAAGTACTAGACACCATTCTCAACAGTGTAATTCCTTGAATAATCAACAATTATAACAATCCCGGAGTTCTCTTTCTTAACACCCGAACGCTAAAATGATTTTTGTGATTTTCCTCGTTGTCTTTCGAGCACCAGGAACAAAAAGTAAATTCAACGTTATAAAACAGTCATAGCTGCAAATGACTAAAAAAGGTCTAATGTATTGACCCAATCATAAAGGGATTCCTGACAGAGAGCAATGAAGAAGATGCAAGTTTTTTGCGGGCGATAGATACCCTCTGCTCATGTATCGACTTGGAATAGAATATCTCTGGTAATTGTTTGAAACTCGACGCCTTATAGCTCTGTGACAGAGAGGAAACGGAAAAAGGGCGAGCCTATCAAAACATCACCCTCGATCATTAGCAAACATGCCAAACAAGCAGGCCATTGTGCTACTTGGAAGATTTTACTATCATGGAGGATAACAATGATTTTGATCTATTGATTATTGAAAGTCTACTAATTTTGCATGATAGACCGTCCCTTAACGCACAAAACTCGTCGATACCCTTCGCGCTGTTCTGTGTTATCTTGACTTACTGGCTTGACAGGTTTTCATAATCAGTGCTATAAAATCAGCACATGAATTTCTTATCTTTAGCTGAGGATGGCACAGAGCCTAAACGTACTGAATAAATTGGACATGTCGTATTGAATGTTTTCTAACTTATTGGATCGGATTTGTCACTAACTTGAATTTGTCTGCTTTCGTAATTAATGGATATTATCGAAAGCAAAGTGGTTACGCAAAATGAAACTGTTCGTCGTCACACTTGTCATAAAATTCGATGAGAGTACTTGCGATTCTGTGAGGAGGGTTCTTGCTTTTTTGCAACGTTTTGCGGTGTTCCTGCGTTCATACAGTATTGATTTTAGCTTTACTAAACCGGTAAATACTGCTGTATTTGCGTTATTAGTATCTCATTGCGTGTAGATGCATCGCTTTGGAGCAACCGATATATTGGCGTACTTTCATTTCAGCGAAAACTCTGCTGGCGAAATCTCTCGTGGAATGGCTAGAAAATCCAGATTACAACCCAGATGCAATAAAATGGATATCGAAAGAAGATGGCTTGTTTCAGATCACAAATTCAACGACAATATCGAGCCTGTGGGGAAATGAAAAAGGAAATACTAAGATGAATCATGAAAAATTAAGCAGAGCATTACGTCATTATTACAAAGACGGTACCTTAGAGAGGATCACAAATAAAAGGAAGCTATGCTACAAATTTAGTGAAGCAGCAATGGTCAAATTTAAGGTATTGCAAACAAATAACTCTTAAGTTGCCACAAAGACTTAGTTTTTATTTAAATGCAAATATAGTTGTACATAATGAATCAGAAAAGCTGCCTCCCGTTTGGAGGGTCGTGGCTGCTGGAATATCAGGACGATGATATCGTCGAGAAATATGTTTGGTGTCTCAAAAAATAGTTCGACGTTTCATTAATTGCCAAAAAATAACGATATGCTGAATGGGCACTTGATTAAGGAACCCAGCTTCTGAGATTTTAAATTAATTTTTTCATACCAGAATCTTGCAAATCCGGTAGAAGTTCATGGAGTTATGAGCCTTTTGCAGTTCACAGTTGTGCGAAAACTAAAACCAGAGGCCTCGCAATTGCATTTTTAGTAAACGTGCCAAATCAAAGAGGCAGTGCCAACCTGCAGCCTTTGTGGGCATTCTTTGCAAGACAAATGAACAGCATTTATGGAAGATGACACGTACAAGGTATGCAGGTTGGCATAGTTCCTTTGAAATTTGAGAAAGCGAAATATCAAATTTTGGACGCTAAGGTTTCCTTAAAAGTACAATTCAGTGGAAACATGACGCAGTGATTTGTTTTTTATCGGTAATTTCTGTTGTTTCTCAGTTGTTTCAGGGCAAGCCAAGTGGGATTTGGACAGGTTTTGATAACCTAATTTTCAAGCGTATGGCTCCTTTGAGGAAAAAAACACTCAGTCTGTTGCTGATTATTTCTTAAACTACTGTTTTTTGGATACATGAAATCTGAAGCAAATCTTGACGATGATCGTATTGTGTATACATGTATGTAAGGATTGAATTACTTTAGAAGTTTTATTTGACTTGCTCTGATATGAAAGAGAAGTATGACATTGGATAACCTTCTTCTACCTCGATCTTCGAGCTTTTTGTCATTACAAGTTACCTCGGGGTCTCTGGTTTAAGCTGTCGCACAAGTTTTTATCTTCGAGAGTTCATAACTCAATGAATTTTTAACAAATCTGGTCTAAGGCAGTCTGTCCCCTTCGAAGAATGAAAATAAACTCGATAAGGATTTCCATTGTACACTCCACAATTATGTGCTAATTCGCTTTATCCAAAGAAATCAAGGTCATAGAGACGCAGTGATGCATGAATTTCACTCCAACGTAAATAAGGTAAATAAAGCCGTTGCTAAGGTCAGAACAATAGGGGACAAACTGCCTTTAAAGTCAAAGGCACAGGGTTACCTGTCCATGAGCCAGTTAATCTTATCGTTATTTTACAATATCTAATGAAACGTCGAACAATTTTTTTTGAGACACACTGCACAACTGTTTCCGAGGGCAATGTCTGGAAATATTACCCCACCCCCCAAGCCGTCAGTACAAAACCATGGTTGCGAGGTCTTGTACAGAGGCCGAGGGTTAATACTTTGCGTGTTTCGGTGTAAGTTGTTTGAATTAGATTTTTAAGCATGGAATATTCATATCAATTCACCAGAGTGGTACAAAATGAGGTCTAGCATTTGGTTTCTAAAGTTTAGGAAATATGACAATGGCTGTAAACTTCGCGGCTGTAAACTTCGCAGCTGTTTAATTTGATAGAATTGTCTTTAATGATGATGAAGACTCATTTTCATTAATCAAAAGTCAATAAGATTAAAATCGACAAATCTGCTAAAAAGCATTCTGTCCCCACATTGCTATGAACCATTATGGTCTCCGAACTCGTATCCTGAGCTAAGATTTTCCGTTAACTGCAAAAGCTACGTTGAACGCGAGCGACAGGAAAATATAAAGTTTATATCAGTATATCAGTATGAGATTGGATCAGTAGCGAGCTACCTTAACCAATGACTTGTGTGTGTTTTGAGCTAATTTGTACTGTTAGTGCATCACCTTAAGCTGTGTCCTGGATTTGAAATGTTTCTGTAGCAAGGCACCCGTAACACTGTAGGTTGATTTGCACTGAAGGTGGCTAACTACAGAGAATTTGAAAAGCGATAAGGTGTTAGTAGTGCCTTTATTTGCACTACAGTTGTTAATTTTCTCAATAAGAAGTAAAAATAAGTCCCAAAAACAGAAATACGCATGATTTTCATAAGAAACTGCCTTTAAGAAGCTCAGACTCTAAGAAAGCCAAAGGTTAAGAGACTCCTGCATGTTTCTCATAATTCTCATTTGTTTCCTATATCACATTACTGGGAAAGCATTGAAAGTGCCTCGAAACAACTATTTGGAAATTTTCATGAAGAGGGGGGAGACACCACATATATGATAGCCCCAGGAACCCCCCCCCCCCGCACTGGCCAGACAAGTTCCGTATAAGGGACTGTTCATTATTTGCAGATGGGCTGGTACTGAAGAGAAATACTTCTAGTTCCAAAAATCTTCTTGCCTACCTGAATAGGTGTCTGAAAAATTATCTAGCCAACAATGTTCACATTGAAAACAATCTTACTCAACTCCCACTAATAAAAATTATCTTTATGTCAAAAATGTAAATCTTAAATGTTAATAGCTGTAAATATTTTAAATATTAATGACAAACATGAAAACATATTGAAGTGGAAAGTACTGATGATTTTGATAATGAAATTGACAATTTAGGAATTTAAAAAATTTAGCATTAGTTTGTGCGAAAATCTTGTTTATCCAACCTTTGAAGCTGCATGAAAAACTTTTCACCCAACCTCTTTATGCCAGAAAATTTATTTACCCAACCCATTTCTCTTTATTAAGAAGCCCCCTGTGAATAATTAGCTGTCCCTAAAATTGCATGTAATATGTTAAGATGACTCAACGAACGTTTTCCTCTGGTTTATTTTTCCAAAGCCCTCTTGCTGGATACGCCCATATTCCTTTATCAGTGATAGATTAACTTGGAGCATGTCGATTAGGACTCCAAGTACACAAAATCAAGCCACATTAAAATTGAAATTCAAAGTTGTTTTATATAAAGACTGCTACTTTCACTGTATTTGATAAGGCTTCATAGAAAGGGGCGTATTTCTCGATTTGAGGGAAGAGGACCATCAAGGGGTGGGGATGGGATGTCACAGGGCGGGGGTGGGGGATGTCACAGAGAGACGAGTTAGATGCTAAGTAGGTTTTTTTACCGTAGTCAACTCCGTAGATTTCTACATTAAAATCGAAGACTTTCGGACGGAAAAGTTTCGACGGATAACTTCGGACGAAAATCTTCAGGACGCTTTTTCGGAGGTTTCGGACAAAAACTTTCGGAAAAAACTATATTAAAAAGCAATGTGGATACTAAAACTAATTGCGATTCCATCATAAATATCAACTTACGGTTGGTACATGACGATCATAACATCTATTGGGACACTTGAATGTAATCTTCGTTAATATGGAGAATGGTAAAACCAGCTGTAAGTGTAAACCAAATTAAACGGCAGTACCATGTACGAACTAGTTTAAAGAAACGCTTCAAGGAACCAAAATTTTAAGTAAAAATTCAAGAAACATAAGCACAACTGGCAAAACATTGATTAATTAACAACTTATGCCACATTTCTTCGTTCTTTCCTATTTCCAGTGAATTCAAAACATTCAGAAGAAAAACTTTCGGACATCACCAGATTTCGGACAATTAATCTTCCGGACAAAATTTTGTCCGAAAGTTTGATCACTCGAAAGTTCTCGATTTTAATGTACACAGTTTCAACTCATTCAAAAGTATAATATGGATATTCCATTCGTTTTGGGAAGTTGTAATATTTCGGTGAGATTATTTTTCAATGTAAATAATTTGTCATGAATATTTTAAAGATACCTGCAGTAAGCAAGTGTTATTGTTGATAAGATATGAAATATTTTAGTGATACATACAAAAATATCGACCCGCTTTTTATTTTGTCTTTGTTGTCGTTGGAATTGAAAGGAAGCTACGAGGTCGCCCAAAGCCCAAGTCTGGCAGGTCACTCAAATTTTAAAATTTGATGAACAGGCTTCAAACGATAAAACACGGGAAAAGGTTACAAGGGGGGCTAGGGCAATCTTTACCGATTTTATGTCCCAACACGTAGAACCCCTCCTAAACAGTGCTATGTATCCACAATCGATTTGTTTTTGTGGCCTAACGAGGCAAAAGCTGCAAGAAAATCACTTACTTTCCCATTCTAAAATATCTACTTGAAAAGAAATTAGATATCTTAACTTTCTACTCACCCTAAAATATTTTTCCTAACCAAAAATGGTCGCTTAGCTGCCTGAAAAGTCACCATATTACGCCCAGGAAAGCAAAAGATGAACAAGGCTCCAAGTATAACGCTGCAGTGTACCTAATGTGAAATCATTTATAATAGCTGTTCTTCATGTAAACTAAACATTCTGGAAAAACCGAAACCTGGCAGGAAAAAGCAATGAAAACCTTCGCGGAATAATTGCAGATCCCCGCAAATAGAAATAACAATGAAATGTTTTGCATAACAATCAGAGAGCACGCCTCTGAGTAGTTGATCGATAGTACGTTGCTGGCCTAATGAGCAGCCTTACCCTGATACAAGAACACGGTCAGTCTGCTTTTAGATTGGTATTTTCTTGTTTGTGGTTGTTTCGCAGCACTTCATTGATTCGCATAAATCGAATATTGTTTGTTAATACTATAGTGCGCTATCTGGTACGTCCTTTTTTGGTTAGAAGGGGGGGGGGCAGAAGCCCCATGCTCAACCCTTGACTGGTAACAGGCAGAGCCGCCAAATTTGATGTTGTAATAGCCTCGGGTATGCACTTTCTGAAAATATAGACATAAATCTAAAGTTAGCCATCGCTTCTGCTCACGTCAGCATTTTCCCTTTTATGGTGAAGAAAAGTGGAAACATGATAATTAAGATATAATACATCAAATAACACTACGCTACAAAATAATTTGCAAAATATTAAAGTTTTGCTACTTTTTTTCGCGATAAGTGAGATCTGAAAATTTTTCCCAGGATCAGTCCAAGAAAATTGTTTCCCTCCCCCCTAATTAGTTAAAATATTTCAATGAAACTTTCGGAGCAGTTGCAAAACAGGTAGTGGCAAAATTCAACAAGTTCAGGGTGGTGGTTTTTCTATATGTCCCTAACATATTTTCACCATTTTGATACCATGCTATGGTATCGTGTCAATCCAGCCTAAGGTTGTTGCAGCCATTTTAAGTCAGGTGATCAGTCTCTTGATAAAACATCATTCGGATTTGTTGCCCTATTCGTGCAATCGATGTAAAATAAATGTACAACAACAACAACAAAGCCGTGGCATGGATACAAAATACATACTAAAGTCAAAGCTGTGGTTTCCAAGCTATGTTCAAGTCACTTCTATGCTTTCGACAAATAATTGCCAACTTTGGCTGTCGATTAAAACCTCCGTTTACATGATGCTGACAGTATTTCAAAAAAGGAATGAAAGAGGGCCGGCCGTTTTGGTCTCCCACCTACATGATGCCAGCAGAATTTCCAAATTCTGCCGACAGAATTTTGTGTCACCTAGCAAAACAGCAAAGTTTATGATCCTGTGGACTTGCTACAAGTCTCTATCATGGGAAAAGTGGGAGAAGGAAAACAACCTTTTTTCCTTTCCCTTTTTTGCGCGAGAGAGGCTTGTAGCAAGTCCAATGATCCTACCGTTTTCAAATTTTGCCGGCATCATGTAAACACAATTTACCGGTAGAATATTATACAGCTTTCGTGATGAGGCTAATATTCTCAATGCTCTCTGTTATCCTTACTGTTTTCGTTGCTTGATCTATCCTGATTGATCATTAATATCAGTTGCTACTGTTTATGAAAATAGAATGAAGTTATACTAGCATCGTGTAGACGGGAGGCCAAAACGAAACTTTTCATGTCCTTTTCAAATTCTACCGGCATCGGGTAATCGGCATCGGGTAATCGGCATCGGGTAAACGGAGTTTACTTCCAACGCTTGGCACTATCAGTTGTCAAGAGTGGTCACTTTTTTGGCTTAGAACAGTTGCTAGAGAGTTAACGAAACCAGGACGGCAACACCTGCAAGGACATCATCTGATGTTCTGCAAAGGAAGTATTGTTTCTATACGCTACCTTTGATATGTCATCAAAAGGCCAAAATGAGGCCTCCCTATAACTCAGAGATGCCTGAAAACGATATTTATTTTTCTTTGAAGGCAAAGTTTCAAAAAGACTGAGTTTTACTTCGGAGGCCTGGATCTGCAGTACAGAACGCCGGAAATAGGACGTCCAGCAAGTTGTAAAATTGAAAAGACAAATGTAGAGCCTCTCAGGGGAAGCAAATTCGTACAGAAAGGAATAAGTCTTTTGAATCTAAAGTGCTGAAATAAATGCGGTATTGAGTTGCAGTTGCCTAAAGTCCATGTTAGGCTCGTAGCAGCAAGACGCGGACGCTTATGGCACGCGAAAATCACAAAAACCTGATAAACCTAGTTTATCACTGATAAACTAGGATTATCACTTTGATAAATTAGGTTTATCGCGATAAACTAGGTTTATCAACTGATAAACTGGAATTATCAACATTTTTTTGATAAACTGGGTTTATCAAAGTGATAAACTCAATTTATCAACGACAAATTTGATAAAGTAGGATTATCAACTGATAAACTAGGTTTATCGAATCCCATTGTTTATGAGCTTGCCATTCAGTCCCGCTATATTCAATTTGAAAGAAAACTTTGAAAATCGTCATCATCGTCAAAACCGTTCATCATGATACCATCTTCCATTTTGACTTTGTGAGCTCAGGTTTGAGCGCCAAAATCATAAATGCGCACCCGCGTTTAAAGCGCGTCTTGTTTACGAACAATAGATACACAATAATCTCATAAACAATAGAATTCGATAAACCTAGATTATCAATTGATAATCCTACTTTATCAAATTTGTCGTTGATAAATTGTGTTTATCACTTTGATAAACCCAGTTTATCAAAAAATGTTGATAATCCCAGTTTATCAGTTGATAAACCTAGTTTATCGCGATAAACCTGATTTATCAAAGTGATAATCCTAGTTTATCAGTGATAAACTAGGTTTATCAGGTTTTTGTGATTTTCGCGTGCCATAGACGCTGTTGTAAACGCAGCTACTTTTTTATGTTTTAGACCATTCTAATTTTCCAGCCTTTTCCCTCCCAGAAAGCTGCTCACAGAGACAAATTCCGTAAGAACAGTTTGCGTTCTCGCATTTCTATCATTTGTGAATGTGCTCATGTTGCATATTGATTCTCTCCTCGACGTCCTATTTTAGGGGTGGGGCCTTCAAAAGTATACTTTTAAGGTTGTCAGTTTCAGAATAGAGCGTACAGTAAGTCTCTCGAGACTTGCAAAAGTTTTGAAGTTGATTTCACCTTGTAATTTACGCCCTCGAACAAAAGAACCATGCTGGCGTCTTCTGGACTCACGTCTTCTTGCTAAAACAGCCTGTTGTCTTACTTGGTACGTGACGGAAGATTCGGCGATTGAGTGAAACCACAAAAGATAACGATGGCAGTTTTGTTATCTAAAGAAATTCAAAACTGACCTAACTACAATGCAGTATGGATAGGGTGCTACAAAACACAAATTCACTACGCTATAATAAACACTAGTGCTTTGCCAAAATTCTGAATGTTTCGTTATTCAAATATATGGGAACTCCTATCAATGAGCTACTATACCAGGGGGAGAAGGGGGCTCAACCTTGACCTACCGTGTGTGCCACTCGACTGGGTGTCTCTTTTTCGCTTAATTATGCAACTGAGTGTTTTTCTCTGATGAAAATTATGGGACAGCAGGGTAAAATAATTGATAAGAAAGTTATGGGACAGTGCATCACATAAAAAACAAAGGAAAATTTGTAGACTTCTCTTGGAGAAATTTATTACGGATACAAAAGGTTTACGAGACCGTGTTAGGGTATTGAGAGGTTTTCTACAACCAATCACTTTAGTCATGCACGCCCCTCCTCCTCCATGGTGCAATTGTGAGTAAGGTAATAAAAGCACGGGCACGGGAGACTAAGTTGCTAGATGACTTATGAATGTTTCTTTTAAATCATACTTGATGTTATATTTTAGTTTGTGCCTTTAGGGAATCAGGTGGTCAGACTTAAGGTCTAAACCTACACGCTCGTTTGAAAGATTTCTTTAATCCATTAATACGAAAACTACTAGCTTCCCAGTGCAACCTCAACAAAAATGACAAGATCTGAAGGTTTTTGAACTGATAACAGTGACAAGAAAGTTACAGTCATTTCTAGAAGCACTCTTTGTCTTCTGTCCGGTTCATTCTTTAGAAAATTTGATTGGTATTTTTCGATCTTTGTTGGCAGTTTCCAAGCAAAGATATTTCCAGAAATTATAGATCTATGAATAAGTAGGCATCCGAGAAATCGAGAAAAGAGAACCAAAAATAATGAAGGACTTGCGGAAGATTAAAGGAAAAGCCCAGGGTTGGTATAGTTATTGAATATCCAAAACATTACACCATTGGGAATGAAGTGTAGTATATTTCCAACTTTTTCTCTCTTTTCTTTGTGAAACTTTCACATTTCTGCAAAATGCGTGAAATGACGCCATTTCCCATGAAGTCACTTCACTTGAACCTGAACAAGCCTGCCAGATGTTTTGATATGCCATTCACACTCCTAGCCTCCTTATTGCACACTTAAAGGGAGTACAAAGATCAGCATGCTTTGCACGAAGTCAACGACTTGCTCTCCACAGCTTCCAGAATATCTGACTGTACGAAATTCACAAAAACAAAAACAAACGGTTGCAAAGGCTGCTGGTCTTTGACTCCCTTTAAATAAAATATGAAATGGCGACGGCGTTTGCCAAACTGATGGAAATCGTGAATCACGATTGGAGTTCGGCAATAAGCAAGGTTGCTTTTGAGAATGATTTCATAACACTCGAACTTGTCCTTTAAATAAAAAATATTTTAAATTGATCCAGTGTGTAATCTATCCTGGCCTGCCGGAAGTTTAGAAATTTGTCTGGCTCACCCGTTCTTGCAATTATTCACAACGATGCTATTCATCAAATCTCAAGTTGGGAGTTACTTCGGCTCCTTTGCTGTTGTCATTTGATGCAAATATTTGGATCAACTCATTTCAAAGTGTGGTTTCCATATAGTCATTGCAATCGTTTGAATGGCTGTAAACGACCCAGCAATATGGATCGTTGCGATCGCTGGTGGATCGCTGGAATAGAGCAGGTTTCTACAACAGCGATTCTGATCGTTTTGATAGCTAGGATCGTTCATGCATGTTTCCATAAGACCACTAGGATCGCCAATGCCTAGTTTCCATATAATCACCACGATCGTTTGGCTTGCTGTGAACGAAAGCAATCCGAATGGTTGCAATCGCTGGACTTGTGCACCACGATCTCAACGATCGTAATGGTTATATGGAAACCAGTCGTAAAGTAAATCAACTGGGTTAAAAGCAAACTTAGCCGGGGGGGACTGGGTAA
Organism: Aurelia sp. 4 Dawson et al 2005; assembly: GCA_964019985.1. Classification (NCBI taxonomy): domain Eukaryota; kingdom Metazoa; phylum Cnidaria; class Scyphozoa; order Semaeostomeae; family Ulmaridae; genus Aurelia; species Aurelia sp. 4 Dawson et al 2005. Next base: position 1,622,736 of record OZ026510.1, read on the forward strand.
TCTAAATACAACCCTTTGTATTTGATGTTTTCAATCTATGCAACAAGAGGAAGGTAAGTGGCGCCTGCGGTTCTTTTGTGCCATGTTTAGATTATGTCCCGATATCTCCATTTATTTACTTTAACTTTCTGCTTCTAACTAAGCAAGTGAGACAAGAACGCAGGGATATTCCCTACATTTACAACAGGAAAGGCGTTACACCCTTGTTGTTATTAACGAAATCAAAGACATTCTGGTGCGGTTTTTGGAATTGCAATGCTACGTACAACTGCTATGCCTATATTGTCATATTTGGTCTTTTGGATCAATTTCTCATGTAGATTTTGGAGTTGATTTATTAAATTCTGTGTCAATCAAAGTCCTGTGATATCACAAAGAAGTTTAGGGGAACTGTTTGAAACAGTAGTAATTGTTTCAACGAGTAATTTGTGTTGGAAAACGTGACAGGAAACTGTAATTTACATCAATCGAAAGAAAATATTTTCTTCCACAATGTAGCCGCATCCTCTTGATATTGTTCAGTGTACATTCCAATGCCCGCGCGCCACATTTATGTGGTGGCGCGGCATGAAGGAAAATCACACGCCAGTGGTTTCTGGCTTGAAATTTACACTGTTTCAGCTGCTGGGAGTACCAGTTAGTTGATAAATTATAACTTTTGGCGTAAATTTTTATGCTATCTAATTACTGGCGGCAGTATGTGGCCGGCAAAATTTACGGAATGCCGACTGGGATATTGTATGCTATCTTCTTCTGAGATAATGCAGTTCCTTTTGATGAAACTACTATTATTTCCAGTAAATTTTCTCTGTTACATCACAACAAAATGATGTAGAATTTCAAAAAACAAATAACGTCAACATTCGAGGTCTTCATGGAAAATTGACCTAGACTAGCCAGAAGTGAAACAGTGGGCATAAGCTCTGCATGAAGTATTGTCTTTGTCAAAAATGTTACCAGGTTACCTGTGATTCAATATATATATATATATATATATATATATATATATATATATATATATATATATATATATATATATATATATATATATATATATATATATATATATATATATATATATATATATATATATATATATATATATATATATATATATATATATATATATACATATGGGCAAGGGCATAGTTTGAGCTGTGTGAGGTGATGTGACGCATTCCAATAATCTTTTAAAGTAACAAAATTCGAGTAAATATTAGTATATCTAGGCTACACACATCAGCTTGCGTTCCTTTGTGAATGACACATTGTAAACGATATTTGGTAGAAATCTATTGTTGCATACCCCGGCAAGCATCAATATACCGGGAAGTAAAAAAGAACACATGGCGTTTGAAAAAATAGTGCTCCCTGAATATCAAAGCATTAATATTGGAAACTGTCTTGTTATATTCCCAGTACGTTCAATTAGGTGAAATACGTTTCCCGGATTTAACTGCCAGTTCTGTCTTTTTGATATGAGAGATATTATGCATAGAGCTCCTTTGTAAACCCCAATAAAAGACGAGTAAAATATATCAAGTTACGCTACCTGACAATAACGAAACTTAGTAACGATAATGAAGACTTCGAAATCCTGCCGAAGGATAGCACGTGCTTGAAAGTTTGAAAATCTTTGCTGTAGGTTGCTGTAAGGTAAAAATAGCAGGGAAAGTTCTTGTTATTTTATGGAGCGGCAATTTTTAATGCTGGTCACAAGGGCAGATGATAAGTTCACAAAACAAGAGAAATTGCACACTACAGAAAAAGTCTCTCCAGTCTTTAAAAATTTCAAGTTTTTCTCGAACATAGAATAAGTTTTCGCACCCTACCATCTAAACGACAACGGTTCAGTACCTCATCCAGTTTTCATTGTGCACAAAATATAGATATATGGACAGACACCAAGTTTTGCCAAGTTTTCACGGTAACTATTTACAAGACCGCCGAAAAGATTTGGATGACCTGGGGCAAAACATGCCAAACGAGGCACCCTATGAGCGAAGTGGGCAGACGGCAGGGGTTTACCTTACTTTTTGAAGCCCCATAGACCCCGAGGCAAATTGCTCCCTGTGGCTCCCCCTCTCAGCGGCACTGGCTATTTGATCAGATATTGTAACATATCATTGCTTTGGTACATTGAGAGCAGAAGTTTTTCAAACGGACTACATTCTATCTGACTCACCCTGCATATCTTAATAAACCTATAGAAACTCAAAAATATACAAAGAGGAAAAAAATTACATCTTAATTGGCTCCTTGGAGCAGGGCTAAAAAAATTTGCCCTTCCTGGTAGCAAAACAAGCACTTTTGTTCTTAGTACAAACTTTCTCCTTCTTTCCCTGTATACCGCTCCATTCTATCTCCTTTCTTTCTCTCCTTTCTTTATTCCTTTCCCTTCCTTTTCTTCCCTTCCCTCATTTCTTTCAAATCTCTTCCTTTTCTTCCCCCTTCCTTCCTTCGTGGGAAACATGAGAACCTCTGCTACATTCCTGGTAGCGTCGCTACCACGCTTATTCGTTTTTGAGTCCTGATTTGGGGCGGGACTCTGGCACACTTCTGAACGAGTGTGCAAGGGAAATGAAGCACCGATGGAACGGCTTATGTTATGATCAAAACTGTCTTTTAACCATTATGTTGTTTATCTTCCGTGGGATTGCAAAAAATGATTGATAACATCGCTTTCCTTTGTTCATCTCTTGTTACACATAACTTGAGGTTTCAGACCGTATTTCGTCCATAAGTTCCTGCAGTGTTATGATCAAAATTGTTCTTCATTTAGACCAAGAAATTAAGGCGATGCTAGCAAGGGAATTGGATGAGAACGTTCGAGTCTTGGAAACGATCTACTTGCAATAGGAAGATGAATTAAATAAAATTGTCACTTTCAGAAATACAATTTAAAATTTGCACTCTATCGGTACTAATTAATTGTCACAGCAGTGGTACATTGGATAATAATAACTCACAGGGACAATTGTTCTCAGGGGTATATTGGCTTCCACAAAGGGGGGAATGGTAATTCAAGAAGGTCGCCTACGAGCAGGAATATGGTAATGGCTGTCCCAAAAGGTGTACGGATTTGGTTGGCTCTATAAGTTTGGTTTCAGCAGTTATATAAATCATTTTTAAGCACTCTTAGAATGTTCCTCGATGGTTAACTGGGGCATATATACCTAATCAGGTGGCATTGGTGATATTGGTACTTCGATAAGAGACATTGTAATGTAGAAAGTTCAAATTTGCATCCACCTGCAAACCAGAACTTTGAATTTTTGGCCTAAACAAATTCTTGGGGCGCAGCGGATGAATACATGATGGCCTTCAGACAATCTAAATAATGTTCGATGTTATCTTGTTCTGTTTGCCAGATATCAGTTCCCAGGTATTCATTAGGCAGTCTCTTAAAGCCCTCCGTAGACGGAGAGGGAAATGCTTAGCAAAGTGGCATGAATGTCATTTGCTCAGGAAAATTCTCGCCGTGTGCGGATGATTTTTGCTGAGGAAATACTCATTTGTGCAACTGAGGAAAATATCTATCATGTTTAATAATTTCTGCCATTCGTGCCAACATTCTCACCGTCTGCGGTGTCACTGAGAATTTTGCGCACTGCCTTCGGTGCTCACGTGTTCACACTTTCAGCCGCCACAGTGCTGTGACCTGTGGTCGATACCATGGCAACATGAACACGTGTGCACCCAACACAGTGAGCAAAATTCTCAGTGATACCGCAGATGGTGAGAATCTTGGCACGGATGACCGAAATCAGTAAACATGATAGATATTTTCCTCAGCTATACAAATGAGTATTTCCTCAGCAAACATCATTCGCACACAGTGAGAATTTTCCTGAGCAAAGTGACATCCATGCCACTTTGCTGAGCATTTTTCTTGCCGTGTGCGGCGGCTTAACTTTGCATAACTTCAATTTTGATATGAAGGTTCGTAAAGAATTTATGCCAAAAGGCTAAAGTTCTGGTTTGCGGTGGGTATAAATTCGAGCTTTCAAGATAAATATTTCTACTCTCAAAGCGCCAATACGAACAAACGAGGAATTCGCATTCAAGTGAACTATCGAGGCACATTTTGAGAGGGATTAGCCAATGATTAAATGGTCTATTTCATCCAGCATTCCTTGCACATGTCGTTCATTCATTTTCATTTCATTTTAACTTATTTATCCAAGGTTACCCCGTCAATCGAAGACTGCTTTTCAGGGGGCCGTGCTTAAAATCTAAAAAGAAATTTTTTCATCGTTTAAAAACCCTATCCTAATTACAATAATGCATAAAATAAATCAGTAAATAAATGAATGATACAAAGAAACAGGAAAATAAATCATTTTTTTATAAATCATCTTTTCCTTGCTATTGCCATTTTCGTGGCCCATGCGAATGGCAAAAATAAAGGCAAACCAAGAGACAGCACGTGCATGGAAAGCTGGATGAAGCAGAATCTGTAAAGAGATACAATCCCTGAAATTCAATTAACCGAGATTTAAGAAAAGAACTTGCAGCGAAAGAATTAGTTCATTGCCTTTCTTTTGTCTATGCCATTTTTCAGGCCTATAGAGGAGAGAATATCCAGACCCAGCTGACTTTTATGAGGGCTCTTTTAGTCGCTTGCTACTATAACGCACATTCGGCCAATCACATTTACGTTACAATTAAACGCAAATGTAGTCGTATTCTATCATTGCTTGCATCCTTTATCGTACAATTCTCCAAGCCAAGAATCAAAATTTTGAAAATATTTTTAACAAATTTGTCCAGGTACTCTTCATTACTGAGATGCCAAAAAGCTATTGATCAGACGCTTTAAACCCCCTTTGAATTCCCTGTGAGACCACAACTAACGGGTCCCAAAAAATGAATCGCTACTAATCTACAAATGAATTGGGAGGGCACAAATGACAAAATCATCACGTATGCCTTTCACGTGACACGTGACGTGGACGGTGAAGTTACATGATGTACGTGTACTGTTCGACAAGGGAATAAATTTGATTTACGAGACATAAAAACAAAAAAAAGGTTCGTTACATTTTTGATATTTTGTTGACTTTTCTATCAGACTGTACAAAGGCGTTCTGATGTAGTGTTGAGAATCTCGGACACAAAAATTTGCGATTCCATCTCTTTAAGGCTAAATTCAGATCGCTAGACCCAAAAAATATGTACATCTTGTTGGGGACACCCAGTCGTTATTAAATGCAATGTTATTAAATGCAATGGTAGGAATACCTTATACTGGCTCAACATAATTAGCTGGATAGAGTCCTTCTTTACCATTACATCGTCCTCTGCACCAACCTTGTGCATCTTCCTCGCTGAGCTTTGTGAAGACGTCTCCAGCATTGAAGGATAATTCGTCATCCTCCACAGCGCTGTATGTATACAATGCACGTACAGGGACACCTATGATATCTTCGTCAGGCGGCGGTTCATCCCACTCATCGTCCGATCTATGACAAATTAATGACAAATTGAGCTTAAACACTTAACTACGACAGAAAAGTCAAACAACAACTGTTAGATACAGCAAACACTCATACGAAAGAAACTGCGGATCAAGAGCCTCTGGGCTGAATATTTGCCTAATGTCAACCTTATGGCTGTAACTGCCGCATACGCAAATTTTAAATGGGATAGAACATCTAGCATTGTAAATAGGGTAGAGATGGTCTTTATTAGCATCTAATAGCTATTCTTCTAGCCAACTGTAAATAAATTGTATTATATCAATATATTATTATTATATATTTTATTACGCATAAGAAAAAATTCAGAAAATATTTTATTCGCGCGCAAAATTCAAAATGCGATTTCCCTAATTTCATACTGTTTCCATGGCTGTTAGAATCGGCTGCGCTCTCCTCATTCCCATTCTCAAATTGCGAGAGTTCTATTACCGGATGAGTGAAAGAAAGCTTAGGCGTTTGGCGGGCTATGGAATAGGATGTATGGGCCGGTAATTAAAACTGAAATGTTGATCTATCACTCAAAAACTAAATTAGATGAGAACATTTATTTCTCAATATGTCTCCAATAGGTCTTAGTTCTCTAGAAACAAGAATCAAAGTTTTAAGCCTAGGTTGTTACAATTTCGAGGAACTTTTACTACTGGCTCAAAACTATCAGTTTCTTTTACAAATGTCATGTTTCCAGAATATTTCTGAACAGTCTCGAAAACTGTTTGGATTATAAAAACGTTGCTTATATCATGGTATACAAACCCTGTTTTGAAGAAGTATTATGAAACCAATAAGGCTGTTTTGTGAAACGAGTTTCTTAAAAGTTGGACTTAACTGTACCTTGAAACAGTGCCAATTTCAAGGGGATTCGTAATGTTGGTAAGAGACGTCTTAAAGCACTCAGAAGTTTCCATGTCATCCGTGATGATCTTACCATTATCAATAAGTGCTATCCTTTCACTCATAGGATTCTTATTTGTAAGTAAAGGCTTCACAGTTTTCCACAACTATTTATCGTTTTCTACCGATTTGGACTGGATTAATCCAAACAAGTCAATTTTCGCCCTGATTTAATGTTACCACAATGTTTCTTTGGCCATTGAATTTTCTTATATCTTGTTCACGCGTAGTTTTAATTTCGATTAAATTGCAAGATGTTTTATTCATGCGTGACTTGTTATTGGCCTTTGATATTTTTGTTTCAGTTGGGGCATTGGTTTCCAGTGTTTCAAGGAAGATTTGTTCAAAATCCACATATCGAGAAGGGTGATTAGAAATAAGCTTTTCCCAGAGCTCTCTATCAAATTAGACTGGGAAAATTTCCCGTAGTCTCTACACACCATCCTCTTTGAAGGAACCTTGTTAAGTGTTGTTTTCACGATGGTATAGATCATGTGACGATGGTCACTAAAACCATCCTCAAATGACTTGGAATACATGAACGAGTGCTCACAGTTTGTAAGTATTAGTTCAATGCAGCGGCGATTGGGAAGATTGAATCATTTTGGGTGTCTGATCAGGTTATACAGACTATGCTCTTGAACCAATTAGGACAAATCTTTATCATCTGGCTCAAAGTTAAATTCTCCACGGGCCATTAAATTGTCAACCCTAGAAAATCTATCAATCAACTGATATGTCTCGTCAACAAACAATAGTGCGTTTTGCTTTGGCGGCTTATAAATGGCCAGCATCGACCATTTTTGTTTGTTTGTTTGTTTGTTTAGTTTTGTTTACTGTCTTGGAATGAGGCTGGACACTTGCAGTTAGAGCTCCAGAAATACTGGAGTATATCAGACATGTCAATATAGAGTTAGAATGAAGAAGACCATGCCAAAGGCAGCAGACATTCACAACACGGCAAAGAATATTCACGGGACAACACGCACATGCTAGTCTCGTTCAACCTCTTGTTAGGCCATCCGGTCTAGACTGCCTTTGATAATCATGCCGCAAAAATAATCTGTGCCGATTTCAGCTTTCTCGCTTCTTTTTTTAATGCCGGCTTCATGCATAAATGATCCGTGGCTGTAATCTGGCTATTTTGAGAACATGTTTCATATACAGCTGACAGAGTTTCTAATCACTTTGCATGCATAATTGGCCAATCTCGTGGCTTGACGGAACTGTTCCACGAGACAACATCATTAATTCTGTTTCGGTTTCAATTTCCACGATTTCATTTAAGTTGGCCCCGCAAATGAAAAGAACCACTCTGCAGGGGCTATGCTAAGCTCTAAAATATTACATCGTTAGTTGAAGTGTCTTGCGAGGAAAACGTCTGTCCAACTTTAGAATCGCCCATGATATGCGTTAGAATCGCCCATGATATGCGTTAGAATCGCCCATGATATGCGTTAGAATCGCCCATGATATGGGTCAGAATCGCCCATGATATGCGTTACAATCAACCATGATATGCGTTAGAATCGCCCATGATATGCGTTAGAATCGCCCATGATATGCGTTAGAATCGCCCATGATATGCGTCAGAATTGCCCATGATATGCATTAGAATCGCCCATGATATGCGTTAGAATCGCCCATGATATGCGTTAGAATCGCCCATGATATGCCTTAGAATTGCCCATGATATGCGTTAGAATTGCCCATGATATGCGTTAGAATCGCCCATGATATGCGTAAGAATCGCCCATGATATGCGTTAGAATTGCCCATGATAGCGTTAGAATCGCCCATGATATGGGTCAGAATCGCCCATGTTATGCGTTACAATCGCCCATGATATGCGTTAGAATCGCCCATGATATGCGTTAGAATCGCCCATGATATGCGTTAGAATTGCCCATGATATGAGTTAGAATCGCCCATGATATGCGTTAGAATCGCCCATGATATGCGTCAGAATCGCCCATGATATGCGTTAGAATCGCCCATGATATGCATTAGAATCGCCCATGAGATGCGTTAGAATCGCCCATGATATGCTTCAGAATCCCCCATGATATGCGTCAGAATCACCCATGATATGCGTTAGAATCGCCCATGATATGCGTTAGAATCGCCCATGATATGCGTCAGAATCGCCCATGATATGCGTTAGAATCGCCCATGATATGCGTCAGAATCGCCCATGATATGCGTTAGAATCGCCCATGATATGCGTTAGAATCGCCCATGATATGCGTTAGAATCGCCCATGATATGCGTTCGAATTGCCCATGATATGCGTTAGAATCACCCATGATATGCGTCAGAATCGCCCATGATATGCGTCAGAATCGCCCATGATATGCGTCAGAATCGCCCATGATATGCGTTAGAATCGCCCATGATATGCGTTAGAATCGCCCATGATATGCGTTAGAATCGCCCATGATATGCGTTAGAATCGCCCATGATATGCGTCAGAATCGCCCATGATATGCGTTAGAATCGCCCATGATATGCGTTAGAATCGCCCATGATATGCGTTAGAATCGCCCATGATATGCGTTAGAATCGCCCATGATATGCGTTAGAATCGCCCATGATATGCGTTAGAATCGCCCATGATATGCAATAGAATTGCCAATGATATGCGTTAGAATCGCCCATGATATGCGTCGGAATCGAACATGATATGCGCTAGAATCGCCCATGATATGCATCAAAATCGCCCATGATATGCGTCAGAATCGCCCATGATATGCGTTAGAATCGCCCATGATATGCGTTAGAATCGCCCATGATATGCGTTAGAATCGCCCATGATATGCGTTAGAATCGCCCATGACATGCGTTAGAATCGCCCATGATATGCGTTAGAATCGCGTTAGAATCGCCCATGATATGCGTTAGAATCGCCCATGATATGCGTTAGAATCGCCCATGATATGCGTTAGAATCGCCCATGATATGCGCCAGAATCGCCCATGATATGCGTTAGAATCGCCCATGATATGCGTTAGAATCGCCCATGATCTGCGTTAGAATCGCCCATGATATGCGTTAGAATCGCCCATGATATGCGTCAGAATCGCCCATGATATGCGTCAGAATCACTCATGATATGCATCAGAATCGCCCATGATATGCGTTAGAATCGCCCATGATATGCATTAGAATCGCCCATGAGATGCGTTAGAATCGCCCATGATATGCTTCAGAATCCCCCATGATATGCGTCAGAATCACCCATGATATGCGTTAGAATCGCCCATGATATGCGTTAGAATCGCCCATGATATGCGTCAGAATCGCCCATGATATGCGTTAGAATCGCCCATGATATGCGTCAGAATCGCCCATGATATGCGTTAGAATCGCCCATGATATGCGTTAGAATCGCCCATGATATGCGTTAGAATCGCCCATGATATGCGTCAGAATCGCCCATGATATGCGTTAGAATCGCCCATGATATGCGTTAGAATCGCCCATGATATGCGTTAGAATCGCCCATGATATGCGTTAGAATCGCCCATGATATGCGTCAGAATCGCCCATGATATGCGTTAGAATTGCCCATGATATGCGTTCGAATTGCCCATGATATGTGTCAGAATCACCCATGATATGCGTCAGAATCGCCCATGATATGCGTCAGAATCGCCCATGATATGCGTCAGAATCGCCCATGATATGCGTTAGAATCGCCAATGATATGCGTTAGAATCGCCCATGATATTCGTTAGAATCGCCCATGATATGCGTTAGAATCGCCCATGATATGCGTCAGAATCGCCCATGATATGCGTTAGAATCGCCCATGATATGCGTTAGAATCGCCCATGATATGCGTTAGAATCGCCCATGATATGCGTTAGAATCGCCCATGATATGCGTTAGAATCGCCCATGATATGCGTTAGAATCGCCCATGATATGCAATAGAATTGCCAATGATATGCGTTAGAATCGCCCATGATATGCGTCGGAATCGCCCATGATATGCGTTAGAATCGCCCATGATATGCATCAAAATCGCCCATGATATGCGTCAGAATCGCCCATGATATGCGTTAGAATCGCCCATGATATGCGTTAGAATCGCCCATGATATGCGTTAGAATCGCCCATGATATGCGTTAGAATCGCCCATGACATGCGTTAGAATCGCCCATGATATGCGTTAGAATCGCCCATGATATGCGTCAGAATCGCCCATGATATGCGTTGGCTCTGAAATCAACTGATGAAGACCAATATCAGATGTTAGCGGCTCAAATGACTTCCCCTCATGTCATTCTTCCACCATTGAGTTGATCGGCAATTAAAATCACCGGTGATAACTACGCAAAAAGGATTTTCAGCCTGCATTTTAGATAGCAAAAGCTCAAAGTTAATTGAGAAATTATCGAAATCACTCTGGTCCTGACTTGGACGTTTTATTATTGCTGTGCACATGCGGCAAACCCTTTGATAATATCAATGTTCATTGATTATCCTTATTATCAACAGTTTCTCTAACGCTGGCAAGAAACAAAAAAATCATATAGCTAATAAGCTAATTAATGCCAACAAGATAATTTCATAGATATTTACAATTTCCAATACCAAAACCTGCAAAAATCCTAAATCTTAAAAGAAAGCTCTGTGCAAACTGCAGATGCAAGAATTTTCATGCCATAAATATATTTTTTGCTTGACATCAGCTAGTATGTTGGAATCTCCAATTTCCCTCGGAAATGAGGACCACAAATGATGAATTCAGTCCTGAAAATTCTCTACTCCGTATGTTGTTGTCTTTACTTTTAGCAGCCGCAAATGATTTTCACTTCTCAAACTGTATTGAATATTCCTCTCAGCAAAAAAAATTTTCCATAATGTTGGGTTTACATTGATTTTCGTTTTGAATATTTCAATCATTAGCAGTTGCAGATTGTGCTGATGAATAGTTCCATATTTTTTCTTCAATTTTTCTAGCTCTGATTCACTATCTCTGCATACCTATCGCAGCGCTCTTTCGTGAATGCGATTAACACTGAATTAGACTGCATTCACACTGACACAATTAAACCAGCTTTATTTAAACCAGTTTAAATTTCAACCAATCAAATGACTGGCTTCGTTGGATTGACCAATCAGAAGGCCCTATTCAAAAACCTAATTTGATTTAAGCTGGATTAACTTGAGGTGTAAATGGGGTATTAGTTGCTCAGTCATGAAACATCCATACAAGTGGACAATAATTAAAATGCGATCTTATCGAAGAATTCACTAAATGTTCGGATGTGATAGAATCAATGTAAACAGACAAGCGAGCAAGCGCGAGAAGCTTTTGGTTGGCCTTTTATATAAAAATTATCAACATGTCTTTTGAAACTTAATTTCTTATCAAACATCACACCAAATAGTTTTTCGTAATCACTTTCATTAATGCTTGACTTTCAAATTGTGAATGCTGCTTCTGTACTTTCATCACCAAATATCATTAAGTGGAATTGGTCACTATTTCGTTCTACAAACTTGTCTGAAAACCATACAGTAGTGTCCCGCATATAAGAAACAATGGTTTCCATTTGAGGTCTGATTTGTTTCTTATAAAGTGAGATATAAAGTTCAAATCAGGGTAAAGTTTCTTAAGTTTCTCATTAGAAATATCATGTACTGTCAATGAACTACTGCGACACAAGCTCCAATTGTCATATAAACTACACTATTTTGATTTGTATTTGTAAATTTTCAATATCAAGAAAAGGCACAATTATTCAAGGAAAGTACTTTTTGTTTCATTTGCATGCAAAAATATTGTTTTCATTTGAATATGTACAGTCTGATTCAACTGCAAAGCTGAATTTTTTATGCTTTTCAAATTTCTAATACATTCATAGTTTTTTGAATAAGAAACAAGCCTGTTTTCAGACCTGCACCAGTTTCTTATAAGATGGGGTCTTTCCTTAAAAATCAAGGTCTGGTGTTTCTTAAATCCATGTTTCTTACATACGGGACACTACTGTATTCTACCATAGATCTATCTTCTTCTAATTGTTTGATGACAGTGTCAAGATTTTTTTCTTTCAAATCTTAGAAAAACTACAACTAATATAATTCAATTCAACTAAATTATATTAGTTGTAGTTTTTTAAGATTTGATAGAAAAAATCTTGATACTTGATACCGTGGACTTAACAGTACCAAGATTCGGATGGAATGCAAAGATTGTGGTATATCAGCATAGTAACATATCTTTGTGCGATTGGGTCAATATGCAGACAATACTAAAATTAATGCGTGTAACAAGAACCTGAAAAATATTTCTCATTGGCTGGAAAAGACTGTAATGTAGCTTTAGAACGGTTTGTCAACAACTTTATAGTGAATGCAGATAAATGCCATCTTTTGGTTCTTGGGCAAAGGTTTGATGTTGTAAGTAGCTTTCAAGAGAAGGTACTCGGCGTTCAAATTTATAGTAGACTTGCCTTCGATAATCTTGTCTCCAAACTGGACAGAAAGGCTAGCAATAAACGATAGGCACTTGCTCACATATCCCCACATAGGGATCAGAGCAAACTAAGAACCCTAATGACGGCAGCTATTACCAGTCAATTTCAATACTGCCCTTTAATCTTGATGTTTCACAGCAGGTAGCTTCACCAAAAAATAAACAAAATACAGGAGGGAACTTGTTCGGGATACTATCAGTGAAAGTATTTTGGATTTTCCCCTGCAGAGCCAGACGCCAGTCGAAGCGCTTTGGAGTCTGCGCAGTATCGATCTGAGGGTCATTGCCCTTCATCCTTCCTTTGTTAACTCGCGCAGGCCCCAAAACGCTTCGCTCATCCCATTGATCAACGAGCCAATCAGAGTTAACGTCTTTTCCTTTGTGATTCACAAAAGGGGGAATTCGCAGTATCCCGAGCAAGGACATTAAGAATTACATACAAGGATAATGAATCTACTTTTAGTGAGCCATAAGAGAAGGACTATGGACTTACTATTCATGTAAAGAATTTTCATATTCTTATGACTGAGTTGAACATAACTAGAATGACTTGAATCCTTCATTCATGCAGGAGCGGAACAATGATGAATTAATTCAGCGAGAAGTGAGATCTGTGACCAACAAGATGGAAAGTGTCTGAGTCAAAGATCCACTGTTATGGCAAATGTTACTACCAACGATACGAAATTCACAATCCCTTGTCCAGTTTAAAACAAAGATAAAAGGTTGGAAGGGAGGAGACTGTCCTTGCAAATCGTGCAACATTGTTATTCAGCATTTGGGCTTTTTCCACTGGCTACTTTTAGATATCTGCATTTTCAATGTTTTTTCATTCGGCATTAGCTGACACGGTAATTAATATTTTTCGTGAGTGGGCTACCACAATTGGAGAATTAAAAATATTTTCCTGCCCGGAATAGAACCCGGGGCCTTCATGCCAACAGACTCTCCGATAATTCCACTGAGCTATTCAAGCTCAATGAAATTACGGAGAAATCCGAAGTCATTCAGATCTGCATTTTCATGCATGCATTTTCAATGTATGTGTTTGATGTCTTGTAACTATTGCATCCGCTATTTTTCTTACTTAATATTCTTATTTTGAATTTTAACGTTGGAACTAATTACCTTATTACCGAATTGATCTGGTTAAATCAGTTGAAATACGTATTTGACCAAAGTTCCACATAAGCTAATGACATTTTGCTCCCTTTCAAAGTGGCGAATTTTACACCATTCAAGTAAAATATGTCCTTATAACTATAAAAATTTAATAAAAACGTTCAAAAGATAATACAATCAAATAACGTTTTAATTTTCACTTCAACAGAAAGAAATTGCCTGGATGGCCTTCAAATGAACGTCATTTCATTTGTAAAAGACCAAACTCCTACTTCATCTTCATCGAACGGCCAGAAAACCAAAATAGCAGTGGCAGGAGAATGTTTCTTTAGGTCTTGAAATTCTTTCACAGTTGGCCGTTCAGTAAAATAATTATACAAAATCAATTGAGATGAATCTAAGACAAATGTTGTTATGCCAAAAGGCACTTTCTTATATAAATACTACAATAAAGATAGCTAGCCCTGCTTTGATTTGACAATGAAGGATATATGTGGCAAAACCTTAGCAGACTCATTTCACCCTGCGTCTTCACCCTGCAGATCCATAGTACCTCAACATACCTTACCACAGCAATTCTATTGAAAACTGTCTTGTTTTATTCTCGAAAAGTACTCGAGGGAGGGGGGGGGGGGTTATCTAAACCTATCATCTGACGAGGACGTCCCATCTTGCTTGAAAATTGGTACCCATAATTCTGTTTAATCTGGTGGAATTCAGGGCCATAATTCAGGAAATCGAATGAAAATCTGGGCCATAATTCCAGAAATTATGAAAATTCCCCCGAAAAGGGTACCAATAATTCTTTGAAATTTCTGAAAATTGTGAAAATGATACCCATAATTCCGTAACGATTTGGAAAAAAGTACCCCTAAAAATGGCACGTCCACGTACCACGAAAAGTACCATGGTACCTTCCCCTTAAGTTATGTCAAATTAGGTTCAGTAATTTACTTGGCTTTAATCGGAAATTCATTCCCGTGGCGATGGGAGATTTTCTCCAGAAAGTCCCTTTCGAAAACTTGCAAAAACGAGTGAAAACACCAAGCAATATTTCCCTTTTTCTCCTTTCTAGCAACAATGACCCTTTGATTTGTTCACGTATTTTTTCCTCGTGACAGAAAGGAATCCCCCTGACTAAGTTATTCATATCAGGGGGAAGACTTTTAACACGTCAAGATGACAGCCCGTGCTAAACGTGCGGAAAGTCATCGCTGTGATGTGAAAACATTAGGAAACTTTCTTTCAATTTTAGAATTTTAGCAAGTTATTCACACTAGGGGGAAGACTTTTCAGCCCGCCAAAAGGAAAGCACGTGCTAAAGCGTGCTTAAAGTCATCGCTGTGAGCCACGCATTAGGGATTCTTGCTTGTAATTTTACCACGGTTTTTAAGGTTTCTCAAAGGAGTAATTTTTAAGAAAACCCCTTAGAATCTGAACGGAGTGACCGACTTTAGCCAGGAAAATTTCTACAAATAATTGAACATGTTAGTTGCTCAATCAGATATTGCAAATATCATTGCTTATATACTGAGGGAGCAGTGGCCTTTCAAACGCCGGGCCTTTATTTGACTCAACCGGTATATACGTATGATCGTCCTTCTCTCAAATCATTCTACCGGTGCCTTAGCTGGCGAATCTTTCAAAGCAGGCTTCTATCTCACGTTGAATGAACGTATCAGAATTTTTCTCCTTCTTTTATCCCGTTGTGGCAGAAAGTCAAATGATTACAGTAAAGCACCATGACACTTTCAACACGTTAGTTAACTAGTAGCCCCAGAACTTTCCATTCAAGGAACCAGATTAAGATCTAGTTCGTAAAGTGGTGTTTTCTGTGTCATTCCTGGAGATTCAAGTTGTTCACTAATCAGCAAGAGTCTTCCCAGCAGGATGCATCAGTAAAATATGCTATGACAGCTGCATAGAACCTTCCTAAAGACCACACCTATGCTTTCATTTCAACTTTTTCGAGAAACCTATGGAGAATTCGACTGAAACAGTTGTTGCCATGCTGCATAATTAATGGATCATTCACTTACTTAGCTGGGAAAATCTGTTCGCCCGGTGACTGCCTGGCATCTGATTTTTACAGTGCATCATTTTTGTGACATGAATAACTTTAATCTTGTGTCATATGAAGAAAGCAATGTTCCGCACAGCCTTTGAGGCGACTCTGCAACACGCTTTGATGAGCATGGAAAGCCGCTTTACAGAAATCCGCCTCTCTAGAAACTTGTTAATTGGTCTGCAACGAATCGGGCTATCGAGACTCTGTAAAAAGTAATGGATTGCTCATATTCTTGGCAATGGAAAGACATACTAAACAAAACTGTCTGTTTTCAAGGCTTTGAAGAAGGCTCAATTCAAAAAATTTTACTAGATTCAGAAGAACTTCACTTTCCACTCTGCTAATCTGAGGACGTTGAACAAACTTTTCTACCAAACACACAATATGCTCGCCGACACACATGCTAAATTTGAAATCAAAAGGTTGGTCAGCTTTTCCGAAATAAAATTATAAAGTTTGGTAGCCTACTCGAACAAATGCAAGAAAAATTGATCAATCGATTACGATTGGCAACTGCAAAGAATCAGCGAAGTGCTCGCAAGTACGTGCGAAAACAAATTGGCAGTCTGTCGAGACTGACACTTCCAATCTATCTTTTTTCGTACAAATCTGTTGTGCTTGCACGAGCTTTGGAATGTAATTTTTGACTCCTAAGATGAAGAAAAAGAAAGAGGTTTGCTAAACAGTATGTGGCAGAAAATATACAAATTATTTCACACACCGCAGTGAAGTGCAACATGATGCAACCATGAAGGTTCATTCCAAAGCGGCTGTTCCTTCACGAAAGTCTGAAATCGTGAAATTATCCTGTGTCAAAGGAATTTCAAGGTTTCAGAAAAAGTACTGCCGATTTGGAATAAAGCCCCATTCTACTTTCGTGATTACATCATGTTGCATTTGATTACAAAGTATGGAAATTTTTATCAATTTCTGTCACACACTGTTTTGCAAACCTCTTTCTTTTTCTTCGCCTTGGGACTCAAACAATATATTCCATAGCTCGTGAAAGCACAACAGATTTGTATGGAAAAAGATAGATTTGCACTGCCAGTCTCGCAAGACTGCCAACTTGTTTTCACACATGCTTGCAAGTGCTGATTCTTTCGCAGTTGCTAATTGTAATCGACTGACCAATTTTTCTTACGTTGTTGTCAAGTAGGCTACCAAACTTTTGAATATCATTGCGGAAAAACTGACCTAGCTTTTGACTTCAAATTTGGCATGTGTGCCCGTGAGTATATGGTGTGTCTGGTAAAAAAAGTTTTCTCACAATCTTTAGATTAGCACAGTGGAAAATGAAGTTCTTCTGAAGCTAGGAAAAGATTTTGAAAGGAGCCTTCGCAAATACCGTGAAAACAAACAGTTTTGTTTAATATGTCTTTCGATTGCCAAGAGTACGAGGAATCAAATATTTTTTACGGAATTTTGATAGCTTGATTGGTTGCAGAGCAATTAACAAGATTCTAGAGAGGAGGATTTCAGAAAACTGGCTTTCCGTGCTCATCAGAGCGTGTTGCGGAGTCACCTTAAGGCTACTGTAACCCTATAGACAGAAAATTTTGATTTGTCGTTTTCATCAAAATCTGATGGTAAAAGTATATGAGAAGTATTTTAACCAACTTACTCCCAGAAAAAGCCATAATTACTTTGACATTTGGGCATTTCAAAAGAAGCAATCTTGTTTCTTAAAATTGTGGGAATAGACATTAGGAGATAAAAGTAAACTCATTTGACCTTCGAGCTATATTCATAATACCTCGTGCTTCTCTTGATTGACATAACGCTTTTGTTGGGGAGACGAGATACGCTTTGTCCGAGGAAACAAATGTGTCCCCCCGTGCAGTGGGTTAAAGCTCATACGCCCATCAGAGCTTCAACCCCAAAACGCTACTGCGCATGAGCTATAACCCACTGCACGGGGGGACACACAAGTTTCCTCGTACAAAGCATATCTCATCTCCCCAACAAGCTTTACCAAAATCACGCTTAAGCTTATTTTTGACCTTTGCAGTGTTCTGTATGCACTTTCATGCTTAATTGATTTTCAAGCATTTTTTTGCTTCTTTTTGATAAAAGCCTGATTTTTCGAAGCAGGATTTCAGAGTACTGTGAGTACTAAAAGATCTTATTTTGGTCAATCGAATCACTTAAAACTTGACATGTAGCATCACAAAGCCTATAACTACGAAACAGAGGCAGCAAATTTTGAAAGATCCTTCGGTCCGATTCTTACAAAGGTTTGAAAGTCAAAAAAGACATTTCGGACATTGGCATTAATTCAAAGTGGCATTATTTTAAGACAGTGTGTTTTTTTCAGAAAATTTGTGACATGGTTTTGCAGTAGAGGTCCATAAGTCTTTGGTAAAGAGATACTCATGGTCCAACAAGATCGATGGGGATGGGGGTATACAAAGAGCTTTTCACAAGGGTGGTCGATTTCACCTACAATCTGGAATAAGTCATTTGTGTTCTATTACATCAATGGACATGTAGCCAATAAACCAAAATCTGTGCAGAACACAATGGCCATGTGTGGCAAACAATATAGATTATAGAGATGACAGGTTTGTTTACGGTTACGTGACCCTGCGCCTTGAATTCTACGTCGAATGATGAGTAAGTTGGTTTGGTATGTTTTGGGGTGACTGGCTGAGTGGCTTACACCAAGATATCATGCTTATACAGCTTGAGATAGGTTCCGTACCGATTTTGAGATAATTCTATGCAATTGCAAATTTTCGTCACTTGTACCACATTGGTGCCACTTTGTACGCCACTTCGTGTACCATCTAGACTACTTTAGGGACAAAATTTTCTAAACCTTCATTCATATTCGTAATCAAAATGCTTGAAATGGGCTCTGTACCAATGCTAAGATAATTTCATGGAATTTCAATTTGCGTCACTTGTGCTACTTTGTGTGGCATTTTGTGTGCCACTTGGACCACTTTGGTGACAGAATTTTCTAAATCTCTGTTCATATTTGTAATCAGCAGGTTCGATATAGACCCTGTACCAATTCAGAGACAGTACTGAGCAGTTTCAATTTTTGTTCATTTGTACCAATTTTTGTGCAAATTGGACCACATTAGTGACACTATTTTTAAATTTTTGTCTATATTTCATAATCAGCACATTTGAAATTGGCTGTGCACCAATTTTGAAGCAATACTGGGAGATCTAAATTTTTATCGAAACTTTTGTTGATGTGACCTCCAAGGACATTCAATGACAGATGTTTTTTGTCGGTAGTCGGTAGAGCATGCAATTTTGTAAATGGAGCAGGGGGTTCAAGCAATCTAATAAATTTGAAAACAATGGTGCTATGTCAAAAACAGTAATAAGTGTATTATTCTCTGTTCTTTTCAGAACAAAAACCCTCCAACTCAGCAGCTAATTCTTTGGGCTCCCTTTTATTTCAAACATATCAATTCTTTTCAGTTTTTCAAAAGAGGGTGCAATTCTAGCTTCGCAGCTGCTCAATTTGCACTGTCTGGGGTTTTTTTTTCGCCACCGTAACCCAAGACCAAGCAACAAAATAGAAAGTGTGTTCAATGTGGCTTTGAAAAATTATACTCAAAATGCATTGAAAAAATTTCTTAACGTAATCAAACATCCCTAAAGCATGAGAGATTTTGGTGTGTAGACATTTGGGGGGATTGTTCCCTGTTTTTCAAGGGCAAAGTCAAAGTACTTTTGGTTTGATTCGCGACTTACATTTGCTATCCACCCATAGAAAACCGAAATGTAGCTGTGGTCCGATTGTCGATCAAACTATGTGCCTGATCTGGCATTTCAAGAAGTGATGGTCTTTTGTTCTCAACCTGAAGGAAACATACTAAGCTCTCACCTGCTTTCCCTTGTGTCTGTGACAAAAGGATTGCTCACTCCATTATATGGTGGTGTTTCCGAACTTGGTATAGAGTCGTGTCTTTTGGGAACTGCGTATGTGTTATCTCCGTTGATCTCATTAAAATTGTTCTCACTGAACACTGGGGTAGATGATTCACCTGGTTCCTATAAAAAGGAAGAAAATGTAGTTTATAGGCTCAATAAATGTTGTTGTCTCCCTTTTTCATTGAACTGATAGCGATAAAACTACGACTCATTTCTCTTAAATCTTTACAAATTTCATAGACTTTTTTTTCTTGTATATATTTATGTAATATTGTATTTAATTTGTTGGCTTGAATTAGCCTTTCTAGCTATGTAAGTTGTCAACCTAAAACAAATCGATAATATAATATATAAATCTGATTTGATATTAATCTATTTAGCGACGGTGGTCACGTCAGTCAAACGAGACGGTGAATTTGCGGTTTTTAGTACCAAGCCCTGGGATCGCAGAAATAGAGCAGACCTAATCGGGTCCGCGATCCCTCGCCATGACGCTCACGTGGTGGGGCTCCACCGAGTATGGAACCCACTACGCCTAACTGTTCCGACTGCAAAGTCAGAGAATTACACTACTGCGCCACAACACCTTCAAAATATTGACTTACAGTGCAAATACATAAATAAACTAGATCTAAAACAAAAGAATTAAAAAATCTTATCTACAAACCATCTAATAAACACTAATGCTAATTATAGCACGGAATCAGCTGTCACTGCAGGCACCGCCGATAGAATTTTTGGAAAATGCTATTAGTTTTGGATGATTTGACTTCAATAGAGGGTTTATATTTTCCTGTACAACACATAACCGGCTAACACGATTGTTATTACGTGATAGCTTCTAACTTTGATTTGTATCATTTAGTCAAAAACAGCTTGTCACTGTTATGTCTTTTGAGCTATTGTAAATCATAAAGGCATACGGCGGTTACAACGGAGACAAAAATGCGTCCTTGTAAGGTATTATACAAGGCTGCGGGAAACCTGCGAGAAATGTGTGATTAACCAATAGGGGAAGGCGGGGCTCTGCATTGCTTGGTCATTCAATCAGGTAATAATCAGTAGTGAAGTGATGTTTCACAATAATAAATAACCGTCCACGTGTTCTGATAAAATGAAGGTAAAAATCTCTTCCATTAGAAAGCAAGTACTTAGGGGCAGAAGTGAATCGACTTGAAAAAAGAATTCAACGAAGCTTGTTGCTCGCCAGCGATTTTTTTGCATCGAAATATTCAAAACAGTGAAATAGTTGAACTAGCATTTTATGCAGAACATTTTGAATTTATGGTCTTCACGTTTTACATTAAGAAATCCAAATAACTTAACCCACGTTAGGTCTAATCAAACAACATGTGGGTCCGATAGCACGATGTCTATTGCACCACAGATTTGGAACGGCCCAACAAACGAAATGAAGTCAGCAGACAAATTAAAAAGTTTCAAGGTTCTGACGAAGCAATTGAATCGTCCTTACTGCAAATGTAGTGCCTGTAAATGCCTGCCAAGTTAAGTATGTAATTTAGAAAATATTAATTTTGTGTATTGCTATTCTTTATTGTAAATTCCATTTGGATTACTACTTTAACTTTAGAAAATCTCTCTGTTCCTTCATTTTCTTGCCTTCACAGACAATTTCTCATTTCTCACCTTCTTACTACATTATAATAGAAATATTTGTGGCAATAATGAAAATAATTCAATGAGCAATGAGCAAAATTGGCCTACCACTTCTTGCACTCTCCTAAATTGGATCAGCTCCGTTGTACACTCTACGTTCAATAAATGAGACATTAGCAAGATTTCAATTCTTCAATTCTTAACTTGCGAAAGATTTTCCTCCTTTCGAATCTTCAAGATCTGCATTTCGATGCTAATTAAAGATTTCTTAAACGTTTTTACTTTTAGCACGATACAAATTTCAATAATATTTCCTCCTGTTCAATACTCATTGTTTCAAATTCAAAACTGTTTCCAATAAAATCATAAAAATACTCCTTTATCCTATTTGCAATAACACAAAATACAAGAGTTGGATCAACCCTGTTTCGGTGGTTACGATACTTCTATGGTAACAACCATTAAACTTTTAAATTACCTAAACCGTGCATCTACCAAAAAACAAGCTGCTCAAATAGGAAATTATCCCGGGAGCGGATCAAGGGATAAATCTGACTATAGCTCAAACCATAGTTACTAGAGACCGACATTTGCCGAAGGGCCACCTTAGGAGGAGTGTATGGACCGAAGGCACAGGGTATTGGGGACCGGAGGCGGAGCTCCCCGAAAAATTTAAGGGAAGACGTCCTTATTTTGAAACAAACTCATGGAAACAACCAACCTAGCTGCGAAGTGCACTTATGACGACGAGTCTCTTGTTTCCATGTGCTCTTTGACTTGATGATGGCGCCTCAGTCAACAGATACTCATAACATTACTCTGAAAAATAAGCCTGACCTTATTTAGGCCCAAACTTCGCAGTTGCTAAAGTACCAATCAGATTGCGAGATTTGGCAAAGAACAATTCTGTCGAATTTTCAATTTGAATGATGCAGTTGACTAGATTTTGAAAGAAGTTGCTATGGTAGGTAGCTGAAGATTTCTCTGGTATGTCTTGGTCTTAAAAAATTGAAAATGTAGCGTTGAAAGACTTATTTTTCACTCACCAGGTAAAGTGGACTTCCTTCTTCAGATTTATTCTGAGTTTCATTGATGAAACGTCTGTTTAATGTGGTTGTTATCGCATTTTCTCTCCGAGGAGTAACCATTGAACAGAGCTACGGCAGCCGCTCAATCATGATTCGATCGATCTAATGCAGGAGATAGGGCCAGGGTTTTCACTGTTTCAATATGAGTCCCTGTTAAGCAAGGTTAACCGCAGGGTAACAAGGGACTCATCGTCAAAAGTCTTATTCGAAGCCAATTTTTTTTTAGACTCATTTAGAGGCATGAGGACGAGTTTGGAAAATGACAAAATTTGCTCTTAATCTGCAGCAAATCTAAGTTTTCAGATGTCTGGCCTACCATTACGTTATTTCAACCGCTGGCCTACGGCCAAACCTAGCCTGTGTGAGGACCTTACGGTCAGTGCGGAGGAGTAATACAGAAAGCTTTCTTCTTCCGCACTGACTGCAGAACTGCACACAGGCTAGGAAGCCTTCTCTCTTTGTGTTCAGCGATGCTTTGAATTAAATTCGTCTAGCTTCTCATGCATATTCTTTCCAAAAAGCTACAAAGTGGCATGTTTTAATGACAGAAGGGTCTTTCGTAGGGTAGGGTGGGGGTAATGTGGGTCTAAATTGAAAAAAAACTTTCAAAATAAGTAGCTGGCAAATGGACATACAAATACAAACACGTTCAAATTTTTCGTTTCATAGGCATTCAATGTTTCGTGCTTCTTGCCAAAAAATCTCAACTGTGATAAAGGCAGTTACATGTTTCTTTAAAAAAAATAATTTGATCACTAAAATAGGCCCACGTTGCCCGTCGAGCGGGAAAAATAGGTCTATTTTCTAAACTTGAATAATAGACTTTGAGAGGGTCAATGAATAAGAAGATCAATGGAGTTTTGTTTCCAAACTATTTTCTATTCGGTAAAATTCCAGTCTGTGCATTATATACAAGCAATCCCGTTTCTGCGACTGCGACGAAAATGAAGCTGCCTTCCTCATGCGGTGATCCTCCATCTTTCTCACTCCGACGGCAGTGATCGAATCAGACGGTAACGATCAATGAAACCTTTAGCATCTTTTTTACTCCCATTTACTGGTTTAAGACAGCAACCATGATGACAGCAAAGCCTTTTTCACAATGTAGGCACAAAACAACGTGGTAGGATGACTAGAAGTGGGAAAGCATTAAGCCAGTCAAAGCTTCATTGAATTTGACTTATCGCTTAATTCTCGGTAGGCTGAATTCTAGGTAGGCCCGCTTTATCTCACCTGGTAAAAAATTAATATGAAGGAACCATGCATCACTCCCCCACTCGGTAGAAATGTAATCTACCCACATTCGAAACCAGAACAGATCCCTTGTCAAAATGAACAGTGCCTTGAAGAGAAAATAAGAATATCCTTAAGAATTCTTAGGAGTGCGTGTGACCGAGTGGTTAAGGCGACTGACTCGTAAACCAAAGGTTTCTGGGCAGTTT
The DNA here is from genome assembly GCA_964019985.1 of Aurelia sp. 4 Dawson et al 2005. Taxonomy (NCBI): domain Eukaryota; kingdom Metazoa; phylum Cnidaria; class Scyphozoa; order Semaeostomeae; family Ulmaridae; genus Aurelia; species Aurelia sp. 4 Dawson et al 2005. Next base: position 1,646,830 of record OZ026510.1, read on the forward strand.
GGTCGCTGTCCATAACTCTAGCCCGGGTCGACCAGAGCCATGTAAGGGAAATCTGGTAGCGGCGGCAGGTTGATGATAAAACATCCGTGGCCCCTGCTGGAAACAAGTCTCTCTCAGACTTTCACAGGCTAGCCACATAAATATGATTACCTCTACTTACCTACCTACCTACCTACCTACCTACCTACCTACCTACCTACCTACCTACCTACCTACCCACAAACCACCCACCGACCGACCGACCGACCGACCGACCGACCGACCGACCGACCGACCTACCTACCTACCTACCTACCTACCTACCTACCTACCTACCTACCTACCTACCTATCTTCCAACCTACCTACCTACCTACCTACCTACCTCGCTCTAGAAATCAACAGTACGATAATGTGCGTAGGCCTGGTATTCCTCTTGTTCATATGCTGATTGACGGTGAACCCTTGACGGTTAAGGTGAATCAAAATCAGTTCTGATGAGCAATGTCGCAAGAGAATATCGCTGCTTCGTGAATCAACTAGCATAACAGTAATTTGAAAACAGAAGGGGTATTATGATTATGTTCAATAAGAGACTGCACAAAACTTTGCGTTGTAGCAATTTATGGGTGCATGGCAAGATATTTTGGCATTCCATCTACAATTACAGTCTTTAAATCTTGAGATGTCCCTCTTCTTTAGAGCCTAAGTTACTGAAAATTCAAGGTGAATTATTTCAGATGTTGTTGCAAAGCTCACTATAGGGGTTGGGAATGTTGAGGCGCGAGCGAAGCGCGCGCTTAACTTGCTACTAACTTAGATATTGTTAGCTACCACAGAAAATCGAATCAAAATGAAATTACACACTCACACACACACATAAACACGTGACACACGTGATTTGTAGTTGAAAATACAATGAATGATTCATGAACGCTTTGAAATCATAACTGAAAAAATTGCCTGCAGCTGCACTGAAATGAAATCTCTACATAAAAATACTGCATACATAGCTAAAGTGACTGCTTTGCAAACAAATCGAGTGAATTATAGATGGGTGTAAACGTAGGAACAGCTAAAAATAAAGCAAAGATAAGTGTGTAAAGCCGACGTGACCTCGATTATGCTGACTAAATAAGATAATTTAACGGAAAAAAATCTCTTGCACTTGAAAGCAAACCAACGCATAACGTCAAGGAGAACTCACGTGGGACTATAGAATTAAATAAATTATCAAATTGAATCCGAATATATTTAGAAGAAAGGTGTCCTTGATCAGTTCACCCATCTAGTTTCCCATAAAAAACTCCGAAATATCTACATGGATTATTTATCAATATCGCTGTTTCCAGCGGAAAGCAAGTGGAATATATATGCGCTTTTATACAGCGTGTCTCAAAACCATGTGCATCATTTGAGCGGTAAGTGCGAAGGAGACAGGAATCAAATTTTCCTGTTATTCAGATTTATGAATAGAAGAGACTTCAACTTAGAGTTTGGTACCAAATTTGAGTAGAACCTGATAAGCAGTTGCAGATGTATGGCTCAAGAAAGTCGAAATGAATGGTTGCCTTATATTAATGGAGAGCACCAAATCGTCAGGTATTGAGGCAACCAGCAAATTTGACTTGTTAGCTCCATAAACCAGTAACTACATTTTACTCAGGATTCACTTGAACTCCGTATCAGACTGTAAGTTGAAGCATCTTCTGTTCATAAAACTATACAGTAAAAACCCGCATATAAGAGCCTAGTGATTCTGTACCTGCAGGCTGAAATTCTGAAATTAGGCCCCCCAATATATAAGAACCCGAAATTTGAGATAGGCTCTTATTTGTAGAGATCATTAAATTAGATCAAAACTCCAGTTGCTTTGCCGTTGAACCTATACGGACTGATCCTGCCATATGTGCATATTAAAAGAACTATAAAGATGATTTGAAAGCTTTTAATGTTATTCTGTAAAATCTCTGATTCTTCCACGAACAGCTATTTTGAATAAGTCTCGTGAACTCAAAAGCCTTTGAACTGACAGCAAATAATGGGCTTGGAGTTTCAATCTGAAAAAAAGAAATACCTGAAAGCTCTGAATGAAAAAGAACCAATTTAAGAACATGAACAGCCTAACTTTCCACTAAATACTCCATTTATAAGAACCTAATCAGGCTCAGACTTGCAGAATTGTAGGCTTTAACACGCGAGTTTTTTCTGTACTGCAGGAAAATTGGATTAATGACTCCTTCAAAGTAGCTCTTCAAACGCTGAATGTGTTTTTTGGGAGACCCTGCACTCGGACTCAAGAAATTTTCACGTTCTCCTGGACACAACGAAACCTTGTGTTTGCCATGTGTCAGTCCTTAGTTTTACGCAGAAACTGAGTGTCCACAACTCTTTCGACGCAAAAGTTGAACGTAATTAGATATGCGAACGTATTGAAATTTCATGAGTTAATAACTAACAGCAATTTAGGATTGGATATCACTGCCCCATTACTTGAAGCTCTGCTGATATTGACAACTGGACAGCACGATGACGTACTTTGAATTTAGAATTACACGAGGACGCCAGAGAGCACTGAAGCGAAAGGCAAACACTTAATATCAATATTTATCATACTGAAACACTAAACTCTATCAGCTAAAAAAGAAAAAAAACTATGCAAATATCTATTTACATATATGTGAAATCGTACAAATATGCTAGTCTTCCTAGGGATCTTGCACTAGAAAGGATGCTAATTTTACGGGAATTTCTTCAGATTCCTTTTGAACATGGTGAGCGTGAAACTCATTCTGACTTCTAATGGGATTTTATTCCGAGCCTTTGCACGAGAATAGAAAAAGTTTTTTTCATAGAAGTCTAGGTTCTGCCTTGGAGTATCAAGATATAATTAATTTCTTGCTGGACAGTTAGATATTTGAGATCTGGTAACAAGTCGCCCTGTTAAGTTGCCCGGGCAGATACAATTCATTATCTTATACCTTTGTCAAATGTTATTAAGTTTGAGACTGAAAACCAGTTGAAACTCCATTCATCCTTTAATCTAGAGCTTTCTATTAATGTTCGTGCTCTAGTTTGCAGACGCTGACGATGATCAAGCTCTGCGTTTGACAAACTACCCAAGAGTTCATCACTGTATCTCAAATGCCTCTCGAGCAGTGCCTCGTGCAGTGCCTTGTAAACAATATGCAAAAGTATTATCAGCACTTGAACCTTACCGCAACCCCAGGGGGAGGGGGAACTGGTAGATCAAGGTGACATATCCGTTGCAAATGTTGTAAACACTAAACCCTTAGCGGTAGCAGCTTTTAGCCAAAGCGGTAGTAATTTTTAGCCAAGGTGGTGTTAACTTGTTGCCTAACCTGTTGTAACTTTCCCCGTACGCTGCAATAACAATAGGTCAATTGTCCCAGAAAAAAATAGTGCTAATGTAGAGGCTGAATAACTTGTTGATTTCTGTCATTATAGAATCTTGCTAACAATAATCCGTTCATCAAACGTTCTTAATTCTCCGAAAATGAATCATGTCAATTTTCACAATCCTAAACGTTAGTAAATTTGAAAATTTTTGGACGACACGAGGAAGTAAATTGCTGAATTTTAGACCCTAAAGTTTGCAACGGGTACGTCTCCCTGGCACTGAACCATTTTCGCTGCTTCCAACACCCACTGACAATGTCCTCAAATTCTCAGAAGAGGTAATTCCCTCAAAAGCGAACGGTTTGGATAATTTTGCAGAGAAAATCCTCAAGGACGATGCAACCACCCTAGCTGAGGCGATAACCGAACCTCTCAATCCTACAATCCAAATTTCTGAAGGATCCAAACAAGCAAAACTAAAGCCACTTTCTAAAAAAGGATCGACAGATGATCAAAAACTATCGACCAAATTCTTTGCTTCTTCAACTCTCAAAAATTATTGAGCAAATCATCTATGGTATTTCATATTTCATATATATTTATTTCATATTTCATGTATTTAGGGAGGGTTGCTCTTCAACCGAAGTTGTTTTTCAAGGGGCCCTCCAATAAAAACTAATTACAATATACAATTAAAATGCCAAAAAATAAGAACCCATAATATTAAAAACCTATTTACAACTAAATGATATTTACAATAAAAAAGGAAATAATCAGTCCTGTATTGATTTTGTGAAGCCACCCAGGGAGGATGCCGTCTTAGACTCAGCGGGATGGCTATTCCATAGTTTAGCTCCTCGGAAAGAAAAGCATTTTTGTCCATTTGCTGATCTTTTCTTTGGCAACCTCAAATCAGTCTCAGTGTTCCGGAGGATGCGGGAGGAGCATGCTGAGTTTTTGGTAAAGAGATTACACAAGTATTGAGGAGCCAAATCATTGAGCGACTTGAAGACCATTGTTTTGGACTCATTTCCAATGAGTTCTTCAACGGTCTTCCAGCCCAACTCTGTAATAAGTGGTCTGCTTGGGGTATCAAAGCTACTGTTTGTTATGATCCTAGCAGCACGATTTTGAAGTTTTTGCAACTGGTTGATGTCTGTAGACCCAGCACAACCCCAGACAGAACAACAATATCGAAAGTGGGGCTCGACAATACCCGTGTAAAGAGTTTTCAAACTAGCCACAGGTAGAAAGGATCTAGCATATCTTAATAAGCCGATCGCCCTGGAGACCTTGGTAGAAACAGCCTTGATTTGCTCTTTCCAACCTAAGTTGCAGTCGATCTGCACTCCAAGGTACTTTGCCTTTTGAACTACCTCGAGCTCATTTTCGCGTCTCTTCAGTTCCAAAGCTTCATTTCGACTTCTAAGAGAGCTGCCTTAGGTCAAGTGCAAAAGTACCGAGATGAAAAGAAAACATTGTATCGTTACTAATCTAGCATTTACGCTAATCACTCAACAGACTCCTGCAATTCCATACCAGACCCAAACCCATGCTATGGGTCTAGCCCTTCTATTTCGTAGGCTTCCACCAGCTTTGTACCATCAAAGCACAACAGGACGGCACAATGACGATGGAAGTAATGATCTACAGGGGCATTTGGATGGTTTGGTGTAGAATTTTATAGAAGATAGGAAGGACAGCTGCTAGATGATTGTATTATATATATTTTATTTCATGTTGATCCAGTTTTCAATTTGCTTTGAGTGGGCTTATCAGGATTTGTCCATTCAAACAAATTGAAAAACAAAAATGAAAACAAAAAGTATTTGAATATCATTTGTTCACATTAGCTTGGTCACTTGGCCTACTTCGATGGCAGACATGGCATCTCTGCACAGAGAGCTTTCCAATGACACAAACTGCACGTAGATACAACAAGTATAACCAGAGTTACGAAATTTAGGGGTCAGGAAACCAACCGCAAGACCACAACCTTTCATTTAGCGTAATTCAGGAGTTACGATACTTTTAAGATAGTATTTTTTGCAAATAATGTCTGTAGGTGAAGCGATGTGTAGAGTTGGAAAGAGATCTACAAAATTGAGGTCACACTTGAATCCTTCTTCTCCACTTGAATGTCCTCAAAGGCACATGACAAGGTATGAAAGCAACTTACCTCAAATCGCGGCCAGTTTCTCGGCATTTCTGATCCATGATTTTCTGCCCACCATATTAGGTCATGCTTCACATCTCCATTGTAAGCTGATTGTAGCTGATCTTTGAATATGTCGCTCAACCTGAGAAGAGAACATTAACTTGATGAAAACACCCAAAACGTTACTTACCGTAAAACCACCATTTAGCCACCTCGCTATTTAACTGCTTTCTCTAAGAAGCCCCTTCATTACAAAGGACAAGACAGAATGTGGGTACAGTTGATGATCAAATACAAGATGATTATGCATGGTATGTCATATTTTTACCCACTATTTGTCTCATTCTCCTTGTGAGATTACTTATTCAGTGAAGCGATTTGCGCGAAATGACATCATATCGCACAATCAAAACGAGGCTTTCTATCGTACGCACTTGCAGAAAAAATTGACAGAGAGACGAGATATGGCCTAAATTTTAAAAACATCTTTGGAGACGACAGTCACAGGAATACTCAAAATGTGAAACAAAGGAGAGAATTTACGTCAGTAAATCAAAAGAATCATTCAGAGCATTAATCATTCCAACCCAAGACTTCCCTTTAACCCTATAGCGACTAGGCTATCTGATACGTCCTATTTTGGTTGGGGGGGGGGCAAAAAGCTATGTAACCTTGACTGGTAATTTGGCAACCAAATTTGGTGTGCAAATAGCTTTCGGCATGTACTTTATTAAAATACAAAACATTAATCTAAAATTAGCAATTAATTTTGCTCACGTAAGAAGTTTCCTTTGTGTTGTAGAAAATAAAGCGGCTAAATTGTCCAAAATCAGGAAAATCGCGATAAAATTACATCAGGAGCACAATTTCCATCCAAACATGAACATTGTGAAAGAATACATCAAATAATACTACACTACAAAGGAAATCTGCAAATATTGAAATTTCGCTACTTTTCTCGCGATAATGGAGATTTGAGAATTTGCGATTTTTTTCACGGTCAGTTCGGGAAATTGTCTCCCTTGCCCTCATTTGTTAAAATATTTCAATGAAAATTTCTGAGAAGTTGCACAATAAGTAGCTGCAAAAGTGAAGAAGTTTCATGGTCACAAAATTTTTCTTAATAGAGTTCTTTAAAAAAATCAACTAGGGGAGGGGGCAAATGCCCCCCCCTTACCATAATAGTGTTAAGCTACAAATTTCTAATAAGCCCTCCTAAGCGCTCTCACTGACATCAAATGCCGGAGAATACCGATCGTTTACCTGTTATTTTAGCAAAGCAACTTTGTATGATTGTTTTGATATAATTTTAGATAAAAATGTGTCGCATTTATGTGTTTGCCAAACAAAAAATGCAGTATCTAGCGACGTGTCAAAAGAATAAAAATACGATCCTGTACAAGAGACCAATGACAGTTTAGATTCTGCTTCAAAAGAGATGTCACGTGAAATCTGCAAAATTGCAAACTTAAAAATGGGAAACTCTTAAATTGTTTTTAATCACGGACACTTTCACGTGACATCCAATTTGAGATATAGCCAAGTGGGGAGGGGGGGGGGGTAATGTGAGTAACAAACAAAAAAGAACCATTGCTTCAATGATTTTGACATAAACTTTATTTCATTTGTAAAGGACCAACTTCTCAGTTCATATGGAAATAAAATGCAAAATGATAGTAGCAGGAGAAAGTTTTTCTAGATTCGAGATTATTGAAAAGTGGGCTTTTCAGAAAAATCATTCGTTAAACGAATAGAGATGTATCTGCGACGATTATTTCATATAAAAAAGGTAGCCTAGCATATATAGATTACAATAAAAGGAACCAAAGTTGCTTTGATCTGACGTGAAAGGATATTTCTAGCAGTGGTAGCCTCCTTTTTCGTCAAGAGGGCAGCAACGAAAGTGGTGCCGCTACACATCAATCATACTTTGTTAAGTCTTTGAAGAGAGAGGCAGCCTTGCATTTTTCTTGCTTCTTTATATATTGACCTTTGCGGCGGATTTAGACATCCAAGCGACTGATGTTGATAGGTCAGGAGGCGAAACCCCTTGGAAAATTTTTCTTTACAAAAGCCTTCAAATCGACAAAAATCGTAGGCAACACTCTTTAGACATTTTCCGGGACAGGAAGACCATATTTGGGAGATGGTACAGACTGTGTATAACTGTACGGATATTTACGGTAGCTGTAGTTGTTTTTAGAAACTTTTCTCTGCTGGGGGCAATGCATCTGATGGCCGGCTTTGGCACCTGTATCTAACTGCAGGGTTACGAGGTTGCTCGAAACAAAATTTCCATTGGCGACAAAGAGAGTGGAATGAGTCACCCACCGCTAGTGTTTGGCAAGATGTTACCATTTGAAAAAGCTGTGGAAAAACGGAATAGCAAAGAAAATTTATGTTAGCTTCATGAAGCACCTGAAATTAATTGATTCTGCTATGGGCGAGAAAGACTGATTCATCTGCATCGATTTAACCTGGCTGATGCCATACCCTGTGACCGACTTTCACGTGGCGGTGGATGATAGTATAACAGGATCGAGCTTCTTAAAATTTTAGGCGCCATTCCTAAACTTTGGCGCCCAGGCAGGCGGCCACTGATATCTAGCAGAAGCAAACTTTACGACGTTGGTCCACATTACCCAACCCTGCCCTACGCTAGCTGAAATGTTTGTGCAATGAAAATGACCAAAGGCAGACGAGTGATTAATGTTACACATTTGAAGTCTTAACCATGAAATCAGACATAAGATCTATTTTAGTGCGCTTTAAACTATTATTATTTTGAAGGCATGGCACCGTTTTCAAGGAACTTAAAGAATAGCAGATCGCCACAAATTATCTTTCCATTACAATTAATGACAGGTTTTAGCATCTGCGAACACTAAAAATGCGTCTTTCAAAGGCCACAACTTTTCTTGGAATATTAGATGCTTAGTCTCATGACGTCATGCACAGCTAAGGTCACAAAACGCCATAGAGGCGGTTAAGATTGGTTTCCAGACAAAATTAGTAACTATGATCCATTATGAAGTTATCGCCCACAAAATTACCACTTTTACTTTCAAAGTTATCTTTTTTTTCAATCACATTGGCAGCTGGTTTGTTCACAGGCAAAAGTCTCCACCAAAGGACTGGCTCCAGACAAGAAATGGAAAATGATTAAAATAACACTTGACACCAATTATGATTCTGTCAGCTAAATATTTCGAATTTAATTTTCGCAAATCCCTCTCTTTTCAACTGGGATGCCAGCTGCTTGGTTTCCCGGCATCAACTTTTACTGAGGAGCTGGCTTCACATATCATGAAAGCTATATTAAGCCCCCTCTCTAAAAAGCCTCCCCCCTTCTCAGCTAAATTTTTAAATAAGCCGCCATCTCTATTAAACCCCCCCCCTTATATCAAATTTCACAAATTAACAATGATTTGCTTATGTTCATTTTGCTCGTCAAATTTTATGTTAAAACCACAAAATATGGAGTAAAGAACAGAAAAGCCATAATATATGTCCTTGTCATTTGATTTTGTGAATAAGCCCCCTCTCATTTTCATTTCATTGTTTCCCATTATAAAATTCGTTATGCACGATGATTGGATGTCAGTCATAACGATTGCTTTCCAAGGGGCGGCGTGCCAAAAACTTTACAACCAATATTCATTGTACCGTTATTAGCTAAGAATTGGCAACGACTTCCCTTTCGAAAATATCGCTCTTGCAATCGAACTGTCAGCTGCTTAGTCCGCGGAAGGCAATTTCCAATGAGCAACTGGTTCGAAGCAAGCAGCTGGACATGAGGTCTGCATTAAAATAATAAGTAAAATTCCTTACCATGTTATCGGTTAAAGATTGACAATAAATTCAATTTCGAGAAAATTAGTCTCTCAGTTGGACTGTCAGCATGTTGGTTCCCGGACGTCAATTTCCACCGAGCAACTTGCTCCAAGCAAGCAGCTGAAATTGAGGTCTACATTAAAATAATAACTAAGATTCTTCACCATTTAACGGTTAAAAATTGCCGATAAGGTCATTTTCGAAAATATGCCTCTTTAAATCTACCTTTTCAAGGTAAGAGGCGCAAAAGCGGAAGTCTTTTGTTGTTGGAGATATTGCATATATTAGTATCAAATCCTATTCCACGTACAAATTTTAGTTTCGGGGCGCATTTTCACGTTAATGTCTGTCTTAGTTTCAAACTTTTGGCTCTATGAATGATTTAAAGTAACAAGGGCGTTGAACGTGAAATAAAAGTTTGGACAAAAATTGTCCAAACATCTGAATTCACCATCAAACGCTCCTATGAATTCAAATTCTTTAAATCATCATAATTTCTAGACGAAGACAGATATGAGAGTGAACATTCTCTCCTACGCTAAAATTTGTACGCAGAATAAGAGTTTTGAATCAAAAATGGAAAATCTCTAATATCAAAAGACTACCGCTTTCGCACCCCTTACCGTGAAAAGGTGGATTGGGCTGTCAGCTGCTTTATTCCCGGACATCAATTTCCACTGACCGACTGACTCCAAGCAAAAAAGTTGAAATTGAGGTCTGCATTGAAATACCTACTACAATTCCGTACCATGCAATCGGTTAAAAATTGACAATGACTTCACTTTGAAAAATATCTCTTTTTTAATTGGACTGTCAGCTGCTTTGTTCCCAGACATCAATTTCCACTTACCGACTGGCTCCCAGCAAGCAAACTGAAATTGAAGTCCGCATTGAAATAACTACTTAGATACTTTACTATGCTATCGGTTAAAACTTGACAATGACTTCACTTCCAAAAATGTCCCTCTTTTAATTAGACTATCAGCTGTCTTGTCCCCGGACATCAATTTCCACTTACCGACTGGCTCCAAGCAAGCAAGTTGAAATTGAGGTCTGCATTAAAATACCTACTAAAATTCTGTACCATGCTATCGGTTAAAAATTGACGATGACTTCACCTTCAAAAATGCCCCTCTTTTAATTAGACTGTCAGCTGTCTTGTCCCCGGACATCAATTTCCACTTACCGACTGGCTCTAAGCAAGCAAGTTGAAATTGAGGTCTGCATTAAAATACCTACTAAAATTCTGTACCATGCTATCGGTTAAAAATTGACAATGACTTCACCTTCAAAAATGCCCCTCTTTTAATTAGACTGTCAGCTGTCTTGTCCCCAGACATCAATTTTCACTTACCGACTGGCTTCCAAGCAAGCAAGTTGAAATTGGGGTCTGCATTAAAATAACTACTGAAGTTCTGTACTATGCTATCGGTTGACTTCACTTTTGAAAATGTCCCTCTTTTAACTGGACTGTCAGCTGTTTTGCTACCGGAGGTTTATTTCCACTCACCGACTGGCTCCAAGCAAGCAAGTTGAAATGGAGCTCTCCACTAAAACAACTACTAAAAAACTCATTATATGTCCATTGGCTGAAAATCGACAATTTTTTTACTTTCAAAACATCCTTCATTGAAATGGACTGTCAGCTGTTTGGTTCTCCGAATTCCGTTTCCATTGAGGTTTGTGGCACAGTTTTAGGGACACTGTAAATCCAATGTGTCCAACTAATGATGGCATTGAGGATACGGAACACTTTTTGTTGTTCTGCCCTTCCTTTGATGTCCAACAACGAGATCTTCTCGCTGGGGTTTCGAAATTAGTACGACCATTCGTTCAAATCAACAGTCTTTCAAATATTGTTCTGATAAAGCTTTTATTGTACGGTGATAAAGACCTTTCGGAAAACATATATAAAAATATACTCGAATTGACCCTAAATTTTATTCACAAAACTGGCCGATTTGACTGATTGAGGTAGGTTACTGGTCGGAAATGACAAGAATTTCTTCTCAAAAATAGCCAACTTTCTGTTAAGATTACCTTCGAACATTATTTTAACGAGCATATCGTCAATAGGATAAGATTTTAGAATTTTGACCAGTCACCTACCTCTTGCTATTTTCAAAAACTTTCCGTTGTACAAGTCACAAAGTCCTTTTTGTGTTTTATTAGGATATTTTACGTCTGCTTCGCAGTTGTGTCAGGCGTCACAGCTGACCTCGAAGATCCAAACCTTACTAGCACTGGCTCAGTGCCTTGGCTTTCTCAACTTTAGAATTTGTTTAAACTCGACATCTACTGCGAAACAGGTTTCAGTAGTTATCGGTAAATTGTTGTATGTAGCTTTTTGTAATCGTAGATTTAATTTTAGTTTAGTTCTATGTTTATTTACTGAATGGCGTCGGGGTAGTCAGGTATTATGCTCCCCGGGGTATCGTCTTAGTAGTCAAGCTAAGTGTATTGTAAGTAGTGCTTTAGGTAATTCGTCTCTGTAACAAATCTTAAACTGAGTATATATCTAAAAAAGGTTTGTGGCGGTAAGGAAGCAGCCAAGTTGAGGTCTGGATTAAAAAATGACTAAAATTCATTACCACGCAATTGCCTATACATTGATAATGGTTTCACTTTCAACAAATCCTTCTTTTTGTTCGACTGTCATCTGATTCGTTTCCTGACTTCATTTTTTATTGAGGGACCAGCCCGAAGGAAGCAGTTAAGTTGAGGAGGTCTGCACTAAAATAATAACTAGAATTCATTATCACGCCAGCGGCTAAACGTAAGATCCTTTTGGACGATTAAAAAATCCGTCCTGGGCTAAGCAAGCATCAGCGTTCATGAAAATTAAATTCTTTCATAAGCCCAAATGATGGTTGATGCTGTTATAGCTGCAAATCAGCGATATGTGTGGCATTGCTAAAGTTGTTCTCAATAGAGAATCAAATGTCTTTTGACAGAACAAAAATCGCCTGAACAGCAGCTTTGATCTGTATGCGCATTTCTTCTTCTGCCAAATCAGGATGCCACATAAAAGAAAAAGCCATTAGCCCTAGTTTGTATATTTGAGGCCTTAGTTCGCGCAAGAAGCTGTTCGTGCATTTTTCCCAAATTGCATGTCATGTGGAATTTACGATGATGCAAAATTATTTATGCAAAACACTTCAAGTATTGTTATTCAAGAGGATCCAATTTTATACAAAGCAGTCACCAACATAACCTCTCCAGAGAATCATATGCATGAAAACATTTTGGTTCGGTGTGATCACATGCATTCCCCAAATCAACAGCGCCATTGTTTGATGAGATTCTGCAACTGCACCTGCAATGTTTACATCTGTAGCTGCATTGAAAGGGTCCTTCTACCTTCGGTGATGCTGCGAACGCCAACCTCTTGCACGGTCCCTAGGAAGAGCAGCACTTACCTAATGGTTACATTTCATATTATTCCTTGTAGATATAGTACGTTGTTCTTTTCTTATCTTACTATTATTATTATTTTTTTTCATACTATTAGCTGATAGGGATTTGTGGACAAATATGATTAAATGAAATGAAATGAAAATCTTTGCAGGCCGGCCACATCACCCACTAAAGTTGACTTATATTCAAGAAGAGTACTATAAATGACTGGCTAATGATGCGTTCATTCCAGAAAACTATTGTTTCAGGAATGACACGAGTACCTGGAAATTCGCTGCGATGCTAAAATTTTTGATCGGGCGGCAGGTCAGAAGAAGAAAGTAATTCAAAAGTTGTGCAAATTGAAAACTCTGTTCAGTCGATAGCGAAGTAGAAAGATAACTAAACCCTATTTCTTAACAATAACTAGATCCTGAACCCCTTGGAAGCAATTAACCGAAAGCGGTTATAGTTGCAATTCAACCCTTTTAATGCAAACTCCAATTTACGACTTTGACGAGGTTTTCGAATAAAGCTGCCCCAGCATTGCACACGCGGCTTGCTGGTAAGCGCAATTCTTTAATCGAGCATGTAACAATTATGCTTGAAAATAGACACATAGGCCCCAGCTTTGGTCTGTTCAAATGGGCTTGGGTGGGGTTAAGGGACTAGATTATGGGACAGGACATCAAGGAGCAATGATAGTGAAGACTTTGCCAAAAGACGCTGATGAGAGATATCACTCAATTTTCATTGGACGGTCAGCTGTTTGGTTCCCGGACTTAAATTTCTGTTGAATCACCGGCCCCAAGGAAGCAGTTAAGTTGAGGTCTGCACTAAAACTATAACTAAAATTCATTAGCATGCAGTCGGCGAAAAGTTGATCATGATTTCACTTTAAAAAAATCCTTCTTTTAAACAGACTGTCAGCTGTACAGCTCTCTGATTTCAATTTCCTGTGAGGGACCGCCTCAAAGAAAGCAAGTGAAATTGATGTCTGCACTAAATAATATCTAAAATTCATTACAATGCTATTGGCTAAAAACTGAAAATGATATCACTTTCAAAAAATGCTTCTGTTCATTAGACTGTTAGCTCTTTGGTTCCCGGATTTCAAGTTCTACTGCAGAGCAGGCCCTAAGGAAGCATTCAAGCTGAGGTCTGCACTAAAATAACAGCTAACTTCATCAAAATCTTTTTCGGGGTGTAACTTTACACCCATAGTCATTACTCACGGTCAAATCCCTTATAAATTTTGATATTCGTTTTGCTCATCAAATTGAAACCGCTAACACTAAGATAACGATCCAGGCAGTCAATGTCCACAAGGGGCTAAGGCTCCAAGCAAAGCAGTTAAAAGTAATGTGCAGACAAATACAACAACGAACATGTCATAAATGAGCATTCACCTATTTGGTTCCCAGCCGTCAATTTCCACAGAGGGCTAAGGCTCCAGCCAAAGCAGTTGAAAGTGAAGTTCAGACAAAAACAACAACTAAAAATGTTTCGATTGGACTCTCAGCTGTTTGGTTCCCGGCAGTCAATTTCCAATAGAAGTAATGATTCAAGCAAAACAGTTGAAAGTGATGTCCAGACAAAAACAACAACTAAAAATGTTTTAATTGTACTTTCAGCTGTTTGGTTCCCGGCAGTCAATCTCCAATAGGTGTAATGATTCAAGCAAAACAGTTAAAAGTGATGTCCAGACAAAAAAAACAACTAAAAATACTTTAATTGGACTCTCAGCGGTTTGGTTCCCGGTCGTCAATCTCCAATAGGAGTAATGATTCAAGCAAAACAGTTGAAAGTGATGTCCCTACAAAAAAAACAACTAAAAATGTTTTAATTAGACTTTCAGCCTTTTGGTTTCAGGCGGTCAATTTCCACTAGGTGATTTAGTGTTACAGTTTGAACATTAATAATTTCATTTCCATCAACTTTTTTCATTTCACTGCTAGGGCAGCTAGGTTCATGATCATCAATTTCGACAAAGGGACTTGCTCCAGGGAAATAGTTGCAATGGAAGTTTGGACTAAAACTTAAGCTGAAAGCAATTACCGCCTTAAGAAACTTCGTTTCAATAAAGCAGACCGTGCAGATAAAGCAAAGGAATGCGCAAATCCTTCATGACTAGCAGTCATCCGAAAAGCATCATCAACGAAGGACTTGAACGAATAACTCAAAGCAGCAATCTCTAGAAGCCAAGTCTAAGGCTGCGCTCACATTGCAAAATCTTTTGTAAGCACGCAAACGCCCGTGCAGAAGTCCGCCATACTGATCCTTTATAGTGTTCAGAATGCAAAAAGTTTTACAATCTGAACACTGTAAGGGATTAGTATAACGGATTTCTGCACGAGCGTTTATGTGCTTACAAAAGATAGCGCAATGTGAATGCAGCCTGAGAATCCAGCAAACAGAGGATTCCAATACCTCTCGCCTGTCACCCATTACCTTTGATTACCAAGTGGGTTATTGATAGAAAACCGTGGAATCCTTCAGACGAACAAGGACACAAAGCCCCTTCTTGCCAAACCACCACTAATGGCATTTCACAGTGATTCCGATTTAAGAGACGTGTTGGTGTGTTTCAAATTGAATAGAAGACAATCGCACTTACATTGGTCACACGCTTTTATCATCTCTAATTCGCAGGAGCTATTTAATGGATCTATAAAGTACCTAACAACAGCATAAGTTCCATATCTTTAAATCGGTGTAAAAAAGCGGGTGTAAAATTCAATGACCTATTTCTTTAAACTGAATGACTCGAAAGAAACTTTAGCCACTTTTCTACGAATATTCACTTAGACTTTTCAGGAATCTTGAAAAATTTTTCGAAACTACAGCCTATACTATATTTCTTCATGATGTGACGTTTTCAAACTTCTAAATCTTAAACCAGAAGAGTGAAAGCTTCGTCTACAGGCTTAGAGAAATTACAATAGTTTTAAGTTATTCTCGAAAAGTTCCCGGAATTTTTAAAGAAGAAGAAAAACACTGTATTCCTGAATATCTTGAAGATTTCAGAAAAGTTCAACGGCAGATTTACTGTAAAATAGGTAAAGTTTCCTTGAAGCTGTTCAGTCCAGAGACATAGGTCATATAATTTTACACCCACCTATTTAAAGATTTGAAACATATGCTCCTGAAAACCAGCAGCTTACCATGTGTCATCTGTGACATCAATACTCTTGTGATACTCGACTAACATTTCTTACAGAAATTTTTGCTTCTTTTCCTTCATGACTCGACAATTGTCAAATACTTTCGTAGAATCTAATTCGTACGAGGCCTTTAAAAGATCTACGAACTATACAAAATCAATGAAATTACCTTGTGCCATCTGTGATATTGTGATATTGATACTTTTGCGATACTCAACTAGTATTTCTTGCAGAAACTTTACCTTCTTTCCTCCACTACCTGATATTTGTCAGATACTCTCGTCATTTCTAATTTGTATGGGGCATCTAACGGATCTGCAAACAACACAAATACGAACACACAGACTTTGACATCTTCCATGACCTTTAACATCATCCTCCATGACCTGAAATTTGTCAAATATTCCCGCCATTTCTAATTCGTGCGAGACATTTCACATATCTACAAACTACACAAAAACATTATCTCACCTTGTATCATCTGTGATATTAATGCTTTTGTGGTACTCGACTAGCATTTCTTGCAGAAAGTTTAACTTCTTTTCCTCCATAACTTGACATTTGTCAAAAACCTTCGTCATCTCTAATTCGTACGACATATTCAACGGATCAATTCGCTGTAGCTTCTCTTCATACTTCTTTTTCATTTTGCGGACATTAGTTTCATGTTTCGTTGCATTGTCTTCTAATTTCTTAATTTTCTCTGGTGGAAAATTTTCATCTTTATTCGCCGTACTGACCGCTTGGGACGCACCATCGTAGGCCTTGCAAGCAGCATGGTAATTTCGCTTTGCTCTTTGCACTTTGCCATACGCCTCAGCCCATGGTTTTTGGGCTTTTACAAATTCCTCATCAACCTAGGGAGCAAGTAAGCACTTGTGATACAAGACACTCAAAACGAGAGCATTTCTTTGTGAAAATCATCCGAAGTTTACTAGAGTATCATCGCCCTGAATCGGCACCGTTCAGATAATTCACCTATTATGAGTGTTATGATAGGGACTTAAAACAATAATTTGCCATCAGAAGAGTCTTCCGTTCATGATATTTACTGAATCACTTCATCAACTCTATCATCTCACTTTTCTAAGTACAGCCAGAACTTGAAAGAGTAACAGTAAAAATCAGCCTAAATGAAGTGTATCACCCAGAACAAGCACCCCTCATTTTACCGCAATCAGCTACTTGAAAGAAAATTGTACTACACTGCCAAAACAGGTATTTTATAGGGTCACATCCCCTATGCAATTGGTATTAATTGCATTTTTATCGGATGGAAAAAGAAAGCTTTTCGTTCCTCCCCAGCGTTAACCCCTCATACAACTCTCATTGCGTTATTCCAAAAATGCTCCTCTTCCAACTCCACGAAAGGTCACGAAGTCAGGAATGTGTTCCTGGAATCAAAATATTATTTACTGCCTGTTTTTATTCATAAAGTCGTCCAGCGGAAAGGAGGGAGGTCACTATTCACAACACGAGACAATTGACTTGAATAGAAACATTCTCGAATTGACCTTACGGTTCATTCACGAAACTGGTCGGTTTGACTAAGATCTGTTGACTCTTCAGTTACGTACAAAGCAGCCACTAAGTCCTCTTATGTAATGTTATTTTTCTTTGTAATTTCTGTTTCACATTAAGTGTCAGGTCTTTCCACTCCAAACAACCCACGACTTACGCTCGTGACATTTTAAAATTATCGTAACCTGTCACCTAATGTAGAACAGAATCGTTCGTATTTTGTTGTGTTGTAGGTAGATTAACTTGCTCGTCTTTATATATTGGCCATGGGGTAGTCATTGTCTTTCGCTCCCCATGGTGTCGTCCCTGTAGTGTTGTAAAGTAATTAGGGAAGTTTTGTAGAATGTAAGATTTGTTGTAAAATTTTTATAGGAATAAAAAAAACGAGACCATTTTCACACACTATGACGGTTCAGAGCGATTTTTAGCCAATCCACTTGCTTTTGAAAACAAACCCCCTGAAAAAATGGAAATTGGCAACTGGAAGAAGTTTTCAAATATTTCATGCAAAGAGGCAGAACAAACTATTTAGACAAGTTATTTCACCTTTTAGACAGTCAGTATTTTATCAATGAAAATGACTCAAAACAAAAACAAAAGTCATTTGACGTAGTACGTCAAGGCGGGGAGAATGTTGACAAACCTAAAACGAGGCCAATGAGACTCAGGAGTCTCCAGTTCGTTATGTTCCTTGACCTTGAGACAGTTCATTAACCTTCACAGTCGTAAATGCTTTTTCCCTATTGTTTTGGTGGTGTGCTCCTCGCCCGGTTCCCTGAGGAGCTCGAAAATATCATTGCGAGACACAGTTGAAGAGGATTCTCAATTCACGTAAATGACTTACCTGACTCCACAACTAGAGGGGAATTAGTTATGTTTGCTGATGACACTACAATATTCTGTACGGGTGATGACATTGAAGAAGTAATAGATAGCCTCAATGCCAGTGCAAGGGAGCTCCTTGACTGGTGCAACAGGAACCAGCTAACAGTTAATGCAGGCAAGACAGAGGCAATGATTTTATCTCCAAAGAAATTTGTTGGTCCTTTACGACCTATCTTGTATGGTACTTCAGTTATCAACTATGTTAAACAGAGCACAACCTTAGGAATAATCATTGATGACAAACTTAGCTGGGGAAAGCAACTGACCAAAGTTACAAACAGTTTCAACGGCAAAATGAAAGAGCTGAAAAGACTTCGTTATCTACCGATAAAAATCCAAGAAGAGATTTACTTCAAAACAGTTGTTAGTGCGGCCACTAATTGCATAACAGTATGGGGCACATCTTTACCTGCAATATTAAACGCTGTTGATGCATTGCATGCTAGAGCGGCAAAAATGATTCATAATATAAAGGGTGCAAGATCTACGAAAGAAACCCTGAAAAAAGCTGGATGGGAACCGATTAGCTACATCTATAAAAAGAGGGTACTTACATGGATGCATAGAATTTATTACAAAACATGCCCCAAACAAATTTATGAACAATTCAGTGAAAGAAAAACAAATTTGCGAAACCCTCTTCAAGTTGAAGTCATAAGGTATAAGATAGAAATTGGACAGAATTCATTCAGGTATAGAGGTGGAGTTCTTTGGAACTCAATTCATAATAACATGAAGAGTCAAGAAAATATAACAACTTTCAAAAACAAGATAAAAGAATACAAGAAGAACGTATACCAGCATTCATTTGAAAAAGAGGCTTGTATTATCAATAATAAGAACAAAGATTTTAAGTACTTTTGACATTGTAAATACTCTTATTCATTTTAATCCCTTGTTTTACTTTTATTTATAAAAAGGTAATTATGCTTATTTTCGTTGTAGCTGCAGGTCCACATCAACGTTAGTTGCCTTTAGGTAAACCTGCATTACCAAATAATTAATGTATGTATGTATGTATGTATGTATGTATGTATGTATGTATGTATGTATGTATGTATGTATGTATGTATGTATGTATGTATGTATGTATGTATGTATGTATGTATGTATGTATGTATGTATGTATGTATGTATGTATGTATGTATGTATGTATGTATGTATGTATGTATGTATGTATGTATGTATGTATGTATGTATGTATGTATGTATGTATGTATGTATGTATGTATGTATGTATGTATGTATGTATGTATGTATGTATGTATGTATGTATGTATGTATGTATGTATGTATGTATGTATGTATGTATGTATGTATGTATGTATGTATGTATGTATGTATGTATGTATGTATGTATGTATGTATGTATGTATGTATGTATGTATGTATGTATGTATGTATGTATGTATGTATGTATGTATGTATGTATGTATGTATGTATGTATGTATGTATGTATGTATGTATGTATGTATGTATGTATGTATGTATGTATGTATGTATGTATGTATGTATGTATGTATGTATGTATGTATGTATGTATGTATGTATGTATGTATGTATGTATGTATGTATGTATGTATGTATGTATGTATGTATGTATGTATGTATGTATGTATGTATGTATGTATGTATGTATGTATGTATGTATGTATGTATGTATGTATGTATGTATGTATGTATGTATGTATGTATGTATGTATGTATGTATGTATGTATGTATGTATGTATGTATGTATGTATGTATGTATGTATGTATGTATGTATGTATGTATGTATGTATGTATGTATGTATGTATGTATGTATGTATGTATGTATGTATGTATGTATGTATGTATGTATGTATGTATGTATGTATGTATGTATGTATGTATGTATGTATGTATGTATGTATGTATGTATGTATGTATGTATGTATGTATGTATGTATGTATGTATGTATGTATGTATGTATGTATGTATGTATGTATGTATGTATGTATGTATGTATGTATGTATGTATGTATGTATGTATGTATGTATGTATGTATGTATGTATGTATGTATGTATGTATGTATGTATGTATGTATGTATGTATGTATGTATGTATGTATGTATGTATGTATGTATGTATGTATGTATGTATGTATGTATGTATGTATGTATGTATGTATGTATGTATGTATGTATGTATGTATGTATGTATGTATGTATGTATGTATGTATGTATGTATGTATGTATGTATGTATGTATGTATGTATGTATGTATGTATGTATGTATGTATGTATGTATGTATGTATGTATGTATGTATGTATGTATGTATGTATGTATGTATGTATGTATGTATGTATGTATGTATGTATGTATGTATGTATGTATGTATGTATGTATGTATGTATGTATGTATGTATGTATGTATGTATGTATGTATGTATGTATGTATGTATGTATGTATGTATGTATGTATGTATGTATGTATGTATGTATGTATGTATGTATGTATGTATGTATGTATGTATGTATGTATGTATGTATGTATGTATGTATGTATGTATGTATGTATGTATGTATGTATGTATGTATGTATGTATGTATGTATGTATGTATGTATGTATGTATGTATGTATGTATGTATGTATGTATGTATGTATGTATGTATGTATGTATGTATGTATGTATGTATGTATGTATGTATGTATGTATGTATGTATGTATGTATGTATGTATGTATGTATGTATGTATGTATGTATGTATGTATGTATGTATGTATGTATGTATGTATGTATGTATGTATGTATGTATGTATGTATGTATGTATGTATGTATGTATGTATGTATGTATGTATGTATGTATGTATGTATGTATGTATGTATGTATGTATGTATGTATGTATGTATGTATGTATGTATGTATGTATGTATGTATGTATGCAGGAGTCAGTTTCAGTTATGTTTTGATGAGAGTACAAGACGCAAGATAAAATCGAACGCCTTCAAGTGACCTCAAAATAGGCCAGGCCGAAGTTAAGCGTCGACCCTAGCCCAACCGATGACGACATGCTGATGAGCGTATTTTTTCTAAATATTTGTCGGGGAGTCAGAGATGAGGCAGTAAAGAGAAACTCAGAACAATTCTGAATGACTTAACTTTCGTTGTGTTGATCTTTTGATCGAAAATTATTGATATACTGAAAATTAGTTAAATTGCATTTTAAGGAAATGATACATTTATTTGGTTTAGTTGTGTTTATGGGCGACACGAAAATCCACTACATATATAAAATGTTATTTCATACCCTTGAAATTAAGAAAACAAACCTTTTGTGATCATGAAATATATTCCGATCATTCATTAACAAACGAGATCAAAAAGAAAATTTTATGATATGTTCTATAATTGAATATTCGGGATTTCTCAAAAGGGAGTACTCATTGAAAAACCTGGCATATCTTTCCATTAGAAAAACAATCTGAGAGCTGACTTTCGATGAATCTTCCTATCAGTTGGAGCGAAAGAACACATCCATTTTGAATCATTTCCTTTTGAGTCAGACATAGGGTAGCAGGAGAAAATTTCCCATTTTAGAAAAACCGAACGAAAAACATATGGCAGATGATTGGAGAAGAAACTACGATATAAATAAGCAGCGTTTCTTGAGTCCATGTGGAAATGAATTTCCCAATTTAAAATCATTCCTTCGTGAATTCTTTCTCCATACTTTTCATATACTATTCTCTCAATCGTCCTCTTTCCTGCTTCTTAACGTATTTTTTCTTTTCTACTGATGAAAGGTTAAAACTGACACATTTACAGGTATGTACTGCCTTTAAGACACTCATTCCACAAACTCAGCCTGGTTGGTTTCTTATATCAAAATATACCTCTTCAAAACAGGGTAGGCATAACACAATATAAGAAACATCTTTTTATTCCAAAACAAAATGTTGAAATTATAACTGCTGAATCTGAATCAACCGTTAAACAAATATTCACGCATATCATTGGGCAATAAACTAAGAGTCTTACTAAATACTACAAGTTTCTTGAAATCAACAGATTTTGAGATTTTAGAGTTTAACTTATTAACTCACTGGCAAGGTGTTTGTGGGTTCCAGATGTAAGCAGCCAAATGCAAAATTGTCTCACCATGTTGCGCACACCGGGAGTCCAAGAAAAAAACGCAACAGATTGTATGAGGGATAGTGACAAGAATTTAGATCGAATCAACCAAAATGATTTTTACAATAATCATCGATAGGCAACTTGAAAATAAATATCTTGTTTGTTGATATTGGTGCACTGAGGGTGGGAATATTGATATCGAAAGTCCAGTTTTGCCTCCACTTAGACTTGGACTTTGGCCTAACTGCAAGCACGTTGTTTAACAGAATATCATTAGTCATAAGCAGAACGTAGCATTTATGAGCAAGAACCCACACTTTGAGCAATCTTTTGGAAAGAAAGTCGAAAGATGAAAATGAACAAACATGTTATTGCAAATATACACAAAGGAATGAAGGAATATATCTCTTCAATCACAATGCACCCACAAAAAAGCCAAGTACTAGTGAGCATTTTTCAAGGATCTTATTCATGGATACTTTTTCCGTGGGTATATTTGAGTACGCTTCTTAATAATATTGAGACAGAATATGCATAATGGATTTCACTAAAACAATGGAAGTTGCAGAACTAACATATTTTTCAAGGGAAATCAAGCAAGCTAGTTCACCTGTTTAACAGGTGCAATTCTAACTTTTTTGAGACTTTGTAGAAGAAAGAAAGATTTCTCTTGAGGGCGAAATGAAAATATTTGATTGTGAAGTTAAGGTCTGGATTTCTATTCAGATAGTTTCCTCAGTACAAGGCGTTATGCTCGTATTTTGCGGTAATTCCGGAGATTCCTTACAGCGTGTTTGCAGTTTCGACCAAAATTCACAAGAATACTTGAATTTTACTTTCAAGATTAATATTCCTACTGTCTATGCGCCAGCATCAACCAGTGAGGTAGTCATCTTCAAATTAGAATCAAGGATTATTCCGAAAATCATTCTGAATCAATTGGATCCAAATTCTTGCCGCTAGCTCCGACCAAATCCGTTGCGTGTTTTCCGGGACACCCCGTAGGTCCCATGGGTTGATCTATATTTCTGATGAGTTTCATAAGAAAATTAAAGAGTGCCCATTTCCTGCTTTGAAGACATATTTAACCATATAAAGAACATAATGTTGCCATGTACCATTTCAAAAGAAAATTAGCACGAATCAGCCTAGAGAGTTTCTTGTAAAGAGGTGTCTCACATAGCAGAATCCAGCCTGAGTTTCTTAAAATGCAGTTTCTTAAAGGCAGGAATTCACTGTAGTCATTTAAGCTCTACAATATAAAATGTTTTCAAAGTTATCGTATATAATCATTATGCAAGTGACACCACATTCTAAAAGAAGACACAACTGCAAGAACTGTTTATCTTACCTCTTTTGTTTCTTTCCAGTGTCCAAGAAAATGTTTATGGTAAGTTTGATTTTTCCATCTCTTTATACTCTCGAGTACTTGGTTGTGTAATTTTCCGTAACAATCCATGTGAATTTTGGCCCTTTCTTGAGCTTCTGACAATACGCCCAATGCTGCATTTTTCAATGTTGCATACAAAGAGCCATTTTCCACCTGTGTGTAAGTTTACTGCGAGTAAATTTTATACTTCCGAATGATTAGAGAAAAATTCCCAGCATTTGAAAATACTGCTTCCTGCATATCAAAACACTATACCTTTGGAAGTATGCAAAGTCATCCTTGGGAAGACAACCATATTATTCTGGGCGACTTGAACTTCCCAAGACAATAACGCAAAGACAATAACGACAAGACAAAAAGCATTGACAACATCGTAGTAAGGAAGAAATATTCAGAAAATTTGGAGATGGCTTTAGGTGTACTTTAAAAGCTTCTTAAAGTGGCTTTCTTGACAAAATCCCTCATACTTTGAGGAAATAAATACCGATTTCAGTCAAATAAATGAAGGTTGACCTATGTAACTTTGTAAAGATTTGAGATAACTGATTCTACAGCTCCTTCACAGTGGGGGTACAATTTTTTTGACACATAATATATAACAGTGAACTAGTCTTGTCCTTATTTTGACTGACAGATCTTTGAAAGATAATGTCTTTGACATACTCCTGAAAGCGCCAATCAATTCTCAAATTTACATCAAACCATCAGATTAAAAAATGTCGCTATTTTGAAACTAATCAAGACATCGAAGACTTTCATTGTTGATTGATAGCAATGCATCCTAAGTTCTTCCATGTTATTCCCCTCAAGGAACTTGGTACTGTAGTTTACTAAATAAGAAGGTACTAAAGAAAAGGGATGCGAAGAACAGACAGATTTTTCAGCAAACTAAGGCCTTTCGAACTTACGTTATCATAAGAGTGTGACTGGCGGGCCAGTCACACTCTGATGATAGTGCACGTTTGAAAGGTCTCAATGTGCTGAAAAATCTGCCCGCTTCTTTTTGTCCGCTTTCCTTTAGCAACATCTAATTCAAGGAGAATTCTCACACAAATTTTGCACCCATATTTTCAAAGATTTGAACTCTGTGCAGACTATACCTGCTTCTTCCATTTTTCTTCCCACGCAGTTAACTTTCTGGCGTACTTTGCCTCAATCTCAGCTCTTTCTCCAACCATCCTTAAAAGCTCATCACACATGATAGCTCCATCATCTATCCTTTTTACCGTCTTCTTGTAATTTCCTACATGAATAAAGAAAGCAAATCAATGAGGATGTATGACTTAGAATTTGGAAAATATAGCACACTAAAATAAATTTTACTTTTTGCTTCATCAGAAATAAGTTTTGTAACAATCTTCGGTAAACCAATGAACCTAAAATACAATGGGGTCATATGGGAACAATAACCTAACAATGGAGCCAACCTGGTATGATCTGTCAAAATAAACGTTCATTGAAAGGGAATGAAGACGGAAAGGAAAAGAAGACAATTGTTAGAGAATCAAGCTGTGCAAAAAGAGGCAGATGAATGGCCCAGTCAGTCCCAATGCAGGAATCAGAATTGCAACTAAACGAGGTGAAAATTGAGCGACTCACAAACAGGTGAAAGACACAATACGTACAGATCCCGTTCTTTTAACATACGCAAGATGGACAAGAAATGAACAACATGTGTGCAACTCAAAGCAAAATAATACTGAACTGCAGAGGTAGTATGTTTAGGAATTCACAGGTCTGAAATTGACCCCCTTTGGAGTAAAGGTATGAAGTTAAACTTTGGTGAACCTTCCAGTCCCTAGAGTCTACAAGCAATCGATCGACAAGATGAGATTAACATACTCGATATCTGATTCAGTTACAACTCATGCTTAAGTTTTCAAGCACATTTTACTGAGGAGCATAGACCTTGTTTTTTTTGCGAGAATTATACGTTTGAAATGTCATCGCCCAACTCTCTTAACTGAATACAGTGAAACTTAAATACGAAAGATACCTGTGCGACTAATTCTATTGTCTGTTGTAGACGGGTGCTTGCAGTGAGGATCATCTTTCGTCATATTATATTTTGCGACAAAAGTGTTTGTCTATTGCTCAGACGTGTCCATTTTACAGTGGTGCCTGTTAATGGTGGTGTCACTGCAGATAAAAAGTAACTTCAGGTTCTTTGTCATAATTCCAAAAGGAAGACTTTGATAACACTATCACTGTCATAGTTACATCAATTTTCAATCTTTAATAGTTTGCAGCAATTAAATTGTTAAATTATATAAGCTTTGCATGCAACCATTTCATAGATCTCCCGAAACTGAGTATATATTTCATGCATCAATAAATTTGGGTAGGTTGGTAGGTAAAACTTTGCAAAAAATAAAGTAATTACAATGGTAAAACGAAGAATAAACAGATAAATAAAACATTCACAATACAATTTACATAGCAAGTGAGTTAAGGTTACACGCTCTGATGAGCATGGAAAGCCAGTTTTCTGAAATCTTCCTCTCTAGAAACTTGTTAATTACTCTGCAACCAATGGGGCCATTGAAATTCTGTAAAAAGTATGGGATTGCTCATATTCTTAGCAATAGAAAGATATATTGAACAAAACTGTTTGTTTTCACAGCTTTGGAGACGGCTCATTTCAAAGTATTTTACTAGCTTCAGAAGAACTTCATTTTTCACTCCGCCAATCTGAATAGTTTGATCAAACTTTTTTTGCCATACACACGATACGCTTACGGACACACAAACAAAGTTGTAAGTCAAAAGCTTGGCCAGTTTTTCCGCAATAGAAGTCTAAAGTTTGTTAGCCTACTCGACAACAAACGCAAGAAGAACTGGTCAGTCGATTATGATTGGCAACTTCAAAAGAATCAGTGAAGTGCTTGCAAGCACATGTGAAAACTAGACGGCTGTTTTTCGTGACTGACAGTGTAATTCTATCTTTTGCTTTGCTTGCATGAGAGAATATCTTTTTTGAGTCCCAAGGCGAAGAAAAAGAAAGAGTAAAGTCTGAAATAGTGAAATTATCCTGTGTCAAAGTAATTTCACGATTTCAGACTCTTTTAAAAATATTGCCGCTTTGGAATGAACACCCCATGTTCTACCTTCATGATTACATCATGTTGCGTTTGCTTGCAAAGTACTGAACGTTTTCTTCACTTTCAGTCACATATTGTTTGCCAACCTCTTTCTTTCTCTTCACATTGGGACTCAAACAAGATATTCCTTCGTGCAAGCAAATGAACAAAGATAGACCTGCACTGTCAGTCTCGAAAGCCTGCCGACTTGTTTTCAAACGTGGCTGCATTCGCTTCACTGATTCTTTCAAAGTTGCCAATTATAATCGATTGACCAGCTTTTCTTGCGTTTATTGTCAGGTAGGCTACTAAACTTCAGAATTTTATTGCGGAAAAACTGCCCAAGCTCTTGACTTCAAACTTGGCATGTGTGTCCGTAAGCATATCGTGTGTTTGGTAAAAAGTTTGATCAAATCTTTAGATTAGCGGAGTGGAAAATGAAATTCTTCTGAAGCTAGTAAAATATTTTGAAATGAGCCGTCTCCAAAGCTGTGAAAACAATTGTTTCGTCTAATATATCTTTCGATTGCCAAGAATACGAGCAATCCCACAATTTTTACAGAATTTCGATAGCCCGATTGGTTGCAGAGCAATTAACAAGCTTCTAGAGAGGAGGATTTCTGAAAACCAGCTTTCCGTCCTCATCAGAGCGTTTTGCAGGGTCACTTTAGGTACAAGTTAAACACTCATACTTAAAGTGGTAGGGATAGCATTAAAAGATCGGGTTGACCTTACTTCCATAATGGTCCCCTTAGAGGTGATTGCAAACATAATAAACATCATCATTTATGCGCTTTTGGATAAAGCATGATTTAGTCCAACTCATGGATGTGCGAGAGGATGTGCAGATTTCGTAGAACACGTATGTGTCTTTGACTTTTCTAGATCACTTTAATACTGCATTTACATTGACATTGTTAAACTAGCTTTATCTAAACAAGTTCAAATTTCAACCAACCAAATGGCTGGATTTGTTTGATTGACCAATCAGAGGATCTTAATGGAAAATCTGGTTTAGTTTAAGCTGGTTTAACTTGCAGTGTGAATGGGGCATAAAATTTACGGTACTTTTAATATCTATAAAAGCTTCCAACACCTCCTCTTATAAATCCTTTATATAGCTTAAAAACGCTGCAACTCAAAAATAATGATGATATCAACAAGTCTCTATCTTCAATAATGGCAAAAGACCTTCTTAAGTTCCTATCCGTTCAGTTGAAAGAATCAGGCCATAAAACTCGTTACTTTCAATTTTAAAGCTGTGCAAAGATTTAACTTCTGTGCTTTTCCAAAATATATGAAGAAAAAATACTGTCCCCGGACAAGTTATCACAACCATACGAACGCAGACAGTACAGTTTAACGGAATCTTTGTTTACGAGAATTCCATCAAAGTTGTATAGATTTGCAAGCTTTCGTCCAAATTCAGAGACTGTAAACTAAACTGATATCTTGATTGACTGAAAGGAATTTTCCCCTGTTCAAAAACAATTGCATCAAAGTTACCAGGTGAGTCAAAAAACTTTATAAGTTTAGCTGGCTCTGGATTAAATCGTACATGGCCTGCATTCAAAGCTACATAGCTAATCTATCTGTCAAATGCGACTTGGATGTGAAACTTTGTTAGACAAAATCACTTATCTTTATTAGGACCAAAAAATCAGAAAAAATGGCTGGGGATGCAAGGGAATAAGAATTTTGCATTCTTACTTTTCCAAATATTCAGAGAGGAATTCTACTTTTTTCCAAAATTTAAAGAGAGAGGACTGTGCATCCTCTTTCATATTTATGACTCTGCCCTATCAAATTATTCCATATCCAAAAGCACCTAGAATTTAATGTTTATTATCATTAGTTTTACAACCACCTCTAAGAGGACTATTGTGGAAATAAGTTCAACTCAATCTTTTAATGCTATTCCTGCCACTTTAATCATGGGTGTTTTTAACTTGTAAATTGTATTGAAAAAGTACCCTATTTATTCATTTAAGTAATTTTATTTGTTTTGACCATTGTAATTTCGTTGTTTTTTTGATGTGGCAAATTTGTATTTACTTACTTATTCCATTCTGGTCGAATATTTACTTGCTACTGAAATTAAAATCATATTTCTGAAAGTGCAGCTTGCATTAAATTAAAAATCTAAATGCCAAAATAAATTATGGAGCAGAATGGAACAGAGATTTTCTAACTTTTGGTAGGTAAAGATGAGTGAATCCTCCAAAATAAACTGTCTCATCAGATAATTTCATTGATAAATTAGCCTTTCAGTTTTTAATATTGGTCACACTCCTTTTTTTTCACAGCCTGCCAAATGCATAAAATTTTTTTTTGACTCATACAGTAGTTGTGCTATGTATGTATTGCCATAAATTAAAATTAAAAATGCTCTAAAATTTACTTGAAAATAAACGGTAGGGTAATTACATGTTATGTGCAAGCTGAGTGCTGTGTTAGTGGTGTGTTGTAATTGTCAAGATCCATGCTTCTGGTTGGTAAAGAGAGAAGCACCAGCTATATGACTTGTACTATCTATGAATGAATGAATGAATGAATGAACAAATGAATGAACGAATGAATGAATGAATGAATGAATGAATGAATGAATGAATGAATGAATGAATGAATGAAAAGGTGAATGAATGTACGAATGAATGAATGAATGAATGAATGAATGAATGAATGAGAAATAGATGAATGAATGAATGAATGAATGAATGAATGAATGAATGAATGAATGAATGAATGAATGAATGAATGAATGAATGAATGAATGAATGAATGAATGAATGAATGAAAAAATGAATGAATGAACGAACGAACGAACGAATGAATGAATGAATGAATGAATGAATGAATGAATGAATGAATGAATGAATGAATGAATGAATGAATGAATGAATGAATGAGGAACGATATGAACAACTCATGAAAAATCGGGTTTTTAAGGTCTAAAACATGGTAGTGAGCTAAACTCTGTCACTACAACGTAGCAGTTTGAGAATGTCACAACTTGGTGATATTTAAATGAAAACATGGAAACTGGTCGGAATTTCTTGAATGCTAAAACTTTTGGAATAATGTTGATATCAAAAATGCTCTCTCTGGGATTATGGTAACTTACATAAGTTCTCCTTGATCAATTCAGCTGAAAGAACTGACCAATACCAATTCACATGAATGAGTTGAGTTATGCAAAGATTTGAGCCCTGTGCTACACATGATCAAAGACCATTCAAAATAATAAGATGCAACTTGTCAGCTTTACTACTTAAACTAAAATACAGGGTGAGTAAGAAAAAAACATGGGGCGTTTGGTGGACCGTGGCATTGCCTTAGCCACTCAGTTGTCATGAACAAATTTTTTCCGTGCAGCCAAGAGTCCAACTTAGATCATTAACCTTTCCCCATCGAGGACAGCCATATAATGCATTTTTTAACAAACATTTTCTTTGTAAGACCTTGCACGGGAATCTTGCAAGCTGATGAAATCTTTCGCTGAGCCCCTTCCGCATTTTATCTTCGCAATTATCAGGGGTGAATAAAAAAGTAAGGAGTTTAATTTGCTCCCTTTGGGATGCTCTATCATAACTTGCCTTGCTTGGAGAATAAGTTTGAAAGACATTAATAATGCGTGCTTCTTTGTCTTGCGAAGAGATTTCGTTCACGCAGATAAATGCCCTGCCGCAATGGGACTTAATGCAAACAACACTTTTCCTAAAGCCTGATTCACACAGTCGTGCAGAAAGACCAAAAAACAAGGGATTCAAACTCTGAGTCCTTGTCTTTTGATTCTTTCTGCACGATCTTAGCGACCTAAGCAGCCTAGTGTGAACCAGGCTTATCTTTTTCCGCTCCCCCTGACAATACAACGTGTACCTGCAACTCTGGCAAGGCTAAATGGCTCAAGGGTCTTGGTCAAAGATTTCACAAGTTTGCAAGACTCCCATACAGGGTCTTACGAAGAAATCTTTTTTGAACAAATGCATCAAATGGCCGATTTCGATGGGCAATGGTTCATTTACACTGTTTGCTGTATGGAAAAATTTAGTTCACGATACTCGAGTGGCTCAATGCGACGCTACAGTCTGTGAGACACCCCACCTTTTTTCTGACTCACCCAGCATACACTCTTTTTATAAGAGCAATGAATAAGCAACTGATTTCAGTTTTAGCCTCAATTTCACTTTGTCGTGTTATGCTAATTTTCAGGAGGCTTTGAAATGGAATTCATAGCACCTAGAAGATTTCATGGTGGGTTTTACATCCAATTTGCATCTTTTCTGTACCACTGAATTTCTTCGACATCAAATTTACTATGGAGCCACTGTTCTGAAATTTTTAAAAAACACAAAAGAAATTCTATAATTCCTTGGCTTTTAAACAAAGGCTATAGCAAAATAGGGGGCCACTTATTTTAGTCATCTGATGGTAAAAAAATCATGTGAAACCATGAAATGTAGCTTATGTTGCAAATAAAGATGGCAAAGAGGTGAATGTTTCAACCATAGTGTAATGATATAATGATAGCACTACAAATACAGTAATATCTTATGTATTCCAATATTTCAATTTTCCTTCCTTTCCCTTCTTCACACCGTATACACCTAGTGCCATGCTCGTGTTTCCTGTTTTATGTTGCCATGAGGTAGTCATAGTTTTTTGCTCCAAATGGTATTGTACTAGTAGTAGGGTATAGTATTTTGTAAGTAGTGTAATTAAGTAATATGTATAGTAACTGTTTAGATTGAATGTGAAAAAAATATTTACACAAAATAAAAAACTTTGGCAAATCATTGTCATTATCAATGTGTGTCCTGTAAATGCTTTTCTGGATGTGAGAGAATATCAAATTTTATGAGTTCTGAAACAAACTCTTCCGATTTCACAATGTCAAGTTACCAACGAACTATATTTTGGGCACTGTTGACACTGCATTGCATGATTTGAAAATCTCAGAAAAACATTATATGTATAACATCAAACAGAAGAGGAAATATGTTTGGATTCTCTCCTCAAACTTAGTAAGAGGCCCTTTACATGAAGACCCGACATGAAACTAATGCCGGCATGAACTCGTGCTGGCATGCAAATGCACGACGTTTACATTAGAGCCTACATGAAACTCATGCCGGCATGAACTCGTGTCACCATGTCACCAGATTAAATACGTCATAAAGAAAACAAAAAACAGACAACAATCAACGAAGGCGATTTGGCTTTCATATCGCCCCGACATGAGAAAATTCTGTTTACATGAGATTTTCATCCAATTTTCATGCCGCCATGACTTTTCATGCCGGAATGAAA
Source organism: Aurelia sp. 4 Dawson et al 2005 (assembly GCA_964019985.1). NCBI lineage: Eukaryota > Metazoa > Cnidaria > Scyphozoa > Semaeostomeae > Ulmaridae > Aurelia > Aurelia sp. 4 Dawson et al 2005. The sequence goes on from OZ026510.1 coordinate 1,679,016, forward strand.
AGGCGACATGAAATTTTCATGTCGCCCCGAAATGAAAGTTTCTTATCGCCCCGATATCATGTAAACACAACACAACAGAATAGTAACAAATAGCCCTTTTGATGCGTCTGCAGCTCCTTTGCTCCAGAGACTTGGTTGGCCATCTGTACAAAAGCTGATATATAAAGAAACAGGTTCTATGGTTTACAAATCTCTCAACTCTCTTGCACCTCAATATCTCAGTGATCTTTTCGTGAGATTATCCGGGATACATCCAAGAGAGTTGAGAAACTCAAAACTGACCTTGCAATACCCATGTTAAGAACTGGCAATGGCCAGAAATCCTTTGCGTATCGCGGGGCCAGTCTCTGGAACAGTCTTGATTTGGAAACAAAGATGGCTCCCTCAATCAATGCCTTCAAGTCCAAACTCAAGGAAAAATAATCATATACATTATTTTTTATTTTTATTGTAAATTTTGTATTATATAACTCTTTATTTTGTAAATAGTTTTTGCAGGGCCAATTGTAAAACAGTATATAGACTGAATTGTACCCTGGGTAAATAATTTTAAAATGAAATGAAATGAAAGTAGCTCAGACCAGCACCCGATATGAAAACTCGTGCCGGCATGAATTTCTTGTCGGGTCTCATGTAAAGGGCCTCTAAGAATGTCGGCCATAAGCTTTCAACTTAATCCTCTTGGGTCATGAATCCTGGGTTTCATAGCAATAAACTATTATATCAAATGAGAATGAATGGATATTTCATTCCCAAGAGAATGAAATGAATGCAGTGTTCCCAAAAACATAAATGCTGTGTCATTCCCATGAGAACCGCTTTCATAAGGAAAATCAGAACAGCAGTCTACCAAGGATATTTTGAAATGGTCAAAAAATCATCAAGACATCTGTTATATTAAAATTTTGTTTCAAAACAATTCTTTGAAATGAAATGAACAGCTTTCTGTTCCCACATGCACCTAATGGATGTTCCACTCTCATCAAAAAGAATGAAATAGCTCCCACACAAAAGAACAGCTGTGTAATTCCCATGGAAACACTGGGTGTGAATAAGGCGGATAAATCTACCGCACACACAGGGGCGGCTGGGAGTTCAATCTTTTTGGTAAAGTTCTTGAAATCTCCCCAAATGTTTAAAAGCAAAAGCTAACAATTTTTCACACAATGATGATATTGTCATCCACCCAAGCTAGAGATATGGGGTACTGTTAAGGCTCCAAATTGGGGTCAAGGGGAGAAGCGCTTGGAAAATCAGCCTTTTTTGATGAATGAAAGTCTTTAAATTTTCTCTAAATTCCAATGGAGTGTAGTGACCTGTAGTGACTTATGACCTGTAGCTGGATTTGAACGAATTTGACCAGCAGGTGTAGATTGTTCCTCAAAGAAGGAAACACTTTGCATCTAAAAGAAGAAAGAAATAGAAACGGAAGTTGAATTTGAAACTGTTGGATTGCTTGAACAATCAAGAGTTTGCCCTACATGTGAGTAATACTCCTCTCACCCCAAAGTTAAGCTTGTTTCTAACTGCCATTTCTCGGAGGAACCATTTGTTTGCCAGCAGCATGGGATGAGAACACAGCAAGATTGAATTTTCAGGAATTGTTTTATTGAAAAAGATTCGCAGATTTTAGCCATCCATTTGCAGAGCACCAGAATCCTGGTCCTGACACCATGGCAATTGAAGGTGGTTGAAGGGCTTTGAGCCACGAAGCAAAAATTGGCCACTGGCTCCATACCCTCTCTGTATAGCCACCTGAAAGGTACAGCATTTGAGGACTTTGATTCTCATACAATGGCGGATGAAGGTGGTGAAGGGCTTGGAGCCATGGCTACAATTATTGCTTGTGACCAAGAGCCCTATTGTGATCACCACCAAAATGAGCGGGTTAACCCTATCTCACCTCCTGGGCGATATGAAACACTCAATGCCTGGCGGCGGGTAGATTCCATCCCCCCTGTTTATCTCTGTTGTTGCCTGAGATGTGGCAGCCAAATTTGGCACAACCATTATATTAACGATGAATGTGTGAATTCATTCATGGTTTAGTTTGCATTGTTGTTGTTGTTGCTAGGGCATAATTAACATTGTGATGTCATATGAAGTCATAAAAATGAAAGTGCGTTAAAAAGTTCTAAGACTTTACTTTTAGTAAAGAAATGGAATATATAGATCAAAATAGATATAAATTCATAGTTTAAACTTAATTGGACCAATTTAAAAGGATTTTTAAAAGAGATACAATGTATATTTTTCACAGAGTGTGGCACAACAACTTAGTTACCATGGAGACAAGACAACACCAAAATTGTCAGTTTCATTGCTGTATGATAAAAAGTTAAACTTGCTAAATCTCAGAGGCATTCAGCAAACACGGAAAAACTTATAAATGAAAGTGTAAAAGGGGGGTGGAATCCACCCCCTCCCAAGGTGAGATAGGGTTAAGGATCGCATATCTAATACAATGGCCAAGCTAGCAAATGTTCTTTGGGAAGCTTTACTTTGCTTTGAAGACATTAGATAATCACGTGGGAAACAAGGGCCACTCAGACAAAAGTTCATTGACATCATGGCATGCGCAATGAGAGACTCATTCTGTGGCCATAAAATACCATCGTGACTCAATAGCAATGAATAAGATCAAACATTATGTCTCTTAAAAGATCAGTAGGCAATTAAAAATCCTTTGTTGGCAGAAGCCAAATACAAAGCTACGTTGGCATTGATGTTTGAATGACAATTTGATCATGTAATGTGCCTCCGCTATTGCTACTGCGTCAAGCAGAACAAACAATTTGATCATGTAATGTGCCTCCGCTATTGCTACTGCGTCAAGCAAAACAAAATTGGTAAAAGAAAAATGAAGCATACAACCACTCATCATTGAACACATTGTCATTTTCATATATATGGAGATATTTTCCATTTTGGCTACATTCGTCAATTAAAAAAAAGACAACATTTTTATTCGCTCTGGCCGCTATCTTGGATTTGCTAAAATCAAAATTTTCAACATGTAAGTAGATTTTCATCTTCCATCAATGCCTTGATCAACATAGTTTGGCTGCATGAATGAATATTAGAAAATTATTTAGATTCTAAAAAAGGTAGTTTTTTCTCATTTTTTGTGAAATTGCGTCATTTTGTGACATCATAATTATGATGCCATAGCTATTTTTAGAATTCTTTTTACGTTACATGATACATCATACATACTGCTACCAGTAGGGGGATTTTCATCACAATAAACAAAGAAATGGTGATTTTAGAGCCCACCCCCTAGTCTTCTAGTAGCTGAAAAAGCCCCGTCTGGATAAAATTAATTTGCAACATGCAGCAAATGATCTTTACATCCCCAGAATGAAAACTAGCAAAGGACAAAGAGGGATCTTTTCGTGGCGCTAAATCTTGGAGTCAACTTTCCACTGATATAAAAGAAACAAAAATTCCCTTAATTCATTTAATTGCAAACCATAACGCCACTTACAGCCTACTTTTTGAATGTAATATTTTGATGCATTCACCAGTTTTGATTTTTTTGTTTCTATTATCATATATCCTTTAGTTTGACTTTTTAGATATACTTGTATTAGGTTATTTTAGGCTTTATATCTTAAGTTATTTTAGCAATACACTATCAACTTTGTAAGTTTTCAACACGGCCCCCTGTAAGGCAGTCTGTGATTGATAGGGCCACTGTTTATAAATGACTTAAAATGAAATGAAATGAAACTCTGATGAAACAATGAAAAAATTGGCCCTGTCTCCTGCATTCAATCATGATTCAAGAAGCTCTCTTAAACAGTCACTCTTGGGAAAAAATGCGATGAAAACCAAGTTAAGCAGACATTTAATGAACGAAACTTGGTATAAATCTCAAGAAGGAGGTTCACTTTACATGGTAATGCAAAATGAGTTTCTCAGTGCTACATTTAAGGCCAAAATAAACCAGAGCAATCTTCAACAACCTTCTATAGCAACTTTGTTAAAAATCTGGTCAACTGCATCACTCGAATTGAAAATTTGACAGCATTGTTCTTTGCCAAATCTTGCAATCTGATTGGTACATTAGGAATTTCAAAGTTTGGGTCGAAACAGGGCGAGGTTTTTAAAAGTAATTTTATGAGTCTCACTTGACTGAAGAGCCATCATCAATTCAAAGAGCACAGGGAAACAAGAGACTCACCATCATAAATCTAACCTGGGAGTACTTGACCTAACATTAAACATTGTACAGGACTGTGTCCACAAAACACTTTCTTTAGACAGCGCCAGATCTTGGCAGTATAATATGATGGTAGTGGGTTCAGGAAAAATTCTGTCAAAACTATACTCACAGCATAGAATAAATAAAGCACAGAAGTTAGACTAAATAACCACCTGATCTAACGAAACACCCTCCCCCTTTGAGCTTAGACCTTATAGACAACCATACCTTATTTTCATATCCCACTCCTACTTTAGGAAAATTTTGTGAGAACGTCAAGCAGAACAAAAGCTGCAAAAATTTTCCAAAAGAAATCAGTCACAAACTTGTCAACACATCTGCTACGGCTTTCTGATATCAAAGCAATTCCTTGATAGGAAATTATTACAGCCTCAGCCCTTTTGTTCCCAGATAAACTAAATAGAAAGATGTTCCATTCTCAAGAAAAAGAAATCACTGCATCATTCCCTATGGTTAATTCCGTGTCAATAAGGGGCAGGTTGCTACCCAGGTAGTCTTAGATTTTGCTGATTTTTCGTTTGGTGATTTAAGTGTGATTTTTGTAGCAGCATATCTAAATTTCACCATTCTACCATTGATCGTTCTGGAAATATTGTAACTCAAAGTTGGGACATTTGTGGGCCTAAATCTTCATCGGCAGCCATTTTGAATTTACATTTTTCGTAAAATTAGCTTCTTTTGATCAATTCCTCAAAATTGTGTCATCCATATGTGGTTTCCATACAAATGGGAGGTAGCAAGCACAAAAATAGCCTGAACATGGTGCAAAACAAATAGGTATGGTCATAAATGCACAATAGATTTTGATTGCCTAATTTGCTTTTGTTCATATTTCTCTAATTTTTTCATGTTGCTTGACTTTGACCAAATTGATCTTTTCTAAGCTCAAAGTAGACACATACACCTACATTTGTGGCAAAAAATCTTCTGGGATAAACCTGGCATTAAAGATTTATCCATATTCAAATACTTTGGTATACATTTGTATTGTGAGCAACAACAACAAAACTACATAGTAACAAAATGCTACAAAAAAAGAAACATAGATGTTGTTGCTTAGCAAAATCTGAGAGTTAAATCTTTTCTTTTTTTTTCCTGTTTAAAGTAGAATTACCCCTATATGATAGCATAGTATATGACTGGAGGGAACTTGATCAAGGTTACATAACTCTCTTTGAAAGCAATCCTCATTACAGCAACATTTTTGGAAGTACTCTTTCCAACACACCGAAATTTCAGCTGCAGTTATTCCAGACAAGGGAAAAGAAGTTAATGCACGGTGGATGCCAGGCATAAACGGAAGGACATGAAAATTGCTACTGTTAAGTCTTTGATCACTTTTGACCATGGAGTCATGGCATAAAATTTTTGCTGAAAATCTTTGCCAGAAGTTCACTGAAAGATTTTTTCAGATAATCCCGCCAGAAATGGTGGATATCTGCAAATTTTCAAAGCTGTGGCAGAATATGCAAAGGGAAGTTTCCACTTCTCCATGTCAAAAACTGTAATTATAGCCCTGACAAAATTCCAGAAAAGAATCATTTACATACTTTATTTTTGAAGATGTTTTACAGAGCATATATCTGTTCGCCTTTGGAAGAACATGGGCCCTTGGTAGAACAGCAATTAAAATTATTCTTTTCTCCTTCATTACTAAACATATATCATTCATAGATCATTAATTTGTTAATTTTCCCACTTAAAGAAGCAATGTATATGAAGTATTTGATAAAATGGGAAAAAAGAGAAATAGTGAACTAGAGTAATATCGCCCCTATCAGATCACCGTTGATTCCATGTTGTGCAATGACCTTGAATACAATGTTAAAACCGAAGGGAGCTTGGGCCTAGCTTTTCCGAAAAGCACACAAAAGTTGTTAGCTGATGTCATCTTTTTGATATTACTTTGCTTTCGCTGTTTTGTTTTGCACAGAAGACTTGCAATAAAGTTTTCAAGTTGACCGACCTGCAATAAATGTGCAAGTACAATTCATATTTCCTTTGATGTTTCAACACACCATGTCTATTTTTTGTCGTTTCTCGATATGTCTTTCAGTTAACATTGAGTAGTCTTCATGAATGTTTCCTCCAACTCTTGTTTCATATCCAAAAAAATTTTGATAATCGCGCACAAATTGCGAGACCTAAGGTTCCTTTTGGAAGAGCACTGTAACTGACATTATGCTGCCCAGGTGCATCCACCGCATGAAATCCTTCAGTTTTGTAGACTATTGACGCATCATGTGGCTAGAGTTGACTGAGGACAAGGATAAGAGAGTTAAAATTGGGAGTGAAATTGGGACTATTTTGAAATCATTTTGAATCAAATTAGAATTGGTCAAATGACTTTCTGGTTTTCTGGGAAAGTAAAAAATACTTTTGAAAATGAAAGGTTACGAAAAGATTTTGATGTGCTAAATTTGTCGTTCTTCTGTGGTGATCTGACAAGGATCTGACTAATCTTTGCGTTTTAGACCTATCCGTATTTGTGAGGTTCCAACATGACAACAAGGAATCGGATGGCACAGATCTCACTTTGAGGCCTGTAGCACGAGTTGAGAAGCCTTCCAGAACTTCTTTGACCTATCCAAAAATCTTTGTTTTCTTAAAAGTGGTCCGATAAGGGTGAGATAGTACTCTACCCCCCATATTGAAAGTGAACTCTATCAGCCATCTGAATGCTTTGGCTGTGAATCAGAGGATATTACTTGTGCCTCATTACAAAACTTTTGACACCTTCCCTTCTTACATAAAATGGAAAACACAATTTTGTTTATCCATGTAATACTGGTGCATCAGCATGCAGAATGTGAGTAGCTCATGAAAATAATCAATATTCATATAAACATGGCTTGAATGTCATCAAGAATTAAAAATCTGTGTAACTCTTCCATAAATGATACAAAATGTGGATTATTTCATCCTGAGTTTTTGATTGCACTGCTGCAAAATCAACTGAATGCCACCTACCACTGTTCATTCCACTTCATATACCTGCATTTTAAGCTTTTCAGAGAGAGGGATCTTTCTTGTCAAAATGCAGCCCAATGTCTGTTGCATCTAGAAAATTACCCTTCGTTCTTTTCTATTGTTGTCAATGAGCTTTTTCTACAGAATCATTAGGTGTACACAAGAAACTTTCCAAGACAGGAGTGTTTGGTAGGCCTTAAATTCTGCTCAATTTCTCCCTGCTTTTAAGGATTATGATAACATTTATCATTAATTTTTCTTCATCAGTTGCTTATCCGTTTCATTTTTTCATACCCTGTAGCGAAAATGCTTCACTAGCTGCTCGGTATATGGACAAAGCAAAGAAAAATCTTACCAATGTCCCAGAACAGGTCCTCCACGGCGGCCATCTTGCTATCTCCGTTGGACTTAGGCCTTCGTTTGGATTTCCGACTGTTCCGTCGCATTCCAACCACGACTTCGATTGCTTTTATCAAGTAACAATGGGATTTCAATAATGAGACGGTACCTGTTGTTTCAGCCAAGGACTTTGATAAAATATTCACTGCATTGCCATTGGCGAGCGGAAACACATATTTTTGAAACCGCACCACTGAAGAATAGTTCAAATGTCATGGGTGCTGGATGGAATGTTTACAGGTCGTTGCGGTGGCGTAGAGGATGCGCAAATCTTTGATTCCTTTTGGTTCAGGACCCGGGGGGGGGGGGTCACTTGACCTAAATTTGTACGGGGATGTGCCCACGAAAAACATTTTTTCACCCTGCTCCAGAATTTTTGCCTTCAAATGATACCTGTTCTAGAAAGAATCAGTGAAAAGTATAATCAAAAACACAAAAATTTGACTAAATAATAACCCGTTGCAACAAAATTTCCTCCTTTGACATGTTTTGACAACCTGCTCCAGAAAATTTGCCTTCTTTTTTGATACCCTGTTCTAGGAAAATAGGCGAAAACGATACCCTGAAAAACGGCACATATCCGTCCGACAAATATAGTAAGTACCCCCCCCCCCCCGGTGTTCAGGAACGAGGAAGGTAGGTAGTTGTAGCGGTATATCAGCTAGTTAGGAGTTAGCCAAACAACGAAACTACGACTCAGGATAAGTCTACGAGCCACAAGGGAGGGTGTGGGTAGACTTATGACAATGAATCCCTTATATCGGTAAACCTTGCTCCGACGGGATGCGCCGTAGCCCTGTCCGCACGTTGCTTGGCAACTTTTGAGCAACTTCCAGTCTTTTGAGCAACTTTTAGGAATTTCGGCAACTTTTGCAACATGGAGCAACTTGTTCTTATATTAAGATCATTGAAAAGGCAATTCATCGTCGACTTGTCACATACTTAGATCAAAACTCTCTGCTATCCCATTTCCAATTTGAGTTCAGGCCTAAGCTATCAACAGAACTTGCAGCAACTCACTTGCTGGATAACATTCGCAAAAGTGTCGATGATTGGAAATTAGTAGGCGCCGTCTTTATTGATCTAAGCAAAGCGTTTGACACAATAAGTCATTAAAGCTGCTTGAGAAGCTACCCAAATATGGAATTGACGGAAAAGAATATGCTTGGTTCAAAGACTATCTGTTTGCTCGTAAAGCTGTCGTAAGCTAGAACAATCGTGTCTCAGATGAGCAAGAACTGTTCTCTGGAGTGCCACAAGGGTCAATACTGGGCCCATTATTGTTCATAATGTTGTTTAATGACATTACCGATGTGATACAGCACTCTTGGATAGTAAAATATGCAGATGATACAGTCATATACTTTGCTGACAAGGTCTCGAAAAGTATCCACTCACATCTCACCGAGGATATGGATCTGATTTCAAACTGGCTAAAGGAAAACGAACTTATCATCAACATGAAGGAGGGTAAAACTGAAGCATTAGTGTTTGGAACCGCTAAACGGTTAAGCATGCAGACAGAATCTTTTAAAGTGTACCAGGGCTCAAATGCAATAAGAAACACCGATGAGTACAAAAACCTGGGTATTTGCATGAACAGATCACTTGGTTTGAACTCGCACTCTGAAAAATCGTACAAGAAAACAGGTGGACGACTAAGGCTTCTGGCGAGGTTAAGAAAATATCTTGACTTGCAGTCAGCCATGCTCTATGATCATGCCCGTGTTTACCTACTGCGGTGTTCTGCAAATAAAACTATCAGAAACCAAGATGAAACAGCTGAAAGCGTTCCATGATCGATGCCACAGGATCATTTATGACGGAGAAAAACGCAACGATGGACTCCCGTCAGTAATGAATGCAAAGAAGATTCGTGCCTGCAAACTAGTTCGGAAATGCATTGATGAAGACATTTGTGACGTATTTAAAGATCATTTCACAATACAAAATCACGGAAAGGGGACAAGAAATGCCGAAAATAGCTTAAAGATGACAAAAATCAGGACTGAATATGCACGCAAATCGTTTTATTATACAGGAGCAAAGACCTACAATGAACTGCCTCTAAAAATCAGAAAGATTACAAATGCTACTGAATATGAAAAAAGCCCCAAAGACTACTTTAGTTAAATCGATAACTTTACAGTGCTTAACGAACCATTGTAAATTTTTTTTTTAACCATTTATTTCTTTGAATAATTGTAAATAGGTAATTTATCAGTTTCAGTTTATTTATTATTTTTAACAGGACACACGTTGATAACAGCAAAGATTTTCTGAAGTGTTTTTATCCTGTATAAATATTCGTATGTTATTATTTTGTATTATTACTACGCTTGCCTCGCGGCGCCTGCGGCGCTGCGCTGGCCCGCTGTCGTACCAAGTAATGTCTTAAGAGAAGTTGCTAATTCTATCCCCCTTGAGGCTCACCTTGGTATGGAACAGAACAGAATCTATGAACCTCTTAAACCTCCAACCGCCTGTTTTGGCTGGAAAAAGAAGCCGTACTAATCTGATGAAAGTGTGAGAACACATGAGCTTCTGTCTCTTTTTAGCACAATGCCCCACAGAAAAACTTGCCCTCTCACTGCATCCCCCTTGAAGCTCTCTGTGATAGAACACGTCCATATCGTTCTCGCTCAGATTTCTCATTTCCAGGAATTCATTACCTTGGTCTTGCGTCAGATGAACGGAATGCATTCACCTTTTTTCAAAGCCTTCTTTCAAAATTTCAATGCTGAAAAGTTTTTTATAAGCCTCCTTGCAATCTCAAACAAAGCTGTTTGATGTATTTTGCATTTTTATTTTTGGACGCCTCGCATTCGCTTGTGAGCACCCTGTGGCCCTTCGTCACATGGGTAGATCAAAGCTCATTGCTTGTCAACATAAGAGAGACGCACAACAGATCAGATGCAAAACAGACGAGGTATGACAACAGGAAGAACTTCAAGCAAAACCCACACTCACGAATATGAACGAAATCAAACTCACGCAACACTAACAAATTGAGAAGCGCATACGCTAGGAACAATTGGGATAGAAGCACATGTATTTGGAAGTCGAATGTATTGGATTAGTGATTATATCAAGAGTTCGTCATTGTATATAAGCTTAATTTCTTCGACTAACTCTAAGGCCTCCGGTTATCTTGTAGTAAAAGAACGCAGGAAACTGCCAAGCGCTTTGCTCCAGGCAAATATGGGAGTAAAGCAAATGCTTGCGACAAAAATACTTCATGGTGCTGTGACCCGGGAAAAGAGATAAACGATGGCTGAAGAGTTAAAGAAGAATTTAAGAACGCGAAGTGGACACAGACTCGTTGTAAAAAACGCTTTCGCCATGCATAAAGAATTCCTACCGCCTGCGGGAGCTTCTGTTCCTAATGAAATCAAACCAAGACTTATCTCGTTCAAGAACACACTCATTAGAAAACGAAAAGACTTAGAGAAGATCGATGCTGAAATACTAGAAGCTATCACCAAAGACGAAGAAATCGAGAAAGAGATCTTAGAGCGCGAAGAATTTGAGCAAGAAATCGAAGATTACTTATCGTTGATTGAAATCGCTCTCGCTGATGTTGAACGATCAAATGAGCAACCGCAAACGCAATCAACCCAGAGGTTTGAAGACAAATTTAAGTTGCCCAAACTTTCACTTGCAACGTTCAATGGTGACGTTACAAAATGGACTAGTTTTTGGGACAGTTTTCAGTCAACAATTGGAGATCACGGAGGACTCTCGAAAATCGATAAACTGAAATATCTCGTGAATTCACTAACCGGACCTGCCGCTCAAACGCTCGCGTGATTGCAAATTTCTAATGATAGCTACGACGAAGCAATAGAATTACTCGAAAAACGTTTTGGCAACAAGCAAGTCATAATTACAAGCTTTATGGACAGCTTAAGAGAATTACCAAAAATTTCGACCAGCGATGACATCCGAAGACTTCGAATCCTTTATGACAAGACCGAAGCCGCGGTACGAAGCTTAAAGAGCGTTGGGGTATCATGCGAAAGTTATGGTACAGTATTATCGCGGGATATCATGGCAAAATTGCCACAGGATATCCGTTTAACGATCTCAAGGAATTTGGAAGACGAGTGGGATTTACAAGGTTTAATCAAGAATTTGGGAGATGAGTTGAGTCTACGAGAAAGATGCACGTTAACTTCTGTTACGCCCACGACGTTATCACGTCAAACGCCGCAAAGAGATTCCAGAGGATATCTTGCACAAAATTCAACCACCCCCAAGACATCGACAACATCAACCCTCTTCCTGGGAAATGAAGGATCTTCAAAAAGCAGCCAATTCATTCCAAGTTGCCTTTTTTGTGGAAACAAGCACTTCTCTGCAAGTTGCAGAACCGTTTCCGACCCGAACGCACGGAAGAAGATCCTACGCGACAAACGCAGATGTTTTGTTTGCTTAAAGGGAAATCACACAAGTCGAGAATGTGTATCAAGATCAAATTGTTACCATTGTAATGAACGACATCATGCTGCAATCTGTGGTGCAAATGGAGAAAATCGGAGACCTACAAGAAATTTGCCCGCCCAAGATCCGGCCGCAGCCACATCTACCCCTAACGCGCGTCAGCCGCCGCCAGTCGCGGCTCAAACTGTGAGTACAAATTACACTTCAAATGATTCATTGAGCAATGTTACCTTGTTACAAACAGCTAAAACTGAGGTACATAGCATTGATAACCCAAGAAATAGATGTAACGTGAGAGTAATTTTGGACTCTTGTTCGCAAAAAACTTACGTTACCACAAGATTGAAGGATGAGCTAAACATCCCTTCATTTTCGACAAAAGAAATTCTAATCAAAGAGTTTGGCAACGAGCAAGGTACACTTAAAACTTGCGAAAGGATTCAACTAGCCGTACATTGTGCCGATAACTTAACTGTTTACATCAATGCTTTTGTAGTGGATTTGATTTGTAGTCCGCTTTCTCATCAGGCCATAGATTTCGCACAAGCGAATTATTCTCACCTCCGCAACTTGCCGCTAGCGGACAGCGGGGACGGATCTCAGGATTTAGAAATCGATATTTTGATTGGTGCAGACTTTGTGCACCTTTTTATGCTCGATCAAGTGATACGGGGGGAACACCCCATGAGCCCCGTTGCAATGTCAACACGCTTTGGCTATGTGTTGAGTGGCCCGCTACAAATTCCTTCACAGAACGAATGTTCAGCAAATATTACAGTTGCTCATGTCTTAAAAACTGACACGATTTTAGCAGAAAGGAAAAACGATTTAGAAGACGAAATTAAGAGATTCTGGAATAACGAAAGTTTCGGTGTAAAACCCAACGAAAACCTGGACGATTTCGAGTCTCAAAATCTCATGCAAGACAAAATCAAATTCGATGGTAAACGATATGAAATTTCCTTGCCTCTAAAAGATGACCATCCGATCGTTCCTGATAATTACAGCGTAGCAAAAAGTCGACTTAATTCGCAGTTAGATCGTTTAAAGTTGAAACCTGAAGTATTTGATCAGTACAATTCTGTAATCAAGGATCAATTAAAGTCAGGAATTATCGAAAGAGTTATTGAAAATGAGGAAATTCTAAAGCCAGGCATGACGCATTATATTCCGCATATTGGTGTTGTAAAACAAGAAAGACAAACAACGAAACTTAGAATTGTGTACGATGCAAGTTCAAAGGTCCAAGGAGAAGTTAGTTTAAATGATTGTTTACACCCAGGCCCAAATCTTGCCCCTCTGATTTTCGATGTGTTATTAAAATTCAGAGTGCACAAAATCGCTCTTATCGGAGATTTGGAAAAGGCTTTCTTGCAGATTTCGATTGATCCAAGTCAAAGAGACCTGTTAAGATTTCTTTGGATAGACGAATCTGACCCCGAGAATCCAAAAATTGTAAAGCTACGCTTTGCCAGACTAGCATTTGGCCTCTCTTGTTCGCCGTTTATTTTAAATTCGACGATACGACACCATCTCGAAAATTACGAGGAAAGTGATCCCGAATTTGTACGTAAGGTGATTAGTTCTCTTTATGTCGACGACTTTGCGTCTTCTTTTGCCTCAGAAGATGAAAGTTTCGCCTTTTACGAAAAACTGAAACAACGATTTTCCGAAGCAGGTTGGAATATGCGCAAGTTTAACAGTAACGACAAAAAATTACGAGAGCGCATCGAAGATGCAGAAAATGCACGCATTTCAAATGATCATTCAAAAGCCAAAGAGAATCAAAACATTCTCACCCAAACAGAAAATCGAAATATTTCTCACGCTGTTCAAAAAGAAGACGAAATTAAAGTTTTAGGAATGACATGGAATGCTAAAACTGACAAGTTAAAGTTCGATCTTGCTTCTTTTCACGAAACCGCTGCGCAAGAGAAAATTACGAAACGTTTGATTCTCAGTTCGATCGCGCGGATTTATGATCCGCTTGGTTTGTTATCACCGCTCCTCGTTCCGTTGAAGCGGTTGTTTCAAGACGTTTGTAGATTGAAAGTGAATTGGGACGCCTGTTTACCAGATGAATTCTGTCAAAGATGGCACAATATTGTAGATGACATCCCGCAAGGTTTCAACGTAGAAATAGACAGATCGTTTCTAGGAGATCTTTCGAGTGATGAAATTCGCTCCATTCAAATCCATGGGTTCTCTGACGCAAGCCAAACTGCCTATGGTGCAGTGGTTTACTTGAGGATTAAATCTGACAAAGGAATCGTTACTAAATTGGTATCCGCAAAAACTCGAATAAGCCCATTGAAAAACGAAACAATGCCGCGTTTAGAGTTAATGGCATCATTAATTCTTGCAAGATTAATTACTTCAGTTAAAAATAACTTAAGAGAATGCTGTAAAATCGAATCCATTCACTGCTGGTGTGATTCACAAATCGTTTTGTATTGGATTTTAAATGAGAACAAAATTCAAAAACAGTTTGTTCAAAATCGCTTGGTTCAAATCCGAAATTTAGTTGCGAACGAGAGCTGGGGGTATTGCCCTTCAGCACACAATCCAGCGGATTTGACTTCTCGTGGAGTTTCCTTTTCAAAAATCGTTGCGAAAAAGTTATGGTGGGAAGGTCCAGAGTTTCTGTGCCAAGAGGAGGAATTTTGGCCTAAATTTGAAGGCACTCAACCTAGCGAAGAAAACATTGAACGTTCGATTGTTCATGAAAACTCTAACACGCTTATGACAACCAACTTGCCTATTCAGAATTTGAATGCTATTATTTCGTGCGAAAAATTCAGCAGTTTCGACAAGCTAATTCGAATTACCGCACTCGTTTTAAGGTTCGTAAATCGTCTGAAGAGAAAAGTTTCGACTGAGGATTCACAAGAATTGATTTCATCTCAGGATATTTCAGAAGCAAAAACATATTGGCACAAAGAGGCACAAAAGGCCTTCGTTAACGACAACAAATTCGAAGAAACTAAGAAAGTATTACGTGTTTTTACTGACGAAAAGGGAGTGATTCGAGTTAAAGGAAGGATTGATGAAGCCCCCTTACCATATGAAACCAAATATCCGGTTTTACTTCCAAAACGACATCATTTCACGCACTTAGTCGTTTACAAAAGTCACAGCGTAGTGAAACACAACGGAGTTAGGGAAACGTTAATGCAGGTTCGATCTGAATATTGGATTTGCAAAGGTCGACAGGTAGTCAAAACTCTCGTGTCAAAATGCGTTACATGTAAGCGTATCATGGGAAAACCCTACGATACACCTTTATCGCCACCGTTACCCAAGTTTAGAGTGTCGGAAGATACCGCATTTTCGAACATCGGTATTGATTTCGCTGGACCATTGTTTGTAAAGGATGTTTATTCGAAAACTGGAGAAATGTATAAATGTTATATTGCCTTATTTACGTGTGCAAGCACTCGAGCTTTACATCTCGAATTAGTACCAGACTTACACGCAAACTCATTTATTCGCGCCTTTACACGTTTTATCGGTCGAAGAGGCTTACCGTCAAGAATCGTATCGGACAATGGCAAGACCTTTTTGGATAGAAACGTTTGTACATTTGTAAATAGTCTCGGAATTGTTTGGTCATTCAATATACCCACTGCTAGCTGGTGGGGTGGCTTCTTTGAGTCGATGGTTAAGTTGACGAAACGATGTTTGCGAAAAACTCTCGGTAACGCGCATTTGACGTACGAGGAATTAGAAACGGTATTGTTAGAGACGGAAGGAGTTCTAAATTCAAGACCATTGACATTTCTATACAGTGATATCACAGAACCTCCTATTACGCCCTCGTGTCTGGTTTCGGGACGAAGATTATTGGATAGACCTTCATTTACGCAAAGGATCGACGATTCGAACTACGAAAGTTTAACGAAACGAGCGAAATATTTGAAAACATTATTGTCTCGATTTTTTAGTAGATGGAAGAACGAATATTTACCCTCACTTCGAGAACATGAGAACAAACAATCAAGGTCATAAAACGAGTTCCAGAAGTCGGTGACATTGTCACAATTCACAAGGACCTTATTCCTAGGCAACGTTGGGTTCTAGGAAAAATAACTCGCCTCTTCCAAGGAGCAGAGGGAATAGTACGTGCAGCAGAAGTTTTGACTTTTGACAAATCGGGCAAAAAACTACGCGTTAAACGCCCGATCCAAAAACTTTATCCACTCGAAGTACGATGTCCTCAAAACGAGGTGGAAAAGCGACAAGAACTTTCAAACGAAGTATCAATTACGACTGTGAGGGATGAAGACGTGATAGAGAACATTCAAGAACTTTAAGTGATTTTATTGATTGTAATATTTTTTCGCTGTAAATAGGAATCAATGATTGACCCTGGTCAATCATGGGGGGAAGATGATGTATTTTGCATTTTTATTTTTGGACGCCTCGCATTCGCTTGTGAGCACCCTGTGGCCCTTCGTCACATGGGTAGATCAAAGCTCATTGCTTGTCAACATAAGAGAGACGCACAACAGATCAGATGCAAAACAGACGAGGTATGACAACAGGAAGAACTTCAAGCAAAACCCACACTCACGAATATGAACGAAATCAAACTCACGCAACACTAACAAATTGAGAAGCGCATACGCTAGGAACAATTGGGATAGAAGCACATGTATTTGGAAGTCGAATGTATTGGATTAGTGATTATATCAAGAGTTCGTCATTGTATATAAGCTTAATTTCTTCGACTAACTCTAAGGCCTCCGGTTATCTTGTAGTAAAAGAACGCAGGAAACTGCCAAGCGCTTTGCTCCAGGCAAATATGGGAGTAAAGCAAATGCTTGCGACAAAAATACTTCACTGTTGATCATTTCAAAGGAATGATGGTTTCTTGTAGTTTGAGGTATATAATCCAGAGCGGTAGAGGACATAAAGCATGGGATTTTGAGACGTTTTCAGTGCTATTTCGCTCAAAATTAGCTTTCCATCTCATTCAAGACCCCCGTTAAAACCTTCTTTTATGCCTCCTCTGGAGCTTAGTTGGAAAAAGAAAGCGATCTAAGTAAGCCTGGCCCAGTGGCGTAACGGAGGAGTGTAGGGCCCTTAGTGAAAATAATGGTTAGGGGTCCTCATACTTAACTATATTCCATGCAGATTTTAATGATCAGTGTCACATGAAATGAAATAATTTTCTTCATTTCCTGATACTTCCAATTTGAAATCCTTATTCAGGATTTTTGCATCATTTCTTTCCGCTTTCTTTTCTGGGGTGACAATCAAGTGAATTGAGACGGTCACTTTACATCATTACTATGTGCTTACTCACAAATCATATCCATTCTTACACTCATTTTGATAATGTTGTGAATGCTGAAACATATCCTTTCATCCCTTCCATCCAAAAACCCGTTGTTTTTTGTCAAATTACTTGGGGCACCCCTCCGGGTCCCAAATGTTCGGGGGACCTGAGTTTTGTGCTTAAAGGTGCACACCGTGCGCTACACCACTGGCCTGGCCTCTCTTTTAGCTTTTTCGGGATGAGGATATGTACAAGGATCATTCCCTTGCGAGTTGAACCTTGGATAAAAATGGATGTACCCCAGCCCCCATATTGTAGACAAAGAAAATAAAACCATTCGCATCAACTTCAGACTTCGGAACAAAAGCTGGGAATGTTCTTTTCCGTGGGAGAGATGCAGTTTCTTACTTATGCTGTTTACAGTGCTGAAAGAAGAAACAATTTGAAGACAACAGGTTTCGGTTCATTCCTATGACGCATATAGGTATGAAATTGAGAAATATCTGTGTCACAGAGGAAAGAGTTTTGAATTTGAAACAAAAGGTACTGCGTAGTAGGAGGTCTACGTCAATTCTGAAAGGAGGTCTACGTCAATTCCTCATGAGACCAAAAATGCAAGACCAAATCACTCCTGACCACGTCAGTGTGGCATCTGTGTCACTGTCTGCACTGTTCAAGGCTAAAATTTGTTCTGGGAATTCCAAAAACATGCATGGACGAAATTTTCATTGATACCTACTCATATAAGCTTAGTACCGGTACCCCTACCTTTGGTACCAGATTCCACCCCATTTGCACAATATTATACCAGGTACCGACCCTCTGGTATCATGGTACCACTACCCTGTCACCCCCTCTATTTACACAGTAATCAACCAAGAGATGAACAATTTTCTAGGAAGGGAGAAAATGAAGGAGTGATTATAGAATGCAGGGCAATTACACCCCTGTACTGTTTGCCGATATTTTCTTGTTGAATGTTTTGCAGATGGTGACAGTTCCACAGTTAAGCCCCAATAGGAAAACTGGTTTTGACCTTTGGGAGCTCTCAGAAAACGTATCTTGAGATCAGTTTCTGAAGATAGAAGTTCTGTCAACGGTTAAAGATCTATTTAGCCCCCTCGCTAAAAAGCCACCCATGAGGCAAAATTTTAGATAACCCCCTTCTCTATTAAGCCCCCCCCACTTATATCAAATTCAAGAACTTACCAAAGATTTTCAATTTTTTTAGCTAATACAGCGTTGATTAGTTTGATGTCGTTTGGTATAAACTCTATGCCGAATTTAAGCATTTGATCCGTAAATTTGCATGTTCAAGCTGGAATGTTTGTTGCTCTTGTAACTGTATTGGACTCTTGTAACTAGTTTTTAGATCTTTACCATTAATTTATTAAGTATCAGGACCCTAATGATAACAGATATAGTATACTGATAGGTCATCCTGTTAAAACATTCGATTATTATTATTATTATAAAAATATGAAGAACTGAAAAGCAGTCATTCTTATCCATGTTATTTGATTTTCCGACGGAGCCAAATGACTTTTGCTACATTTGGGCCATCAGTTTCATAATTTTGCAATATTGTTCAGTATTTTTGCAGCTTCTCATTTTGCAAGATTTTGCAATATCTTTCGATATTTTCCGTTTCTCAATTTCTGACGTAGAGCAAATAATTAGGCCGGTGCGAGGAATAGTCTCACAAGGAAAATCGTATCAATTTTCAATGGAACGTTGTTAGGGGTGGTTGCAGTTGATATCCGTACCCCCCTATCATGGAAAAGAAACTCATCAAGGTCGAAGGCCCCGGATTTTTCTTGAGAAACCAGTCATTACTTGGTAGGGGCTGATAGATATTCAGAGGGGCGACCAAAAATTTAGGGCAGTGAAAGGGGGCCACTGAAAACCTTGAGTGTAAAATAAGGGGCCATGAAATCTGAACAAATCAACAAATCTGATCTCAGCTATCTGAAACGCAAACGTTATCCATCTATGATTTTTGTTAAGGTTGTCAAGCCTTGCGTTTTTCCTCAAACTGTCAATTTTTCATAAAATCTCCAAGTGCCATGCCACTTTCTTCTCTTGAAAGCTTTTCTGTTTCCTTTTGCGCCACTTGCCATCAGAAAATATGATTTGTTGCTTGGGAGTGTGTCATCGAATTAGATACAAACAGGGGCCACCAAAAATGACAGCTGATAATCAGGGGCCCTTGAAAATCTAAATGAGGAAATGGAGGGGTTATGAAAAATGTTTATTATCGATAAAAGAATCTTCCAGCCCCATTGGTTCCTAAATTGTGGTGGGAAGATCCGGATTTTGCCTCTAAAAGTACAGGAATTTCCGGATTTTTGGGGATTTTACCTAAGGGGCATTTCACTCCTGAAAATGTGTTAAAGTTTTGGCAAAATCCTCTGGATGCCCCTGATTTTGGGGGATTTTTGCATATCTCTGGATTTTCTCTTCCATAGGGGAGGGGGTTACGGACATTAACTGGAACCACCCTAGGAGATGTGTGTGGGCGTAAATTCAATTGCCGGAAAAATTTTACAATTCATTGTTTTCAAATTGTATGGGACGAAAATTTATTGTTCTCACATATAGGAAGAAGTGCCCTTTTGCAAATTCAATAGGAGGAAGAACTTTTAGAATCTATTGCTTTCACATAGGGCAAAAGGGCAGGATTGCGATTTTTGACTGAGCACCCAGGGCCAAAGTCGCCGCCCAGGGAAAACCATAGAATTCAATTCCTGGACGTACATCCAATAGACTTATTGTTCAAATACAATTGCTTATTGTTATTTTACAAAGGAGGATTCTTCAATTCACAATGGTTAACAAAGGAAGAAAGCTAATTGGATAATCGTTTAACTGCCTTATATATAGATTATTATCATTATCATTATTGTTATTGTTATTATTATTATTATTATTATCTATTTGTCGCACATTTTCTTTAAATGGTTCATGATTTGTCCTTGAGGCTTGGTGACAGCAAGTCTCCTCAAAACTCGAGGACTTTCCTGAGGATTCTGGCAGAATTCAGGATGGCTGTTTTCTGCAGTTCAACGATCTTGGTGTCGATTCCGATTTCTTTGAGTCTTTTTCGGAGGTCTTTAGGGGTTGTTCCAAGGGCACCAATAACTATAGGTATGATCCGCACACTCATGTTCCACAATTTTTTAAGTTCCCTGGCCAGATCTTGGTATTTCTCTAACTTTTCGAATTCTTTTGTTTCAACTCGACTGTCGTATGGAATAGCGAAGTCCACTATCAGGCATTCATTCTTCACTTTATCCTTGATGATTAAGTCTGGACGCCTTGCTTGTATGACATGATCTGTTTGTATGTTGAAGTCCCAGAGAATTGTACTGACATCATTGTCCATTGTTGTTTCTGGTTCGTGTTCATACCATTTGCTTTTTACATCAAATCCATATTTCAGGCAAGCTTCCCAGTGGATCTTTTTTCCGACCCAATCATGACGTCGTTTAAACTCTTTTTGCGCCATCTTGCTGCATTCACTTAAGAGATGATTTACTGTTTCATCAGCTTGCTTACACATTCGGCATAAACTATCCTCCTGCGTTTTATCGATCTTTGCTTTTATCTGATTTGTTCTAATTGCTTGTTCCTGCGCAGCTAGGATGAGCGTTTCCGTTTCTCTTTTAATTCCTCCCTTACTAAGCCATCCCCACCTATCCTTGCTAGCAACTGCTTCTGTTTGTCTTAAAAACTGTCCATGTAACGCTTTGTCGGTCCAGTCTTGCTTACGTTCCTTTGCTCTTCTACTTTTGAATCCCTTTGCTGTTTCTACTATATCTTCTGGTTTCCTTGCGGCAGTGATTAGCTTTTCTTCACTCTCCTGGATGTATTTCTGTAGTCCAAGTATCGCAGTTCTCACAGTGTCTTCGATACTGATAAGACCTCTTCCACCTTCTTTCCTTGATAGGTATAGTCTATCTACATTGCTCTTTGGGTGCAACGCTTTGTGCATCGTCATCAACTTTCTTGTTCTTCTATCCAAAGCTGAAAGCTCATCTTTGTTCCAGTCTAGGAAGGGAGCTGAATATCGGATGACAGCTACTGCCCAAGTATTGATAGCTTTGATTAAGTTATGGCCATTCAGCTTCGTCTCTAAGACCTTCCTTACTCTTCTTTTGTATTCTTTCTTTATATTTTCTTTCATTTCTGATCTTTTCAAGTCATCTGCCTCAAGCACTCCGAGATATTTGTAGCTTTCATCTTCCTTTAGGCTTCTAATCTTTCTCTCATCAGGTAATTTTACTCCTTCTGCCTCGACTGTTTTCCCCCTCTTCATTATCAATATAGCACATTTGTCTAAACCAAATTCCATCCCAATATCTTCACTGAATATTCTTACTGTTTGAATCAAAGACTCTAGATCTTTTTCATTCTTTGCATAGACTTTGAGATCATCCATAAACAGTAAGTGGTTGATCTTTCCCTTGTTTGAGACAAAATCGTATCCTGCTTTTACCTTTCGCAGCACACTGGTCAGGGGTATTAGAGCAATTACAAATAGTAGCGGTGATAAGGCATCCCCCTGGAATATTCCTCGTTTGATGTTTACTTCTCCAAGTTCTTGCTTTCCGCAAGTGAGCTCTACTTTCCACTTCTTCATGCTTTCTTTCAATAGGTTTTGAACCTTCTCGTTAATTCCTAGATTCACTAGACATTCAATTATCCAGCTATGTGGAAGCATGTCGTATGCTTTCCGATAATCTATCCATCCCATGGCTAGATTCTTTTTCCTGGATTTGACTTCCTTCAGTATCATTTTATCTATAAAGAGTAGGTCTGCAGTTCCTTTAGAGTTACGTCTGCATCCTTTTTGCTCCTCGGGTAGTAAATTGTGTCCTTCAAGAAAACTATACACTTCATTTGCAACTATTCCAGTTAAAAGCTTCCAGACAAGTGGAAGGCATGTAATAGGCCGATAATTACTGGCGACTGTACCTTTGCTGCGATCTTTTTGGATAAGAACAGTCCTTCCCTTTGTCATCCATGCAGGAGTTTCACCTGTTTCTAAGCAGAGGTTTAGATGCTCAGCTAGTTTTGAATGGAGACTTACAAAATTTTTTAGCCAATATCCCTGTACGCCATCAGGTCCAGGAGCCTTCCAATTCGGGAAATTTTTCAACATTGCTTTGACTTCTTTGTGTGTGATTGTTATATTACTCTGCTGGTCAATGTCTCTAACTTCACAGCGAAAATTTCCTAACCATTCTGCTTCTTTATTGTGATGAGCTTCTTTCCCCCAAATGTCTGACCAGAAATTTATAGCATCATTCGCTTCAGGAGCTTCACTGTCTTGGTATTCCTTTTCTGCGTTCAAGTTTTGATAAAATTTCCCCTCGTTGTTGACAAATAATCTGTTTTGTTGAAACTGATTTATTCGTTGTTGATATCTCTTTATCTTTCCCGTTTTCGCTGCTATTCTTTGCTTAATTTCCTCTCTCACAGTTTGAAGACTTTTATGTTTCATTTTGTATTTTCTCTGGAGGAAGTCTTGATGTTTCTTTTTTATTTTCTTTTGCTGAATCAAGTTGTTAATCCTGCTAAGATCTTTGTTCAGTTGTCTTACCTGATCCTCTAATCTTCTCCTCCACCATGGTTCTTTCTTTTCTTTTTGTTCTCTACGCATTCCCACCATTTCAGTTACCAAAGCTGCTCCTCCGTACATCAGATCATTCACATGAGTTATATCTTTCACCTGCACCTTTCCCAACACCGCATTAACCTTATTGACCACTTCTTTTAACTTCTTGCTGTCAACTCCCTTCAATGGTGGTAATCTTTCTCTCTGCTGTCTGCCAAAATCTTTTATCTTCTCCATAAGTAGCTTCTCTTCCTCAGTTAAGCTTGTCTCATCATACTCTACATCCGGATGTATCTCATTTATATACTCATTGGTAAGCTGTTCTCCTGTGAATTCATCTCCTTGCCTATTGGTTACATTGCTATTCGCTGTTGCGTCCGCTTGTTGATTTTCTTCGTCATCTCCCATCGTTCTCCCTGTACCACCAATAACATTTCCTATTTGACCATATTCAGCATCATCGACTGACCTTCTTATGGCTTCAAGCTCTAATTCAGAAAGCCATTTTTTCTTTATTATTTGAGACTTTTGATCCACAAGTCTCTGCTCTGTTATTACAAACATGCCCTGTTCAATCCATAAGTTATGCATTCTCTTTCGGTAACCAATTTTCTTTGGGTTGCTTTTGTAAAAGCACTCCATTACAACTCTATTCTCTTCGTGAGACCATTTTCGTCGGGTCCTCCTAGCAGTAGCTGGGTGACGACCGGGACCATGCTGCTGGGCCATGGTACACCTGCCGGGCGAGAGACCTTCACTATTAGTTCCAATCTCATTCACGCCGTTATCTTCATTATTTGAATTAGACATTTCACTCATAAGAGGATAGTGGATTTTAGGTTACACAACCACCGGTGTGTTTATTGAGAACACCATCTCTAGGAGGGTTGCCAACCAAGGCTAAAGAGTCCCTCCCACCCATGAGATAGACTAGCCCCCGCCGGACGCCAACCCGGTATTTCATGGCCTCGGGGAGTTATTATTATTATTAGGATTATTATTATTATTAGGATTATTATTATTATTATTATTATTATTATTATTATTATTATTATTATTATTATTATTATTATTATTATTATTATTATTTGAATTTAATTTCAATAGCAGTCATGTTTACTAAGGATGGGGTTCTTTTTTACAAAATGTAATTGTAATTTTATTTTTAAGTTAGGTTGTTTATCATGTATTATAAATGCTCGGTTGTCCTTTGGAAAGTTTGTGCTGAAGAAGATTTTTATCGAAACGTCCGAATTTTAGCAGTTGTGTTTTCTTTTTAATTTTTTCTGTTAATTTTTGATGGTGGTTCCGTTTATTATATTTATGTTTTCCAATAGAGAGGGTAGATGGAAGAGGACAACCGAGTCTTACTACGTAAGAACCTTATCAACCTCGCACAAAGAATAACAAGGTATTTTAATCATTGGCTGTTTTTAAAAGTTTCTCGCGTGATAAACGTTACTCCGAAAGGACTTAGGCTAAAGAAATCTGCACAGATAGGAAATACGTCGGAAAGCTTTTCGAAGAGATGGAGTGAAATCTTGTACAACGCAGAGCGTAATTTGGTTCAAACATTATTAGAAGAGTACAAGGTAGCAGAACGGAGTTTGCAAACGGATTTCTGGAATATGATGATGTCGCTACTATCACAAGTTAAAGATTTAGATTTCATAACTGAAACCATAGCAGTTATTCACGATAATGTTCTGTTGGTTGGAAACAATACAATGGCGACTAGACGCAAAAAGATGAGAATTTTAGCTGGTGGAAACTATAACGTCAATTTGGAACATGATTTTCGGAAGGATTTTAATTTTCTGACAGACCTTGAATCGTTGAGAGATGTATTTTATAACACAGATGAGCGTGAAACAATATCGGACACTGAGAACGTTGAAGAAATTATCAGAACACCGGCAATGGTAGAACATTGTGAGAATGCTCATAACACACAAACGGAAGAGTTGGACCTGATGGAAATCCAAAGAACGTTACTCATGGGAGAAGAAGAGGTAATCACACGCACCACGACACCAATAAGAACGTTTGGAGAAGCAACAAATGGACAAAATTCTAGAACCGAGGCGCTGGACGAAGTCGGTGAAGTTGAACAGCCAAACAGTGTGACAACGGACAATAATGATCGATTAAGTGGGAGGTTTGTTAGTGACCAAGTTATTAATTTGTCAAATAGGGTATTAAGTGAGGCTGAAATTTCTGTTTTATCGAAGGGTTTAAAGTTTGTTGTTACGCCAAAGGAGTTAGATTATTCACAAATAAAAATAGATCTGGAAAATTTTGGAAGACGCTTAAGATTAAAATGGCATTTTAGGGAGTCAGAAGATTTCTCAGAATTTCCCGCGTTTAGGCCAAGAAGTAAGTTTAATCCACGTAACAAAGATGCTGCCATTGAACTTTATATAAGTAGATTAGAGGAAGAAATTATGAAAATATCAGCAAATGGACAAAACTTTAGGAATATCAGTAGAGAAGAGTATTTAGCAAGTAAGAATCTGAAGTCTGACCAATCCATCGTTATCAAGGAAGCGGACAAAGGGTAAGGGGTAGTGGTTTGGGATAGGGGGGACTATATTAGGGAGGCACAAGGGCAATTGGGAGATTCTGAAGTGTATAGGAAACTAGAGGATGATCCATCTGACAGACTTCAGCAAATCATTTCCGAAACATTAGGAGCAATAAAAGAACGAGGGGATATTGATGATTCTACTCTTGATTACCTTATGGTCAATAACCCAAAACTGGGAAGGTTTTATCTGCTTCCAAAGATTCATAAGAGATTGAATAGCGTCCCTGGGAGACCGGTTATTTCAAATTGCGGATTTTTTACGGAGAATATTTCGGAATTTCTTGATCATCAGTTGCAACCATTGGCTAAAGAAGTTACTTCGTACATCAAAGACACAAACCACTTTCTCCACAAAATCTCAGAACTAGGAGAAATTCCCAATGACGCTATTCTCTGTACTATAGACGTTGTAGGGTTGTATCCTAGTATTCCACATGAGGAAGGGTTGGAAGTTTTGGAGGCAGCTCTTGAACAGGATAAAAGTATTTCCGTTGATTCTCTCATGGAACTGGCGCGCGTTGTTCTTAAGAACAATTTTTTCGAGTTTGATGGTGAATTTTATCATCAGTTGAGGGGTACAGCCATAGGTACAAAATGCGCTCCATCTTATGCGATTCTTTTCATGGCGGCATTGGAAGAAAAATTATTGTCTCAAGCTCCGGATAGACCTTGGTTATGGTGGCGGTATATCGATGATATTTTCCTAATATGGCATCACGGTGAAGAGAAATTGCATCGATTTATAGACTTCCTTAACCAAGCACACCCCTCGATAAAATTCACTGCAGATTGGTCAAGGGAGAGGATAAGTTTTCTCGATGTTCAGGTGATAAGGGAGGGCGATCGATTAATCACAGATTTGTTTACTAAGCCAACGGATACTCATCAACTCCTTCATCGTACCTCATGTCATCCTGGTCACATTAAAAAGGGTATACCCTACAGCCAGGCCTTGCGGATTAGGCGGATTTGTTCTGAGGATCGATTTTTTAATGAGAGGGTAGGGGAACTTAAGGGGTGGCTGGTGAATAGGGGTTATGGTGAGAATGAGGTTCTTGAGCAATTCAGCAAAGTCCGCAATCGCGATCGTTTAAGTCTTTTGGATGGGCAACCTAAAAATAAGGATGACAAGAAAATACCATAGGTACTTACCTATCATCCAGCTCTCAACAAAGTTTATGAAATTCTAAAAGAAAGTTCAAAAGTCCTTTTGGTAGACGATGAACACAAAGAAGTGTTCCAAAACAAGATTTTTTTGTCATTTCGGAGGGCCAAAAATCTCAAAGATGAACTTGTTAGAGCTAAATTACCGAGTGTTGGTGAGCCTCCGTTGGCTAAGGGTACCTACAGGTGCAATGGCAGGAAGAGTTGCCAGATCTGCAATGTCATAACTGAGGGGGATAGTTTTGAAAATTCCGACGAAAATAGATCTTTCAAAAACTTTTCGGGGAGGTATAACTGCAATTCAGAAAACGTTGTGTATTTACTACAATGTGAAATTTGCAACAAAAAATATGTAGGTAGTACCAAAACCAAATTTCGGCAAAGATTCAACGTGTACAAATCGTATTTCAGATCTTACGCACGCAAACATAACGAGGGATCACTCGACAGGGGTAAATTAATCCCACAAGCAAACTCTTTTAGTCATTTCTTTGAGGGGAATCACAATGGGAAATTTGAGGTTAGGGTTAAAATGATCGATGGGGCTGACAATGTCTTTTCGTTGCGACGTAAGGAACTATTTTGGCAATATAGGCTGGGAACTTTTTTACCCAAGGGTTTGAATGAACGGGCGGCAGATGTGGAACTCGATATGTTTGCGTGTGGCATGGCCTAATTCCTGCCATTGAATCTGGTGTCTCTGGGGGGTTCGGTTGGCAGTGCTCTGCCGTCTTCCTTTTTGGCTTCATGTTTTTTGCATGTGGCGTTAGGGTGGAATCCCCTATCAAGCCATTCAAGATTCAGCAATTTGCGAATCATTGAAAGGTCATATGGGAGGGCTACGGGGTTGCCGGCTGGATTCCTCGGGGGTTTGGTCTGTGATTTATCTGGTCTCAAAGGGGAAATAATTGCTAATCAGCCAAACATTTCATTTTCTTGTTTACGCTTGGAGCCTGGATCGCGCTGGGTCTCTTGGGTCGTTGGGTTGCTCGGGGGGACTCAGGGGAGAAGGACTCAGAGTTTGGGTCCTTTGTCGTTGGGTCCTTCTGGGCGGCCTTGGCGGCCCGGGGGACCTGGTGTGCACCAGGCTTCAAGCACTTTGAACTCAAACGTGATTTTTCACTCCCACTTGAATTTAATTTCAATAGCAGTCATGTTTACTAAGGATGGGGTTCTTTTTTACAAAATGTAATTGTAATTTTATTTTTAAGTTAGGTTGTTTATCATGTATTATAAATGCTCGGTTGTCCTTTGGAAAGTTTGTGCTGAAGAAGATTTTTATCGAAACGTCCGAATTTTAGCAGTTGTGTTTTCTTTTTAATTTTTTCTGTTAATTTTTGATGGTGGTTCCGTTTATTATTATTATTATTATTATTATTATTATTATTATTATTATTATTATTATTATTATTATTATTATTATTATTATTATTATTATTATTATTATTATTATTATTATTATTATTATTATTATTATTATTATTATTATTAAATAACCTGGCAATCGCGGACATTGAGCAAACCTGGGTGATAAATCAATTAGACTCCCTTGCTCATAGTTATCTGCGAAGATGGCTTGAAATTCCAGCAAATGGATCACTGTCGATCATCATGCTTTCTAAAAGCCAATTTGGTCTCGACATCCAAGATATAAGTACAAAATTCAAGCAATGCCAGGTTGTTATGAGGCAATGTTTAAAGAAATCTGTCAACAAAGACATTAATGAGTTAGCCCAACTTTCCAATGACAAAAGTCGCCAATACGATTCTTTCAACAGTACGAAGAACGTCCTTAAATCTATCAGGCTAAATCTTACAAATAAAGTGAAAGAAAATCTTACGACACAAGGCCTTGTCATGCGTCATGTATGGGACTGTGTTCTTTCAAACACTAAAACAGTGTTGTCGTCTGTACAGAAGGCTATGCCAAGGAACATCTTCAACTACACAATAAGATACCTGAATAATACTCTTCCTAACATGAGTAATATGCAGATTTGGGGTTATGCAGAAAATAAGATGTGCCCACTGTGTCACTATCCCCAAACACTGGGCCACGTTGTTGCAGGCTGTAACATTGCTCTTACTCAAGGACGCTATACATGGAGACATAACTCCGTTCTGAAGGTCATTGCAAATACGTTGTCAAGATCATGTAAGAGCCTATATGTTGATCTGCCCTCCTTTGCATCTCCCTGCATAGTAACAGGGGATCAGGAAAGACCTGATATTGTTATTGTCCAGCACAAGGCCGTCATACTTGTGGAGCTTACGGTTGGCTTCGAGACGAACATGGCGGGTAACAGCACAAGAAAGAGAGAAAAGTACAAGCCACTTATGAACAGACTGAAATCATCATATAATAAGGTTGTGTACTGTAATGTCTCAATGGGGGCATGTGGCTTCATCGAAAAGGACAGTAAAAGATTCTTCGAACTGCTATCTAACCTAAATGTCTCAGACACAGAAATAAAATATGTAACCAAAAGGATGATAAACATTTGTATTCGCGCATCCTACTTCATTTTTTGCTGTAGAAACAAGGAATGGACAAATCCAGAACTCTTAGATTTTTAGGTCCCTGATTTCTAACTTTTACATCACCTGTGTGAGTATGTCATTAATGCCCCTTGTTGGCGTGTTAATGTCATAGATTTTGGTTTTAATTTTGTATTGTATGTATTAGGATATATTTAATGAAAGTTTCCATTATTATTATCATTATTATTATTATTATTATTGTTATTATTATTATTATTATTATTATTATTATTATTATTATTATTATTATTATTATTATTATTATTATTATTATTATTATTATTATTATTATTATATTGTGTCTTTCAGTTTTTGTGCTTTTCTTTGCGGGGCCAAGACCAAACCATGGCCCTAAGGCTTTAAGTCCAGTCTTTTCTCAGGTTATGAATAGAGCTCTCCTCAGGATGTGTGATGTTCCTAGCGAGACAATCTTTTGGATTTCTTCGATGCAGATCCTTCCAGGGATCTTTGACACGTGATCATTCATTCGCTTTCTGATAAGGCCCAGGGCTCCAACGATAACAGGGACAGTAGTCGTTTTCATGTTCCACATTTTGTTTACTTCTATTTCCAGGTCTTTGTACTTTGACAGTTTTTCTGTTTCTTTATTAGCGACATTCCGTTCAGATGGCACAGACATATCAATGAAAATACATTTGTTTTCTTTCTGGTCTTTAATCACTATTATTATTATTATTATTATTATTATTATTATTACTATTATTATTATTATTATTATTATTATTATCATTATTATTATTATTATTATTATTATTATTATTATCATTACTGTTCAGGGGAATGTTCTAGAGACATATAGTCGAAGCTATTCATACAAGTATTTAGGAAAATCTCTCTCGTTGTCAGGTGAAGACAGTGCTCAAGTTGAAGAATTTATTGAAACGTATCTCGATTTGGTGAAGAAAATCTCTGATTCCAGTTTACCTTTGGCACTTAAAGCAAGCGCATTAAATAACATGGCCCTAGCCAAAATCCTCCATCATTTTTATAATACACGATTAACGGAAGAACAACTGGATGATATCGACAAGTCAGTTACTACGACTGTCAGAAGAATGTATGGATTATACACCACTACGACCAATCTTGTGATTTACTTACCGCGGGAGTATGGTGGTATTGGAGTGAAAAGAGTGTCCGATGTTTAGCGAACTACAAGACTGGCATTTTTAGTCAAGATGCTGAATCATGATGTGCCACAGTTCAGAAATATGGCTCATGATTCTTAAAGGTTGGATATGGTCAAAAGGGGAGTGCCACTGTCAGAGATTAGTGATATTCTAATGGCTTTTTGAATACGACGACGCGATTCGGGTGCCAGTCAGACTGGCCAGACATGCTACGATATTCTCGTAAGTTGGGAGTGAAAGTGATTTTTAGAAACGGAAAAGCAGAAGTAACTTACAAAGATTTAATTTTGGACGAAACCCCTACACTGCAGAAAAGACTCTTTCGCATCACGATAGAGAGTGATCTTCAAAAGAGTAAAGAACTTAGCATTCAAGGTCCTTTTCTTGGACTAACTGATATTCAGATAAAAGCGTCACATTCTATATTGTACAACTGGAACATAAGTGATGATTTGGTCCGTTTTGCTATCAAAGCGCGTTTAAGCTTACTCCCAACAAACTTCACAACCCATATTTGGAACAGGACAAATGATCCGTGTTGCCCGTTTTGCTCACTTGTTTAATGGATGCAAGGAATTTCATAATTTCTACAGTCGCCGCCACGATCGGATTGTTGGGAAACTTTTCGATTAAATAAAGTTGATATCATGTTCGGGGAAGAGAGTTTATACAAACAAGTTACTAGAAACTTTGTTGCCGGAGTATCGAGAAGAGCTGACTTTGCTTCAACATCGGAAACCGGATATTGTCATAATTGATGAGACTTCGAGAGTTATCATCATAGCAGAAGTTACAGTGTGTTTTGATCTCTACTTCGAATTCTCGTTTCCAGTCAAGTGTGATCGCTACCAGGAACTATGTGACTTTCTTCGTGAAAATGGTTGGAAACCTTCTCTTCATGTTCTGTGTTTTGGTGCGCTTGGCTGTATCAAAGATGACGTTTATGAACGATCGAGGAATATTGGATTTGGAAAAGCAAAAACAAAGGAATTGTTAGCTTGATGCTCGATTTCTAATGTTATTGGAGCGAATTATATCTGGAGGCACAGGGTGAAAAAATTGAATCACTGATTCTTTCCATTATATCTTTCGCTTTCGTTTTTGGTCTGCTGTTGATTACACCTGGTTGTTGATTACATCAAGATTGATCCTTTTCATCCTTGATACTCAGTGATAAATCTATTCACCGTTTGTGCCATAGCGTTTATGAACTGTAACTGTAAAACCAGCAAACATTCTGTATATTAACTAAGCAGTAGGTCTCGCCATTTGCTTGGGTGCGGAATAACTTAGGATCGTATTATTATTATTATTATTATTATTATTATTATTATTATTATTATTATTATTATTGTTATTATCATTATTATTATCATTATAGCAAAATTACAAAAATTTCAATGATTTTTTGTTTATTCTTTGAAGCAGAAATGAAAATCAGACATGTAAAGCATCTGCTTTCTGGTCATAGGCTGGGATTCGATGTCTTGATTTGTGAAGAACTGGTCTTTGAAAAATAGCGACTTCTGATTATGGTGATGATGATGATGATGGTGATGATGATGGTGATGATGATGATAATGATGATAAAGATAATAGATATGGTTGTGATGATTATTGTTCGTTAATTATTATTGTTGTTGTTGTTATTGTTGCTGTTGATGATCAAGAAAAGATTCTTGCAAAAATTCTGAAGATAAGTCAGATGAGCCCAACAATATTAATGTGAAAAGGCTCAAGCTTCCAAGAAACTGCTGTAGTTAACGAAATTGTGGAAAAATGAGCGTCCTTTTGGCACTAATTTTACGTATAGATCTCAGCGATTCATATATTCATAGCATATGACCTTAAAACATGACAATAAATGAGCAACTTTTAGGCAACTATTTGAAAAAGTGGCAACTTTTTGAGCAACTTTTCAGGAAATTTTGAGCAACTTTTCGAGAAATTTCGAGCAACTTGTGGACAGGGCTAATGTGCCGCGCCGCTCAACAGGGAGTCCTTTTATGGTAAAAATTATGCGACAGGGTGTCCTTTTCTGATAAAAATCATGCGAAAGGGTATTTGATAAGAAAACTATGCGACAGGGTATCAGGTGGAAGTATGCCTTTCAGAGTTCTCTTGAAACAATGGATTTTGGCAAAATTTTTATGCGACAGGGCATACTTTTGGGCCATCTTTTATGTGACAGGGTACAGGGTGTAGAGAGATTTGCCGCTTATCCCCCGTCACATTCCTAGTCAAATACCTCCCTCCCCCCGAGACCTTGCTCAAGATAGCCTGCGTGCAGCCCCTACTATTTCTGAATTCAATTCAACGGGAAATTTCAACTGAAAGGAAACAGTAGGAGCTGCACGCAGGCTAGCTCAAGAGGTCTTTGGAAAGTTTAAATCTTCAATGAGATCTAGGCCTGATGGCATTTGCTGACCTTTTCTTGAAAGCGGAACTTCCGATGTTAGCCAAGTCTCTTTGCGACATTTTTAATCTCTCTTTAGCTGCCGGTGTTTTTCCAAAGTTTTGGAAAGCTGCAAAAGTTGTCCCCATATTCAAAAGTGCGGTGAACAAACTGATCGCTCAAATTACAGACCTATCTCAGTTCTCTCCTGTTTTATAAAGAGTGCTCGAAAAGTTGGCTTATAATCAGCTTTATGGATATTTGGACGAAAATAAGCATCATTTTTTCGCATCAATCCGGTTTTAGGAGTTTACACTCTCTAGTGACGTTCCTCTTAAATAATACAAATGATTGGTACGTGAACATAGATAATGGAAAGTACGATGCCATGGTCTTTATCAACCTTAACCATATTTCACTTGGGGGGGTGTTTTTCGCCCCCCCCCCCCAACCAAACTTTTCTACACTGCGCCGAAACGACACAAGATATGATGACCAAACCTTTGTGACTTTTACTCAAATTTAATTAGCAATCAAAATTTAAATGCCTCATTGTTCTAGATTTGATCACGTGACCACAATAGCACCATATTTGGAGAGTAGTTGACATAAAACAGCTTTGAGCATACATAATTCCTTTGTTTCTCGTCCGAATTACTTGAAACATGTATCATTCGATTGCTCTTGATAAGAGCGTTCATTTAATATATAATTTTTGCTAATTTGCTGACATCAGCAAAATTTAATATCTATGGGGTCAATTATATTTATGACGTCATTTTTCGAATAAATTAATGTATTAATTAAGATTTTTGTTGGAATTTAGCTTAATCTTGTTTGTTTCATGCATATTAAGTCGATCTATGTCAGAAATAGCAAGACAACTACGGGAAACTGCAGTGACAATAAGTAGAAAGGGACGAAGAGCTAATTAAGCGCTAATTGGTCTGTAAATGGATACTTCAGACTGCTTCAAAGTATATATTCTAATTGTACAATGTATTTCCTATCGTTTAAGACTATTTTCATTAAAATCAGTTGAGTATTCAATTAAATAGAATTTTTCTTGTGAAGCAGCTATAAATAGGCAAGTTTTCCTTTGTTTTTTGGTTGCCTAGCAGCAAATCACGTGATTAATTAATTACCATTGTTACATTTGGAAAGCTTATTGTCCAGAAAACAATGGAGGGAAGTTTCATTGTTATATCTTTTATAGTTTTAGAGAAAAAGAGGGGGGGGGGTGAAAAACGTCCCCCCCATGCCAAAATATCGAAAAAATACCCCATATGAATAGGGTTAAGAAAGCATTTGGCACGGTCAGTCATCAGATTCTTTTTGCAAAACTGAAGAAATACGGCAGTGATGGCCTTGAATAAGTTTGGCTCCAATCCAATCAACAAAATAGACGTCAGTTCTGGAGGGTAGATGGTGCATGCTCTGACTTGAAAGATATTGATTATGGTGTTCCACAGGGATCCTGCTTAGGACCACTCCTTTTTAAATCTACGTTCAACGATCTTCCATTGGCACGCCATAAATGTAATCTGAGAATGTATGCTGATGATATAAGCATTTCTTATGCCTCTAAAAATATCAGACAACTTAATACCGCTATAAATAGGGATCTCGATTGTCTAAATAAATGGCTACAAGGTAACAAACTGTCATTAAATGTTGTAAGGACTCAGGAGATGGTTTTAGGATCACAACAAAACTTGAAGACAATTGCTGACAAGAAAGTAGACACACCACCCTTTTCTATTGCAGAATCTACTATTGATATCGTTAAAAATGTGAAATACCTGAGAGTTCAACTTGAGAGTAACCTTGAATGGAAATCAGCACATGAAATGTTTATGCAACAAGGTATCTGATGCTATTGGCTTTTGAAATCTGCAAAGAATTTCGTACCGACAGAAACTCTCATACAAAAGTACAGAGGCATTGTCGAGCCACATTTCCGTTACTGTTCTTCAGTATTGGGAAGCTCTGGTGAGACAAAGTTGAGGGCGTTGCAAAAATTGCAAAATCGGGCTGCAAGAATTGTCTCCAATAGCATTTATGATCCTCTGCAACCCTTTTAATTAAGAGCCTTAAATTGCTTACTGTCACCAAAATGATTAAAAGTGAAACAGTTGTGGTGACGTATAAAGCAATAACTGGTCTTGCACCGAGCTACCTTTCTAAAGCACTGCTCCAAACTGGTATTTTGAAACAGCCTGTGGTTTTTTTTACTTTTAGTTTTTATCTATGCAAAGTCTGATTTTGCATGAAGTCTTGAAGAAAATTTGATTGGGGTGGGTGGTGGCTCTTTTTCTCAAGGTGGTCAGGGCTACCTTTTAGTTAAACCGTTTTTGGGTATGATTCCTACTCACATCCTTGTTACTTCTTGCATTTGTGATTAGTAAGGCCTCACTAAATTTGTCCATATGGACAAAAGACCAATTATATGTCACGTAACTTTATCTATGACTTCATCGTTAAGAAAATGGCCGCATTTTGCCAGGTAACCTTTCTGCCAGAGTTTTTTACCATAATTTTTTCCAGCACAAATGAATCGATAAAAGCTAATCATGAGGGTTGTTTTTACCTAATTTGTGTAATTTTGTAGAAATTTTGTGCACCATTGGCGTTTTTTTTGTGTTTACGAGAATACCAAACGCTGTAAAAACTCTCAAGTGTGGCTGTAATAACAATCAATTTTTCATGCATATCCTGAGAAACTACTTCAATATGTCAATATATCAAATTGACATCAAACTACTATTCTCAACCCTCTAGCTCTCCCTCTTCCATTTGTTCCAATTTCTTTATTAATAGAATCATCAAAAAGTCGATAAAACGGAAAAAATTGCTAGCATCAGCATTTTTTACACAAAAATTACAAAAAAAAAATTGGTAAAAGAAAAATGAAGCATACAACCACTCATCATTGAAAACATTGTCATTTTCATATATATGGAGATATTTTCCATTTTGGCTACATTCGTCAATTAAAAAAAGACAAGATTTTTATTCGCTCTGTCCGCTATCTTGGATTTGCTAAAATCAAAATTTTCAACATGTAAGTAGATTTTCATCTTCCATAAATGCCTTGATCAACATAGTTTGGCTGCATGAATGAATATTAGAAAATTATTTAGATTCTAAAAAAGGTAGTTTTTCCTCATTTTTTTGTGAAATTGCGTCATTTTGTGACATCATAATTATGATGTCATAGTTATTTTTAGAATTCTTTTTACGTTACATGATATATCATACATACTGCTACCAGTAGGGGGATTTTCATCACAATAAACAAAGAAATGGTGATCTTAGAGCCCACCCCCCTAGTCTTCTAGTAGCTGAAAAAGCACCGTCTGGATAAAATTAATTTGCAACATGCAGCAAATGATCTTTACATCCCCAGAATGAAAACTAGCAAAGGACAAAGAGGGATCTTTTCGTGGCGCTAAATCTTGGAGTCAACTTTCCACTGATATAAAAGAAACAAAAATTCCCTTAATTCATTTAATTGCAAACCATAACGCCACTTACAGCCTACTTTTTGAATGTAATATTTCGATGCATTCACCAGTTTTGATTTTTTTGTTTCTATTATCATATATCCTTTAGTTTGACTTTTTAGATATACTTGTATTAGGTTATTTTAGGTTTTATATCTTAAGTTATTTTAGCAATACACTGTTAATTATCAGTTCATCTCTATAAAAATGTTTGTCAATAACTGATGTATTCTTCACGCAAGAAACAAACAAGGAAATTTGACGTCATTTATGCACGTCTTTGCATGCATTTCTCATCTTATATGATTCATAACTTTTTCCTTAAGGTCGGCCATTAAATATTTAAATGTTCATCAAAAGTTACCACCCCGTTCAAGCCAGCTTAAATCCTTAGGACCTCGGATTTGGAACTGCTTTCCAGAGGAGCTACAATCGGCGAACAGCCTCAATATATTCAAAAGCTTAATAACTCAATGGAATGGTCCCACATTTAACTGTAATGCCTGTCGTTTTATTGTAAATATTGTATAAACAGCTTTGAAAACAATTATTAGCTTTATTTCTTTCTTTATCAATTATGTCCATCGATTTTGATTAGCTTGCTGTATATATGTATATAGCCGACTATAAAAACAGTATTAAGATAAAAATCGATGTAAAATAAAGTCACAACAACAAAGTTACCGCCCCGTTCAAGCCCGTACCGTTCGCATTTGCTCAACAAAAAGTGTTGACCCAGTTGTGTACAAGCGCAAAAGTGTAGCTGCTCCGTTACGTTTTGCACCGTTATAAAAAAGTTTTAAATAAACTTTGCACTGTCCCTTTAGCTCGGAGGAAGCCTCGTCTGCTGACGCTACATATCAGCTCGCATATACAGGTAATCAGAGTTAAACCTTAAAAAAATAGTTGTATTTTCTTTGTGTCATTCTGCGGTGTTCTTGCCTTCACATTTTGCTAGACAAGTTTGTTTTTTAAGAAGTAGCGGTGACACGAGTTTCAAGATAATAAGCACGCTTTGCAAAAATGATGAATAATTGATTACTTTACTTACATTGCAGCATTTCCAACACACCTAAAATTATGCAAGTGTTAATTTTTTCCAAAAATAGCAAATGAGATTACAGAAGACTCCCTATTTGTAGCCAAACCCAGTTCATGCTGTGAGCATATCGTGTTTTCAGGAATCGATAATTTGAGTTTTTAAACTCTTTTGAAAGGACGAAGAATGCTTCAAAAGTCTAAATAGCCTTCATCGCCGAGGGCTCTTTGCAGAAAAGTTGCAATTCGAGGCAGCCTATAATTATAGGCCATTATCGATGCTGAGCATATTAAGTATATTGCTTGAGGGCCAAATTTGTAAACCAGTTTATCAACATGCAAGAGAGAGATAAGCTGTACAGTACAAAGCAATAGGAATATTCAGATGAAAAACCGCAAAATTTTTACTGTTACTTCTGACAGTAAAAGGGAAGACAACTATAGACAGGGGCAAAGTAGTAATGTATGAGTACTATATATTGATCTAAGGAAGGCTTTAGATTCGATATTCCATCACATCTTGTTGGAGAAATTAAAAGGATTTGGCATCTGTGGAAATCTGTTTGAAATAGTTGACAATTATCTCAATGGTAGGCAACCATATAGAGAGGTAAGTGAATCAAGATCAAAGATATGTGAAGTTTTACATGGAGTACCACAAGGACTCGTACTGGGACCAAAGATGTTTAATATCTTTGTGAATGACTTGCCAGAAAATATCAAGGACGGAGAGCTGTACATGTTCGCAGATGATATTACAGCTTACTTTAACCCTATAGTGGTTGGGCTATTTGATAGTCCTATTTTGGTTGTGGGGGGCACAAAAGACCAACACCCTACCTAACTCTTAGCTGGTAATAGGTAGAGTGACAAAATTTGGTGTGCTAATAGCCTCAGGCATGTACTTTCAGTAAATATAAAAATCAACCTAAGATTAGCCATCATTTTTGCTCACGTCAGCATTTTCCTTTGTGTGGTCAAGAAAAGCGGCAAAATTGACAAAAATCAGGAAAATCGCGATAAAATTGAATTTGAAGCAATTTTTCCACCAAAACATGATAATTTTGATAGAATGCATTAAATAACACTACACTTTAAAAGAAATTTGCAAAATATTCAACTTATGTTCCTTCTTTCGAGATAATTGAGATTTGAGAATTTGCGATTTTTCCAGGGTCAGTCCCAGAAAATTGTCTCCCGCCCCCTCATTTTTCAAAATATTTAAATGAAACTTTTGAGAAGTTGCAAAATAATTAGCTGGAAAAAGTCAAGAGGTTTCATGGCTATGAATATCTTCCTAGCAGAGTTATTAAAAAAATCTACTACGGGGGGGGCACATTTGCCCCCCAGCCAAAATAGGGTTAAATGAAACAATGTGGAAGAGGTTACTTTATAGGAAACAATGTGGAAGAGGCTGTTGATGGCATGAATAGAATAGCAGACACAATACATAATTGGTATATTGACAACAAGTTGACCATCAATACTGAAAAAACTCAGGCTATGCTCATAACCGGACAAAAGCTTGTGGGACCCCTGAGGAGGCTATCAATTGGAGGCGAAGACATCCGTGTAGATTCAGCGAGATGTCTTGGGGTTCATATAGATCATTGCTTAAACTGGAGCAAACAAGTAAAATCTGTTGCCAAGTTCTTCAGTGCAAACCTATCGCAACTCAAGAGAATGAAATTTCTACAAAGAAAAGTATTAGAGGAAATTTACTACAAGTCGGCAATAGCTTGGGTAGTTTATTGCATTTCT
This sequence comes from Aurelia sp. 4 Dawson et al 2005, assembly GCA_964019985.1. Lineage (NCBI taxonomy): Eukaryota > Metazoa > Cnidaria > Scyphozoa > Semaeostomeae > Ulmaridae > Aurelia > Aurelia sp. 4 Dawson et al 2005. Next base: position 1,718,100 of record OZ026510.1, read on the forward strand.
GTCTGGGGAAACTGTGCCACAGCTAAGTTAAATGAAAAAGAGAGGATACACAAGCGAGCAGCGAAGTTGATATATATATATATATATATATATATATATATATATATATATATATATATATATATATATATATATATATATATATATATATATATATATATATATATATATATATATATATATATATATATATATATATATATATATATATATATATATATATATATATATATATATATATATATATATATATATATATATATATATATATATATATATATATATATATATATATATACATATATATATATATATATATATATATGTATGTATGTGTGTATATATATATATATACATATATATGTATATTCAGAGTGCGGTTAAGCAAAACAGGTCTAGTTAGAATAAAGATCAAGTAAAATGTCTTAAATTCGTAACCCAAGGGGCAGCTATGAGAAAAATAAAGCATGTTCGCAACCAAAGCAAAATCCATCGTTCACATAAAAAGGGGCAGCAAATTTTGTCTCATTCAACCGACAACATGCCTAACGTAAGGGTGGTTCGAAGGCCTAACCCTAAGGCTACCCGCTGGAACTTCAAGCTGGATAGCATGAGTGAATTGGACATTGCTCTAATTCAAGGAATTTACGAGCAATCAAAACATCCCGTTCGTTATATATGCTACGGGGCGGACCAGAAAGAAATTCATGGATACCTAGAGTTTGAAAAACGAACACAGGTATATCTAACACAAGTAAAACATATTTTTGGTGATGCCAGTCAGAGGGCAACTTTTGCAATGGCGAAGGGCTCCAAACAGCAAAACGTGAGGAATTGTGCTGCCAGAGGAACATTTCACGAGATCAAGGACGATACGACGAGAGTCTCATTGGAAGAGATGGCTGAGGAATTGAGAGCAAATGGCGAAGCTGAGACGGCAAGAAAATATGGAGACGACTTCTGGTCGCAATATTCGACAATAAAGAACACGTCAGCCCGAATGAAGAACATTGAGGCCGAGGAGCTCATCAAGCAACAGATGATGGATATTGAGTTGAGGGACTGGCAAAAGTGGGTGGTGGCAATGTTGGAGTTTCAAGGAGACAGAAAAATTCTATTTGTTGTAGACGAGGTTGGCGGGCTTGGAAAAACCTGGCTCACAAAATGGTATCACGTCAACCTGCAAGCCGCAGTATACACCACAACAAAGAGGGGCGATGTAGCCTATGCATACAATGGCGAATCAACTGTAATATTTGATCTGAGCAGATCTCAGCTAGAAAAGCTCAACTATGACACGCTCGAATCTATCAAGAATGGCATGGTATTTTCCACCAAATATGAGTCGCGCTTGAAGCTGTACATGCCCCCTAGAATGATTGTCTTCATGAACAAAAGGCCAGAACTGCACAAGAACTTATCCGACGACCGACTGGAGATGCTCTGGTTTAAAAGTGATGATGGTAAGAGAGTAGTCTCGTATTCGTTCAAAGAACGATGCCACCGCCCAGAACCAGAAATCAAGTTTATTCTGCTGAACAATATGGAAGACCTGATGGGAACCAGGGTGAAGAAGAGATTTCGTCAAATTTTCAATAACGAGACTACACAAGAGCCAGAAGACAGTCAGCATGATGAGCCAGAAACAACCCAAAGAGCTAACTTGCATGACAGCCAGTGTTTGTGCGAAGACTGCGTGTTCGAGAACAATATTCCGCCAAACAAAGAAACTTCACAGGTGCAGCTCTCGGAAAACAGCTTTAGCCCCTGAACAATTAGTATGATTTGACAATCTTCGAAGCATGGAGTTACTCTGAAAAAACATCGATCGGTCCAAATTTAGATTTATTATTTCTGGTATTTCTCGTGCTTAGGAAAGAAAGCATATAAAAGTATTGAGACAAGGAATGGAAGGTATTGAATATTATTGTAACGAATGATAATAAGATCAATGGAATTACGATCTACCGCACTGTGATTTATTTGCTTCAAATCTTCTACAAATAGCCTCGCACTCTTACCTGAGAAAGTCTGATACATGAAGTAATAACTTAGCTCTACACCCGTGTGGAGGAATAAAGCGTAGCATCACTATCTTAATGTCTGTATCTGACTTTTTCAACAATCTTACAACAGAGAAAATCAGATGCTTGACGTATTTACAGGGGACAAAGGGATACTTTAAAACTATGGTGTAATTTTGAACGCTTTGTAAGAGGGGTCCAATGCATTCACCTTTAAGTGGAGTATCTGATTTTTTCATGTATCTTAATTGTTCACACAGTCTTCATTGAGAAAATCAGATACACAATATCAGATACATGACGTAATTACAGGGGACTAAGGTATATTTGTAAATCATGATGTGATCGCTAATACTCAGTCACAGGGATCTAATGCGTACTTACCCGCAGCAAAATATCTGATTTTCGTGTATCTCAATTTTTCACACAGTCTTGATTGAGAAAATCAGATACACAAAATCAGATACATGACGTAATTACAGGGGACCGAAGTATATTTGTAAAACTATGATGTAATCGTGAATACTCAGTCACAGGGATCTAAGGCATGCTTACCCGCAGCAAAATATCTGATTTCGTGTATCTTAATTTTTCACACAGTCTTGATTGAGAAAATCAGATACACAAAATCAGATACATGACGTAATTACAGGGGACCGAAGTATATTTGTAAAACTATGATGTAATCGTGAATACTCAGTCACAGGGATCTAATGCATACTTACCTTACGCAAAATATCTGATTTCGTGTATCTTAATTATTCACACAGTCTTGATTGAGAAAATCAGATACACAAAATCAGATACATGACGTAATTACAGGGGACCAAGGTATATTTTTAAAACTATGATGTAATCGCTAATACTTAGTCACAGGGATCTAAGGCATACTTACCTGCAGCAAAATATCTGACTTTGTGTATCTCAATTTTTCACACAGTCTTGATTGAGAAAATCAGATGCACAAAATCAGATACATGACGTAATCTTAGGGGACGAAGGAATTTTTGTAAGACATATTCAGTAATACGTTCCAAAATGATGAGATGTACTTGGATCCCTGTAATTATTAGGTTAGATATCTGATTTTGTGTATCTGATTTTCTCTATGAAGAATGTGTGAAAAATTAAGATACACGAAATCAGATATTTTGCTGCGGGTAAGCATGCCTTAGATCCCTGTGACTAAGTATTAGCGATTACATCATAGTTTTACAAATATACCTTGGTCCCCTGTAATTACGCCATGTATCTGATTTTGTGTATCTGATTTTCTCAACCAAGACTGTGTGAAAAATTAAGATACACGAAATCAGATATTTTGCTGCGGGTAAGTATGCCTTAGATCCCTGTGACTAAGCATTAGCGATTACATCATAGTTTTAAAAATATACCTCGGTCCCATGTAATTACGTCATGTATCTGATTTTGTGTATCTGATATTCTCAATCAAGACTGTGTGAAAAATTAAGATACACGAAATCAGATATTTTGCTGCGGGTAAGCATGCCTTAGATCCCTGTGACTAAGTATTAGCGACTACATCATAGTTTTACAAATATACCTCGGTCCCCTGTAATTACGTCATGTATCTGATTTTGTGTATCTGATATTCTCAATCAAGACTGTGTGAAAAATTAAGATACACGAAATCAGATATTTTGCTGCGGGTAAGCATGCCTTAGATCCCTGTGACTAAGTATTAGCGATTACATCATAGTTTTACAAATATACCTCGGTCCCCTGTAATTACGTCATGTATCTGATTTTGTGTATCTGATATTCTCAATCAAGACTGTGTGAAAAATTAAGATACACGAAATCAGATATTTTGCTGCGGGTAAGCATGCCTTAGATCCCTGTGACTAAGTATTAGCGATTACATCATAGTTTTAAAAATATACCTCGGTCCCCTGTAATTACGTCATGTATCTGATTTTGTGTATCTGATATTCTCAATCAAGACTGTGTGAAAAATTAAGATACACGAAATCAGATATTTTGCTGCGGGTAAGTATGCCTTAGATCCCTGTGACTAAGTATTAGCGATTACATCATAGTTTTACAAATATACCTTGGTCCCCTGTAATTACGTCATGCGTCTGATTTTGTGTATCTGATTTTCTCAATCAAGACTGTGTGAAAAATTAAGACACATCAAGATTAGATACATAGCTCAGATAATCTCCGGTACCCTTGTGATTCTAACTACAGTTGAGAAAGCAAGCCCTTTGAGCCTGTTGACAACGTTGAAGTCAAAACCATTCGAAAGAAATTCAGTAAATAGCATGAAAACAAAGTTTAAAAAGCGGCGCGGAAATGAAAATATTTATTTACTCATCATACATATTCAATGCCTTTCTATTTTGATGAAAGTCTCCAAGTTAAGTATTTTGTTGTTTTAACAAGTCGCAAGTCATATTTTCTTAATCAATTCGTCTTTTTAAAATAAATATCTTCTACTTTCTTGATAATATTTCTGCACGCTTTTTGAGAGAATCTGCTGTCCTCTTTTTGTTGAAGTTAAATCGTGGATCTCGCAGCATGGATGTCCATTTCCCAAATCCATAAATCTTTAGGCATTTTTTCAGACAAAGGTCTTCTTCAGGAGTGAAGGGCACTCTTTGGCCAACAATTGGCTTTGATTTCATCTTACTTGCTTTTCGTACTGGTGGTTGAAAACTCGTAATGCTCTCCTGTGAAGAACTTGTCGGTGTACCCGTGTCATCGCATTCATTTCTTTGTTCCGATGAAGTTTCCCCTTCCAGTGATGTCACACCCTCGGAATCAGAATGGTCGTCACAGTCGAAAATAACTTTACGCACTTCTCTGTTTACTTCACTATTCTGCAACTTTTTCATTGCCGATTTTGCAGTGGATGCTATTTCACGAGAACTTCTTTTCTGATAATAAGTCCTCGCTACTTGCGAACTATGTTTCTGATCACGAGTGACAGCATCTTGCTCTTCCGAGGAAAGTTTGCGAGAACTTTCGGTCTCCACAATTTGGCGATATCTTGTTGGATGAACGTACTTTCCAATTGCTTTAAATACAAGCTCCGACATCAGGTTGCTAAAGTTTTTAAACTGTGTTCCACTTCTTGTTACGAGAACATAGTCGCATTGTGGGTTCAACAGTGGTCGTACATATTGAATGTATTCGTCAAGTATTCGTGTGCTCGTTTCGTCAAAAATTAGAGAGTCAAAGCTGTACTGATTGGCAGTCTTGAACTCGGTTTGATCCACGAATCCATCACTTTCTTTTGACTTTTCAAACATCGACAACGACAAATACTGATAAGTCATCGGTCTTGACCCCTTCACCCTTGTAAACAAGTAGACAGCTACGAAACGAGTGGCGAAAGTAAGATCGGCAGCTGTAACTGAGGTTAATGGGTAGTCCTTACATCTCATTAGTACGTCCTTGTAACGCGAAAGATGAAAGGGTATCACTTTCTCCATCTCCTCCATCGTCGCCCATTGATTCGTTGCTTGTAGAGCTTCAATGGAGACGTTTTTGGTCCATTCGGTGATTTTACGTCTTGCAAGTGCTCTCTTCCCCCTGTTGATATACACCTCCGACGTTGCTAAATTCCCGAGAACTGTGCTTGAGAGTCCAGCCGACTTCCGAAAATCAATCAAGTCTGTTATCGCTTGAAGGTATCCAAATTGGGCCGAACTGCCGAGACCCCATTCCTTTCCAATGTGCTCTATGAAATTACATACGAGTCCTGCCGAGCCAACACAATAGTCTACATGTTCCTCGGTCAACTGCTCGTCATCATCTTCGCTACAAAATTTCAAAAACTTCATTACCCGAGTTCCATTTTGTGCGGCTTGAGTTTCTGACATTCCCCCGCCACATACTGCACACAGCCACTCGATGTACTTTTTGCCAAGACCCTCCTTTATAGAAAAACATGGTCTTTTTGTGGTATCAGCACGCTTTCTTAAACTTGCACTGCACTTTAGTCCATCACGGTTGCTTTGTTGTCGTATGGAATGTTCGATTACCCTTTCGCTTGGCTTTATGTCAAAATAGTAATACCACCTGTGCTTTGTGTCAATGTGCTTTCTGCAACCCCTTTTGCTGAAAAACTGTCTATTCTCACAGAAATCAACTGGGCAAAGAAAGGTATTGTCTTTGCCTTCTCGCAATATTATCGTTCGTCGCTGTTGTCTTGCGCCTTCAACCTTTGACCAGTCCATGTTGACTAGCTCGCTTACGATAAAATTCATTTTATACCAAAAATAACAAGAGCATACCAGCAAGCACGCACTTTGATATTCCTGAACAACTTTTCTTCGCAAGCGAAAAATTAAAAAAGCATTTTCATGATGATCCCATTTACTCTCCCTTCAACGATTTCTAAACAAAGAAACACCAAGTTAAACGGTCACAGAGGAATTCAACGAGCACTGTCTCCACTGCATCTCTGGGGAACCCAGTGGAGACAGGGCCTCCAGACTCCTTGTCTAGATCATTCTCAAGGGGAATGACTGGATCATTCTCGAGGGATCTATGAGAATTATGAGATGCTTAGGTCTTGGTTCATCATTGTGATCTTGGCAGACATTCTGTGAAGACAGCAATGAACAATGATCTCGTAGTTATGTCAGCCCTTGTTACCTATGGGATGAATTCCTTGTTCTCCTGGCATCGTTTAGGGTCATCAAGGACCTCTGAGTTCAATAGGGTCATGGTCCAACTTTTTGTTCCTTCTCTGTTGAGAATTGGGGGCACCTCCTTCGACAAGCAAGGTACAATGGGTTTATATAACTCAGATTAATCAGCGTTTATAAATAACCAAAGTATATGTATATTTTCAACTTTTCCCCCGAAAAAAAATGCACTAACACGACTTAAATTCAGTGAACAATATAATGAGTTAGAGGTATATATATATATATATATATATACATATATATATATATATATATATATATATATATATATATATATATATATATATATATATATATATATATATATATATATATATATATATATATATATATATATATATATATATATATATGTATATATATATATTTATATATAATATTATAATATGAAGAGGGATGAGGATCATCTTCAGGTAGCTAAATGGAAACCAATAAGCTACCTGTACAAAAGAGGAGTGGCAACGATAAATGCATGCCGTTCATAGCAAAACGATAAGCATAGAACTAGCTGAACTGTTTGGAAAGAGCAAATATTCTAAAACAAGGGAAACAAACAACTATGAGATACCAAGGCCAAGACAAGAGAAAGGCAGATCATCATTCCTTTATCGGGGACCTCTTACATCGAATAATCTTCCCGAGTCAGTTGAAAGACTAAGCACTTCAGAATTCAAGAAAAAATGAGGTTTTGTGAACTTGAGAAAGTACATTATGTAAAAGGAGCATCGATTGGAACAAGCAAGAAAAATGGAAAGAGGAACGAAACGAAAAGATATTATTACTCTCTGTGAGTGGACACCTAAATTCATCAATCTTCAACTTAGGTTAACATACTGTGCATTTCAAAATAGTTCAACAAAGACCGGAGATACAAGCTTGCAAAGTCAAAATTTACAGTGCACCAGAAGCCAGAGCTTTTGAAAAAGGGTCTAGCCATGATTTGTTTTATTGGATACTTCCAAAGTACTTGTTTTAAACTTTACCTGTCAGATTTTCGCTTTTGAAAAGAATATAAGACTCAGTAACATCGCCTGTGATTAACGGCAGTCTGCCGCGTCTCTGATTGGCAGCGACAAAGTCAGCGTTCAACACAACAGATTTCTTGGTGAATCTGTCTATTTGAAACAAAGGAATGATAACCGTCTTGACTCTTTTTTATAATCCATTAAAATAAACACAAATGTTTACAGCTACTGTGCCTGTCATGGCGGGAATAGACACTAGGTCATTGGAGTTCCCACCATGACAGACACTCACAATTCAAAAATTTACAATTTCCTGAAAGATTAATATTAACGTCTGTCTCACATTTGATGTCAGGCAACGACCCCTGCAAGGCTATTAATGCGTAAAAAAACGAGTGGAAGTCAATGAGCATGGGACCCCCATGTGCAGACAAAACAGCCAATACCCCCTGAGACCCCCTTTCCCCATCTTAGATCTCATTGAATTGAATTCTATGACGGCTACATGAAGTAATAGTACCTCAATAGCGTGCTCAATGCTTTTCGTTATGCAACCATTTCCCTGAATGGTGTGGTCACTGCTATCGAAGAAAGAAACTTAGAGCCATAAAGAAAGGATTTTTAGATAATGAGACAGAGGAGGAAGAAAAAGATGCATATTCCAGTGGCAACTTTTAAGGAAATGAGCTTATTGGACTACGGAACTGCCAAATGTGTCAAATTTGTTGAAATGGCGGATATTGTTGGTGAATCATATCAGATAATAAGATCTATTTTGTGTAAAATATAAACATATGAGGACAGAAAACATTTGAATCCTGTTTGAAATGAACCATGTTTCAGTAGAAAGGAGCTGGAGCTACAGCAATTGCATTATTGTTTCAAAATTTTCTCAGGAAGTAAACCAAAATCTTTCTTTTGATTTCTCCAAAAACTGGGAATTTTGGCAAATTTCAAATTTTGAACAAAGATAACTTCAGATAGACAAAAGATATCAGTCTCAAATTTTCAGTGCTAAACAAGTATTTAGTACTGCATGTGCTGGACCTCAAATATAAAACTTTGAAACCCCCTTAGTCAGTAAATTATGATAAATTATTATTGCGGACAACATTGATTTTCAGTGTTTGTGACAAATTAAAATTTTTCTTTGAACTTTACAGATCTAGCACCCAATATTGAGGTTCAGCACACTCAGCATGTCCTGTAGGTGCCTCCTGTGAAGTTTCATTGCCATGTGACCTGTCAAAACAAAATTACTTTTGTTTAAAGATATGCGTGACTTAAATCTAATTAATTATGCACATAAATCATTTTTAACACAAATTTTTCAAAATATCATCCTCTTGTCTTGACATCTTTCAAAATATCACATAACTTTTGGGGAGAAGGTCAAAATGCCAAAATTAGAATTTTTACCGGACTAGCACCTTAATCCTTTTTAACCCTACAGAGTGTTTTCACGTGACGTCACGAGAATCGGAAACGAGGTTGGTGGCCATGTTGGTGTACCACGTTGATCAACACGGCTACGGAATCAATTGATTATGGCGTACTGAAAGACGATTAAACTCGAAATTAATTGATCTCATAGCGGGATTATACAAAAATGTCGAATTCACAAATTGAAGAGTGATTTATGGAGAAAGTTTCATTAACTGGTATTGACCGCGTGCTGATTTCAGAGGAACAACGCGATCCAACATGCTTACCCGGTACCGCTTAGGCCGCCGATTCGCCCTCTTACGTCTTACCTTATTTTCGGTTATAGGAGTAGACACGCCTCTCTTAAAACGAAGATTTCCCCGGGATTAGAATAGTTTCAAACATCTTTGGATAAATTCTAAAGAAAATTGTGTTTAGATTGTACGTGAATAATCAAAATCAGTAAGCTGTGGGTATGTTCTGTATAAAGTTGTGAAAATGTGGATACAGTTCATAGCAATCTTGGTGCCTGGGATGAATACCCAGTCGTTGACATTGTGAGAGTTGATCAGTTTGCGATTTACAATTTTCTGACAGTCAAGACTGACAATTTCACCCAGTAAATCAATTTAATTACCCCAAGCTTTCTGTCTGAAAATATCCATTGCCAGATACCACTTGCGTGATTTCATCACAAATATTTGGGAACTTGGTACACCTGCCCCTAAAACCATATCTATGCATTTGCTGAAAACAGTACATATAATTTCCACAGAAGTTATGTGATCTCTGAGATGCCAAGCTTTTCGACCAAAATCTCAACCTCAACTTCCTTGTGAATTTATGTGATCCATGCCAGAGAAAGAAGTGCTGTATTTCAGGCCACTGCAGTGGAATGTTCAACATCCTTGTCTCAAAGTGATTTTCTAAATCGAATACAATGAAATTTTCTTTGAAAAGACTCGTTCTCTTGCCTGCCGACACTTTCCAATACTTTCCAATTCCTCAAGGATTAGTTGAACACAATTTGTCATGGATAGAATAAATTTAGTTAAGTCATAGATAGAATAAATAAGTCATGGATAGAATAATATTCTCTCTAGGAGATCACTGAGAGTTATTTGCCCAATAACTCCAAATGAAATACACAGAACATGGAAAGACCATGTATAGCAAAATCTATATCTTTGAATTAATGTCTGCGAAATATTTAAGGAAAGAGATTTGATTGCCCATTACCATGGTGACATCATGCATCCCATAAGAAATAAGAAACTGGTATCACCCTGCAGATTAAAACTAAAGTTTTGCAAAGCCTGCAGATCATTCTGACCACCCTGCTTATTAGGCAAGCAAGAATAACTGTTGACAAAACAATAGTCAAAGAAATAACTAAGGTGCGTAAATTGGTTTGGGATGCACCAACTCTAATAACTCTGTCAGGGAAAGATTTCCTTTTGAAGTTATCAAGTGGTGTGGTTGATAGGTAATGTTGCTTGAAGCAATGATGTACCAGGTCCAGTTGGTTTTTCCCCATGTACAGGGATATATTGGAAGTTTAGCTTAATAATACAATCCAACACCTTCTTCTGTTGTAAATCTACCATATGGGGTTTCAACAGTTTCAAAATTCCACAGCTGTCAGTCACAAGTTTGTCCTCATGCCTCAGAAACAAGGCTGGAGGAACCCTGGGGGTGATACCAATAAGCACCTGCATGGTATTGCTGTGTTTATAGTTGAAATTTTTTACCTCTGGCCAATAAATTTGAAGGCCTTTCAACAAAACTTTAAAGTTATCTAATCTATGCTGGCCATTGTTTTCTTCCTAAGTGCATACTGAAAATATTGTGGCATTTAGGAAACGCATGCTGTCATCCAGGTTGATCATCCAAGCTGAGAAGTTTCTTGAAACTTTGGATAGTGAAACCCCAAATCTGTATGGCCAAGGGGGTATATGACCAGAGGGGATACATGACCTGAGGGGGTCCATGGCCCAGTTTTCAGAGAGCAATTACCAAATTTTGCTATCCTTTCTGTGTTAAACATTGGCTGAAAACTACCCATTTTCAGTTATATTTTGCCAATTTCAGCAAAACTGATCCTTGTTTAGGGAAAATTTGCTGAAAATTGACCCTTTTGTGGAGAATTTTAGGCAAAAACAACCACTATATGAGTGGACATACCCATATCTTTGATGTGTTACTGTATGTACCCCATGGGCCGTAGGCATGGTCCTAAAGTGGTGAAATAAGACTAAATTCCATGACGGCCAAAACAAATTCTTGAAATGAAGAATGACAAACAGTGATTTACTTATAACACTGGTTTTCACAACTTCAAAGGTTCTCTTCAGAATTTCAAAATTTGACAGTTCAGTATGAAATGTTATCTTTTAATAATCACCTTTAAAATAAGATTCATCAAAGAGCTTCTCTTTTGTAGCAGTAGCTAATAGAAAGTCAAACCTATTGATGTCAGTCCCTTCATCAGACATTCCACATTTCTAGGCTTCTCCGTATTTTTTCATTCTTCAGATTAATCCTTCCTTCGTTTTGGCTATGCCTCTCTCCCCTACTTGTGGCTTCTTTTGGCTATGGAGTCGATTTGTTAACTGTTTTGATACTACCAGTGTCCAGGGTTTGATGCTGTGCTAGTACCGAGTCAATGTTTTGCTTGTGTCCCATAGTCGAGTCTTATTTGGCCTTGGGGCCAGCTGCACCCAAAACGAACGGTCATCTGCCAATTTTATGTCTGTCATGTCTACCCGGCTTATAGCTGATATCCATGTTCTGCTGCATTCTGTTGCTAATAATTTAGTTTGGACTCCGTGATGAGTTATAATTGCTAAAAACCCGAAAAATTTTTAGGCCGCCGTCTCTCGTCTTCACTCACCGCGCTCACGTTTCTCGCTGCTTTTTCTTCCAGTTTTTCTTCAAACCCGATAATTAGACACAAAACCATTATTACAATAAATTCTCTCAAGCCAAGATAATACGCAACCCGAATGATTCCCTACAATAGCTTGTTAAGAGAGCATCAATGTGATCTTTGGAGTGCAAATGCGTTGATTCCTCGCTGCAACGTGTTTATCATGGCGGACAGCCACGGTTGCTATGGGTTGCTATGCATTTTGATCACGTGGGTGAAAACACTCTATTAATACCAGGCTTTTTGGACCCTTGTAGTACCGGGGGGGCACAAAGTGCCCCCCCCCTCTGTAAAGTCGCCAATATTGCAGATATGAGAACGAAACTTGGTGCAATGGTGTACTGTAACAAAATCTACACAACAGGCTACTTTTTTATATTTCATTACATCTATGACGTCACAATGACGTCATATTTGAGGAAAATTGTAGTATTTGGTTGCTGTTGGCAAAATTGACAATATTTAAGTTTTTATTTGACTATTCCTTTTTTAAATGGACTAAAATGTATCACAAAGCATCAATAAGTAAAAACCCACAGTATAATATCTACTTAAGTTCATTATATATATCATATATTTATTATTTATATACACCATTATTTTATTTTTTCATTTAAACCCCTAATTACCAATGTAAATACTTTCAAATGTCTTAAGATGATGTATAATGGTAAATAGAATCAATTTTGGTCATTAAAATTTTTCTAATACATTTGTTATTATTTCTATGACGTCATAAACATTCACGACGTCATTAAGTTTAAAATTGCTGACATAATCGAAAATGAATAAAACTATATATCATCTGAAAGCTCTCATCAAGACCTATTGAATGGTAGTGTTGTCAATGATCTATGATCTTTCTGGAAAAAATAAGAGTCCCTTCTTTTCTTTCACTGCTGACCACGTGTTGAAAAGATGTTGGTCACGTGATCAGTATCTACCATTTTGAATTTTTTTAGATTTTTAATTAGTATGCTAAATTTGACGAAAAGTCACCACGTTTCAGCTCTGTATCTCTTGAACTGACAACACTGCATCAAATAATCTGCGCCGCGGGCATTGTGTGCCCTCCCCCTGGTAGTAATAGGGTTAATAAGTCCAATTATGTCGAAACTATGAATTTACATCTATTTTGATCCATATATTTCATTTCTACGCAAAAATTAAAATTTTACGACCTTTTAACACACTTTCATTTTCATGACGTCATATGACGTCATAATGTTAATTATGCTCTAGCAACAACAAAACAATGCTGATTAAACCATTGTTTCAACAATTCATTATTTTTATAATGAGCAACCTCTCCGCCACATTTGGTTGCCATTATTTTAGTAACAGCAGAGATAAACAGGGGGCGGAATCCGCCCTCAGGCATTGAGTGTTTCAAATCACCCAGGTCAGATTGGGTTAAAGATGTCAAATTTTGCCAAACAAGATTTCCTCATCTTTAGTGAGCCTTGGACTGATAGATTAACATCTTTCTTTTCAATACCGATCATGTACTGTATGTTTCATAGCCAGTCAAACGCGTAGATATTTTGTTGAATCACCCGGTAGAGCTATTAGACATTGGGGATATGTTTCGGCTTGAATCGTTTAGTCTACAGCATATCCCTTCATTACTTACTAAATTTGAAGGCTGTTAGGAAGGATTGTCTAATAATTTCTTACCTTTGTTTTTGAAGAATTGCATTGGTCATCCCATGCATCCTTGTAACTTATGTTCCTTGAAAGAAGAGATAGGAATCAAATGTTTTGGCGGATTTTGCTCGTAGCCCATGGCCGCAACACTTCAAAGTCTCATTATCACGGACCAAACAGACGGCGAATAAACGACGGAGACAGAAGAAAAGTGTGAAGATTGTTCTAAATTTTACCTACCTTCATAAAACGCAACCAGGACAAAAACTGCAGGAAATTTCCCGAATTTTTTGAAGATATCTACTCAGCAGATATTTGGGTACCCAAGTTTGGATGCCGGTTTAAATACCTCACGGTGTGGTGGAGATATAGCGTTTTCCCATAGGCAAAATCGGCTGAGGCTTGCCAAGCCTTGTTTACGCCACTTCAGGTCAGGTGATAAAACCTCTTGATAAAACCACCTTTCAATTTTATTACTAATTTCGAACCATGAAAACTTATGCCATGAATGCAAAGAGTAGTATAATACAGAAATTTCTTACGAGGTACCATATGGCTTAAAATGTGTAAGCTTACCTAAGCGATTTTTTTCAGTTCACAAAGAAATGGAAGGGGCATTGAATCTTTAACCAAAGAAACTGCTGTGGAAGGACAATAGGAAGAACAATTGGGAAATGTAAATATTCGCCGTTCTGGAATCGTTCTTAAAACAATTGCTATCGTTATTGCCATTGTTTCTCACCCATAATTTCTATTGTTTGAGGTTGAGTGCCTTATCGGTTTTGGAAAGGTCATAACTCCTAGAAACAATGAGATATTTAAACCGGCATCCAAATTTGGATACCCAAGTTTCCTTAAGAAAAATTGTGAAATTTCTAGCAGTGTTTTGTCCTGGTTGCATTTTGTGATGGTGAAGTTGAGAAAAAATTTCAAACATTTCGTTTGTCTTCCTCGCTTATTCACCGTCTGATTGGCCCTTGAAGATGAGGCTTTGAAGGTTTCTGGCCATGGGCCACGGGCAAAATCGGCTAAACATTTGATTCCTCTCTTCCATGGGGGTGCTGTTGCTGTTTATTTTAGAACTTGAAAATTTTGGGCATTTGACTCCCCCCGTCCCCCTGAGGATGTGTGTCATGTTTCCGATGAGCATCTGTTTGAAATCACAAGCATGCGGCTCAAAATTTCACAAACAAGAGCAATTTTTCAATCCGCTTGCATGGTGGTGATCTTTTGCAACTAAAAAGGACGAAAGTAGACGGATTGATGATGTACGAAAAATGAATTTAAAGGCTTGCGAATGGCGGCCGGATGACGGTGGCCGGATGCCAGTGGCCGGATGCCAGTGGCCGGATGACTTTGGCCAGTAGTGTATAGGATGACTTTGGCCAGTACGGTTTTCACTGAATATCAAATTTACTTTCGAGATCGAAGTTGAATTTTCCTTGAAAAAATTTTCCTTGAAAAAATTAAATATCTTGGCTTTGCTGACTCGGTCATATTCTGGTTCCGATCATACCTAACCAAACGAACTTTCTACGTAAACATAGGCAAAGATTCCTCATCGCCCGGAGAATTATCGTGTGGTGTTCCACAAGGCTCTATTCTAGGCCCACTCATCTTTCTCTTATATGTTAATGACATGCCTCAGTCAGTGGATTGTGACTTACTCTTGTATGCAGACGACTCCTGTCTTGTATTCGGAGACAATGATGTCAATGAAATAGAAAAACAGCTGAACAGAAACTTTAATTCTCTTTGTGATTGGTTCGTTGATAACAAATTAAGCATTCATTTTGGTGAGGATAAAACAAAATCGATACTTTTTGGTAGAAAAACTAAACGAACCGGCAGTAAAAATCTAGACATCAGAAGAGGTGACGTTAAGATCAAACAACATACGTCAGTCACATACCTGGGCTGTGTCCTGGACGAGGGCTTGTCTGGTGAGTCAATGGCTACCAGGACCCTTGATAAAATCAATGGCAGGCTCAAATTCCTTACAGAAAGCAAACTTTTTTTGATTCTTCCCTTCGGAGATTGCTGGCCAATGCACTAATTCAACCCCACTTTGACTTTGCATGCAGTGCTTGGCTTCCAATGTTGAATAAACGATTAACCAAAAAAATTCAAACGGCTCAAAATAAATGTATCAGATTCTGTTTGAACCTTAGTAACAGAGCACATATAGGAGTAAACGAATTTAAAAGTGTTAACTGGCTCCCCACTAAAGAAAGGTTTGAGCAATGCACTGCTGCAAAGGTTTTCAATTTTTTTGATAATGCAGCCCCATCTTATATGTCGGAAATGTTCTTACCAGTTGGCCAGAGCCGAGTTACTCGAAGATCTAAAAACAAACTAATTCAACCTTTCCGAAAAAGCAACACAGGACAAAATGGTCTCTCATATTTAGGACCTAAAATATGGAACAGCCTATCTTCAGAACTGAAATCTGCAACAAACATCAACAGTTTCAAACACAAGATCAAAGACCAATTCTTTAAAAATCTCCAGAGTGTTAATGATAGTCCCTACATATATTATTAGAAATCCAAAAACAACTAATAACAATACTTATTCGTCATTGAAATCATCGATTCTACTTCCGGTCTAGTCAAAACTTTATTTACTATGAAAACTTTTTATTTTCTTTTCTCGAAAACGTTTTTCTTTCATTTTCCTTTTAAGTAGCATTCCTGGATTGAACATTATGGAAACAAGGTTGCATTGACCTTTTAATGCTATCCCTGCCATCGTTTACCATGGGCTGTTTTTAAATTAGATTTTCAATAAGATATGTAATTTTTGCCTGTAATTATTTTAAATTGTAGATATTGTAATTAGATTTCTTCTTCTTTTTAAATAATTGTATTTTTACTTTGATGGCAAAATTATACATTCATACATACATACATACATACATACATACATACATACATACATACATACATACATACATACATACATACATACATACATACATACATACATACATACATACATACATACATACATACATACATACATACATACATACATACATACATACATACATACATACATACATACATACATACATACATACATACATACATACATACATAGGTTATATTTATTGAACTAGTTTAGCATAAATCGTAACTAATCGTCCAATGTGTCCAATAAACGCCAGACATAAGGATTACCTTCTACCTAAGACAACCTAATCTTTACTACTTTTCTGCTCGTTTCATTTCATATTCTGTTCGGTATCTCCTCAGCTACACTTCCTTATCAAGTTTGCATCTTAAATTCTAAAGGTTCTTTGCAAAAATTATATTTCCAGTAGAACACCATTTTAAGAGTCCCTTGGCCATTTCTTTCTTCATTTGATGTTTTAACAGGAGCTTCAAAGCTTGATTATGTACTGTTCCTAGAGATCCAATGATAATTGCATTGATACTACATTCAATTTCTTTGTTTGATAAAAATTCTTTTATGCATCTGTATTTCTCCAGTTTAGCTTGGTAGGTGGATTCAATATAAAAATCATAGGGGCATGCAATATCTATGATGCTCACATCTGTGCCCATTTTCATGACGATATCCGGTTTGAGATTTAATATCGTTGATTCTTCTAAAAATTCAGGAAATGCCGTCTTGATGGTTTTGTTGACATAAATCTTCTCACAATGATGTTTCAGTTCTGAACTTATCTTTTCCAGGATGTGATCATGTCTTTTTGTATAATTGTTTTTCATTTTCTTACAACCATTTAGGATATGTGACATACTGTCCAAGTGATACCCATCTAATCGACATTCTGGTGGATGTTCCGGGTACCATAGTGACAATGTGTAATGGCATGGTAGGACATTATGCCTTGCTTTGTACCAGAAATTTAGCAAATTATCACTGATTTTCAAATTTACATTCATACATACATACATACATACATACATACATACATACATACATACATACATACATACATACATACATACATACATACATACATACATACATACATACATACATACATACATACATACATACATACATACATACATACATACATACATACATACATACATACATGCATACATACATACATACATACATACATACATACATACTGACATGACCTACTTTATGGGGACTTGGTTGTCGTGCATACATTATGGGGTCACCACTTATTTTAGATTTGTGATGGATAGTATTTCTGTATTTAAAAACTGATCACTGCCTAATGATTCTGAACACAAGACTCAGCACGCGAGGGTATATAAAAGCTACCTTTAAACATTTTCGAAACATTGTGGGGACACAACGCATTTGATCTACGTTCTGGGGACACTAATTTTATTTCATAGATAAACTTCTATTTTTAACTGTAAATGAACTTCCCGAACTTCCCACGAACGTTTTCAAAATGGCACGCTATGATTGACGCAGAAAAACAAATTGTTGCATTTTCAAATGTATACACAGTTTATGGGGACGTCAAACAATACACACATTGTGTGGACACCAGGTGCATTTCACATTATGGGGACGCTAATGAAACACAATTTGTGGGGACATCATGGAATACACACATGGTGTGGACAGCAGGTATATTCAACATCATGGGAACACAATTGAAAACAAATGCGTGGGAATATCAGGGAATACTTGGAAATTATTTACATTACATGACAGAAAGAATTGGCTATCTGTGCAGACGTTTTTTCACTTGAGTACAGTAAGAACCTAGTGGATTAAGAACCTGCAAGCTGAAATTGTCCAATTAGACTACCATTTCATGAGAACCAATCTATTCTATTCATTATTTAAGAACCCAGGCTGACTTGCAAAGTTATAGGTGCTTATGCACGGGTTTTCACTGTATTTCACTTGAGTGCCAATATTTATGAGCATAGCCACAAAATCATTGGCCCTGTGAAAGTCTTTCTTAAAGTTAATTAACTGAGATAAAAGATGTGATCTCTTAGGTTTATAAATAGCCCATTGTATTTGACAATCCAGCTCGTAGCGAAAGAAAGCAAAGCCAAAGATAACAATGGAGGTATTAGGTGTTTCCTTGTCCTATTTATAGACAAGCGCTATATATCTCAGGTGATTCACTTTAATCTAATATCACTATGAAAATGCAAATATTGTAACTCGTGGAAAGATACAAAAACCTTCCTTCTGAATTCTAAGAAAGAAAACAAAAGCTTATGATGATGATGATGATGATGATGATGATGATGATGATGATGATGATGATGATGATGATGATGATGATGATGATGATGATGATAATGATGATGATGATGATGATGATGATGATATCTTTTTATCATAACTCTTCAACTGTTGTTATGTGCAGGCATTTTCATGGGACATATAACTTGAGACAGACATTATGTTCTATTCTTGACATGTTACACACAAAGGAAAAGAATACCACCTACCCCCCTTTCTGTTTTTCAACGGATTTGAGCTCTTGTCATGGGGTGTTTTTTCAAAATAAGTTCCTGGTTATGGGTCCCTTCTTTGAATTCTCAGATGCACATGTATACCAAGACCCCCTATAGGAGTAACCTCTCCTTCGTGACCACAAAGCCTCTCGAATACGCAAGAAAATTTGTTGAGGTGCTTGTGTTAAATATGCTTTTTTCGGAATTGATAGATGTGTGCAAGAATCCGGACTTTGTTCGTGAATTTGATAGACAAAAATTGTCTGACAATCAATAGATGATTGCGCTAAAGATGGCGTCGAGGAATTTTAAACCAACATCCTTTGCGGTATTGAACAAATCAGCCAATCAAATCAATCGAAATTCAATGTGACGCAAAGCATCATGGTAAAAATTCCTGTCCGCCATCTTTAGCGCAATCGTCTATTGTCATTTTAATGAAATAACGGCTTAATTTTTAAGCTATCATGGACAAGTCGAGTACAAAAACGGCTTATTACGGACGTCCATTAGGGTGAAGAGAGCGGACAGGTGTTGAACCGCTTCTATGGTATGACTAGATTATTCCTTGTATTTTGAGGACAGTTTGAGGCGGATCAAATGAAGAAACTGGTGCACTCTTTTGGAATAGTGTGGACACAGGTAGCAACCATTTTGCAAAGGGGGCCCTGCAAAGACTGGGTAGATAAGTGCCTTGTGAGGCATAGGTGGAAACAAAGTTTTGGGATAAATTGGTATTAGATATAAATGTGAACCCATTTAGATTTTGCAAAATTTTTCATTGCATATGTGCATATGTCTGTCCTTAAACTAGAACCAGCCGTTTTTGGACAGTATCTAACAACAATGTGTGGCCAACAGACCATGCGATGAATCACCTTACTTTTGAATGCGGCCATGCAGCCTCCTTTTCGTTGCTTTCGTTGAAACGAGGTTTTCGCGCGCTTTTTTGGTCCATCTCGTGTTTCGTACTCGTTGATGGAAGTGATTTGGAGTTGAATTTGGATTGAATCGGTTGGATTGAATCCGGTGGAATTACACTGTAATAATGTCGAAACGGGTAAGTATTCTTCTTTTAGTTGTGGATGAATTTGCATGCTAACACGAACAAGTGCCTGTGCGGAGTTGCATGAAAATTTAATGAATGTTTGGTATTAATAGGCCTAGCTTAGGCCTCATAGAGCCTGATAGAGTGTCATTTTGATTGTGCATTTTGATTGCAAACTATGAATGGGTATGGGTCGGTCACCAATGATCAAATTTCAGTTTTTCCCAAACATTTTTGAGACAGTGCCTAATAACTGAAAAGTGCTTTTGGGCGTCGATGCGTTCCATGACTGTGTCATGCCACGCCTACAATCACATACTCCCGCTAAAGAACAAAATATTCTATGGTTTGCATTGTTTTCTATTGTTTGTGACTACACTCCTCTGCCACATAAATGTAGCGGCAGGAAATTTGGAGTGCCCACTGGCTCTTGTGAAAGCAGGGCTAGGAACTAGGCTTATGCCTTTTCCCCGTAAAATCAAAGCAGTAACACAATTAGATTGTATTTACCAAAAATTTTTTTTGTTGCAAACATCAACTGTAGCTCATGCTATATATGATGATTTCTAATCTCTGTTTTCCTGTTTTCAGAGCTTAAGGTTTCCAGAGAAAGTGAAGGAGCCAGGACGCTTCCATCTTGACTGGCTGAGTGAAGATCCCCCTGGTTTTGAAGCCAAATTTATCGATGATGAAATTGGTAAGTTTTCAGATTTTTACTTACAAATGGACTATCAAGTCTAAATCAGCTATGAAGTCAAAATAGGATAGGTGCTCAGACAAGTTAAATTAGTTTAATGTAATGTTTTTATTAGTATGTGTCCCAACCCAAGCTTCATTTGTATTTATATCATATTTTTTTATGAAATATGGTGAAGTTATAGAAATCTGTACAAGGTTTTATGTCTTTTATGAGCTCTGAATTTATAAATAGATCACCAATCAAATTTATTTTTGCTGACACATGGGAATACAATAGCATGAGATTTGTTGCCCCAGGTTTGCATTTTTCTATGGATAATGGAGAATGACAATAGTAGTAATGCAAAGAGTGGAATGTTGATATTTTGCAGTTCAAGATTGTCTTTTTTAATTCACCTCAGCTAAAGACTCTGCATTAACCAGCACCCTCTGGTGAAGCTAAACCACAATGCAGTTTTTTTCTATCCCATCTTGCAATTTAAGAACGTCCATTTGTTCACAAAAATCCCCAGCAAAAGAATCGTCACCTTGTGAGCTAATTTGAGGGAATACCAATACAACACATTGAATCTTTTGCAATGCTGACTTTCCTGTAATTTGAATGCACGAGAACACGCTTTCCTTTCTGACAAAAGTTATTGCATCAATTTTCTAATTGAATAGCATAGCTGTAGGGTCCAAAAATTTGATATTTCACTTTCTCCAATTTCTAAATTGGCTTTCGCAGCACGCATACCTTGCACGTGCTGTTTCATTGTGTCAAAAATATTCGTTTATTTTGTTTTGCAAAGAAACCATGCAGAGGCTGCTGGTTAGCACAGAATTGTTAAATATAGGGCCACTCTCCTACTAAATAACAGGTAATATCATTCAGTCTCAATGTTTTACTTGCCCTGTGGTAATCCCCCCAAACTGTAAAGCTATGGTTTGAAGAGATCCTTGTCAAGATGCCAATACACCACTTTAATTAAGCGGCCTCGTTTTGGAAGTTTGTCGGATTCAGCACCCAAACTTTAGTTTAGTTACTAGTTCTTACACTGCTGGCAACTGTAATGTTGATTTTATGACAATGTAAAGTTGAAAATTTATAAGAGATTTGACCGTCAAAAGTCGCTCGGGGTGAAACTTTACACCCCGAGTCATTTTCACGGTCAAATCCCTTATAGGTTTTCAAACTTTACATTGCCATAGACTTAACATCACGGCCGCTAGCAAAACGAAAATTTGTAGTTAGACTAAATTTTAGATGCTAAATCCAAATTTTAAAATTTCATATGGAAGAATTTTGAATAATTTCCAAAATGAGGCTGTTAATTAGAGTGGTGTATTGAGCTCATTTCTTCATGGCAGTAATTATCTAATTCCTGAAAGAATGTTAGTTGATAGGTTATTTAACACAGTATTTTTTCAGTTCAGTAACGTCGCTATCTCTTTTGCAAGGATATGGAGTATTCACAACCAGAAAATTCAGTAGGGGTGACTTTCTACTGCATTATTCTGGTGATTTAATCACAGCAGATGAGGCCAGAAGGAGGGAAAAGCGGTATGACAAGGAGAAAAGTGGCAGTTTCATGTATTATTTTCTACATGATGGGATTAAATATTGGTGAGACATCTACTACTGTATCTTCCACTAACTTGCTTTGAATGTACAAAAACACATTTCATTATTTTTCATTCTGTACAACATTCTTTGAATGAAAGAAATAAATACCAAAAGTTGGCAGTCAACATGTAAAACAGGCTAAACATTTTGAATGCTTTGGTCTCCTTCAGGATGAAAATCTAAGTTGAAAGTATCACTTTGTGAGATTTCTAAGAAACTGTCTGAAAATTGTCAATTCTTCAGAATAAGACATCTTCTGCCTAACAGTGTTTTACGGTAGTTTCTTTCTGCTGTTAGGTGTGGGATCTGGTAACCAGTGTCTTTGTTAGGACAACTAGTTTCCAGGCCCCAGTACTGGGAGGTGGCATTGGGGGAGTAAATAAGATGGTGGAAACTAGCCTTGCGGTAGCCACAATCGTTTTCTGTTATCTTACAATGGCGCTGCGAGCAGGGTCAAGGTAGGCTTATCAATTGATTCAAGATGTCAACAACATTGACAAACCTGAAGTCAATATGTGGAGAGTTCAAACCCGATGAGTATGGATCAAGTAACACAGACAGAAAATGGAGGGCCTACATTGAAAATTTTGAAAGCTGCCTAGAATTTGAGGATGTAACAGATGAAAAGAAGAAAAGATCTGCTCTGCTGGCCGTTGGTGGTGCTGAACTCAGGGATATTTTGAGGACATTGGATGAAGACACTCCAAACACGTATGGAACAGCAAAGGCTGCTCTGGATACTTATTTTAAGGAGAAAAAGAACTTAACGGCAGAGAGGTACAGATTTTTCTGCATGAAACCTGAAAGCTCGACAGAGACTCATGATCACTGGATAACAAGATTGAAAACAGCAGGGGTTGACTGTGAGTTTGACAAAATGGATTTGAAGGAGGCCATTAAATTAGCAGTAACAATGCATACTAATTCTAGCAAGCTACAAGCTGAGATTATAGCACAGGATATGTCATATGAAAAGATGGTAGAAAAAGCTAGGGCCATAGAATTGACAAAAAAAGAAGTGGAGTATATGAAACAAACAGAGGAACCATTTAAAGTGGAAGCATCAGCAGTTGATGCTGTCAGAAGGGATAGTAAATTTCAATACAAAGGAGATACACAACCAGGATCCAAGTCTGTTCGTTTTCGTGACCGACCAAGCTACAAGTCTCAAGGGAACCGACAAACCAAGAATTGTCAACGCTGTGGAGAACATTTCACAGATCAACATGACTGCAGGGCCAGGAATATCACCTGTTACAAATGCCAAAGGCCTGGTCACTTCGCCAGAATGTGTAAAACAAAAAACACAGTTGATTACTTGCAGGGAACACTAGAGCAGGAAGAATATAATTTTGATTCAGTAGAGTTTGAGCTTGACCCAATTGAAACACCAGCCATCAAAGAGGAGAACAAGATTTTTAGTTCCAAACAGTATCCTTCTACAAATGTAAATCTTAAAATAAATGGGGTCAAAGTACAGATGAAAATAGATTCTGGGTCAGAAGTAAATGTAATAGGGCAGGATGTGTATCAACAGATATTGAATAACAGTGAAAAGAAAATAACATTGCAGAAATCCAAGGCTAAATTGAAGCCATATAATTCCCCACCTTTGCAGATAAGAGGGAAATTTAGGGCCAAGATTGAAAGCAGAAAGCATACAACAACAGCAGATATCTATGTAGCGGCAAGCAATAATGTAAAATCAATCCTCAGCAAATATTCTGCATTTGATATGAATATATTGCAAATTTCTGTGGAGGAATTGACAAAAGCCCTTGACAAAAAAGAAGTTCCAGAGATGCAACACATGTCTTACACAGAAATGTCTAAACATCTCACAACAGAGAAGGACATAAATCAGAAATTACAAAGAATGAAAGAGCCAATTCAATCTGAAGCACAAGTGAATGAGATGATAGGAAAGTTTCCAAAGGTTTTTCAGGGAATAGGATGTCACAAGTACAGACAAATAAAGCTTGATATTGATCCAACAGTAATTCCTAAAATTCAACCACAAAGGAAAATTCCATTTGCCAAAAGAGGGCCATTGGAGGAAATATTAAGTGAGTTAGAGAAAGAAGATATCATAGAAGAAGTTCAAGGGCCAACAGAATGGATATCTAATCTGGTCTTGACACCTAAATCAGATGGGAAATTGAGGATGAATATAGACATGACAACAGCTAATTCTGCAATCAAAAGAACAAGACATGTGATACCAACACTAGAGGAGCTTAGATACAAGTTGAATGGAGCTACAGTTTTCTCCAAGCTAGATATGAAACAAGGATACATGCAATATCAATTACACCCTGAGAGCAGACATGTAACTGTTTTCTACACACATCAAGGCCTACGCCGGATGAAGAGATTAAATTTTGGCACCAATTCAGCAGCAGAACTGTTTCATGAAGAAGTTAGGAGAACACTATCAGATATCAGCAACTGTGAAAACATTTATGATGATATTATAGTGTATGGGAGAGACCAGAAAGAACATAACCAAGCCTTGATTAGGGTACTTCAGAGATTGGAGGATTGTGGTTTAACACTAAAGAAAGAAAAATGTGAATTCAACAAGAGAGAAATTAAGTTTTTTGGGTGCATCTTCTCACAAAGAGGCATGAGAACAGACCCAGAAAAAATTAAAGCTGTCATGGAAGCCAAAGAGCCTTCCTCCATGGCAGAATTGAGATCATTTTTGGGCTTATGCAATTTCAGCTCAAATTTTGTTTCTAACTATTCCATGATCACATCACCACTGAGAGAGATGACAAAGAAAGGTGCACACTTTGAATGGACAACAGAAGGAAGAGATGCATTTAAGAAGCTAAAGGAGAGTATTTGCAGAGAACAAACACTCAGGTACTTTGATCCTCACAAGAAAACTAGAGTGTATGTAGATGGATCAAAAAAGGATGGTATAGGTAGCATACTAGCACAGTATGATAGCAAGACAGATAATTATCAGCCAGTCCGATATAACAGCAGACCACTCAAGGATGCAGAAACAAGATATTCACAGATAGAAGTGGAAAGTCTGGCAGTGCATTTTGGCATAACAAAAAATCATATTTATCTCTATGGTTTGCAGGACTTTGAGGTGATAACTGATCATCTTCCACTATTGCCACTTTACAACAAATACAAACAAGAGGTGCCCCCCAGAATCAAGCATCATCAAGTAATGACCCAAGGCTATAATTTTAAGCTTTTATATGAGAAGGGTTCAACTAATCCAAGTGACTACCTATCACGATATCCTGTAAAGGCTGAGAGAGAAGTCTTGGAGGAACAGCATGAGTTAGATCTAGATGTCAACCTTTTGATTAAGTGGGCACTGCCAAATGCAATCACTGTAGAAACAATGCAGCAAAGCACATCTGCATCAGAAGAAATGAACAATCTTAGAAAAGCCATAGATATTGGCTATATTCCAATAGCACACACAAAGCAGTTGCATTCATATAAGAAACTTTTAAGTGAACTTTCAGTTGAAGAGGGATTGATTATGAGAGGAGAAAGAATTGTTGTTCCCCCAGAAATTCGCAGTAAAGTTGTCAAAGTTGCGCATGAAAGCCATTTAGGTGCTGTTAAAACTAAACAATTGATAAAAGAAACAATGTGGTTTCCAAAAATTGATGAACATGTAAAGTTAGAGATCCAAGATTGTCTTCCCTGTCAGGCAGTGAACAGTGGTCCTCAACAAGAGCCAATTAAACCCAGCGTGCTGCCGGAAGAGCCTTGGAGCAGTCTAGTGTCTGATTTGTATGGACCACTTCCAACTGGAGAATACCTGCTTGTTGTCCAAGACATGTATTCAAGGTTTCCAGCAGTTGAAATTCTACATTCAACCAAAGCCCCAAGTGTAATATCTGCACTAGATCGTATCATGTCAAATTTTGGAATTCCAGACACATTAGGTAGTGACAATGGTCCACCTTATAACTCGGACGACCTAGACAAGTTTGCAGTATATATGGGTTATTCTCATGACAAAAAAACACCCTATGCTCCATGGGCCAATGGCATGGCAGAAACCTTTATGAGATCCTTAAAGAAGCTCATGCAGACCTGTAAGATAGAACAATCAAACTGGAGGCAACAACTTCAGCGATTTCTCAGGGCATACCGAGCAGCACCACACAAAAGTACAGGATTTGCCCCTTCTACAGTAATGTTCAATGGCAGAAGATACAAAACAAGGCTTCCTACGAAGAAAATGTACCAGAATGTGTTCATAAAAGAAATGAAAGAAGCAGACAACAAGTCAAAACAGAGAATGAAGAGGTATGCAGATCATAAAAGCTACGTTAAAGAGAATGATACTAAAGTAGGGGACTGGGTGTTAGTAAAGCAGCTAAAGAAAAACAAACTCACTCCAGCATACAATCCTGAGCCATATGAGGTTATACGAAGAAATGGTAGCCAAATAATAGCCAAGAGGTATGACAAGGTTATAAAACGACATGTAAATCATTTCAAGAAAGTTAACAAGAATATCACTGGGGCCACACCACCAAGGTTTCAAAGGGGGGTAGAGGAGGACATTTTTGAGCCACTGTTTCGAGAAGATGAAACAATGACAGATGTTGGATTTGGAGGAGAAGAGAGAATGGATAGAGAAGGGAATAGGAGAGGAGCAGAGGGACAGAGTGATACAGCAGAGACAGATGCAGACAGAACTTTAGGACAAGCAGAAGATGAAACAAGGTTTGAGCGTCCACAGAGAATTCGAAGGAAACCAGCGAGGTACAGGGATGAGAACTTTGTATGAAAGAAGAAACTTGCAGAAGGACCTTATTGAGTTGAAACATTTTACAGTTTATATTTGATAGCGGACAATGATTTGAGTTTCAGACTCTTTACACTCCAAGGAGGATAAAAGTTGGTTATTGCATTTAAATGGACAGTCCAGAAATATTGCTTTGGGGAGGAATGTGGGATCTGGTAACCAGTGTCTTTGTTAGGACAACTAGTTTCCAGGCCCCAGTACTGGGAGGTGGCATTGGGGGAGTAAATAAGATGGTGGAAACTAGCCTTGCGGTAGCCACAATCGTTTTCTGTTATCTTACATTAGGTCTTTGTTTTCCTCATTTGTACAGTATGGAATCAATGTCTAGGGTCTTCCTTATAAAATGTGACTCACTGTAATTTGCAAAGATTTTTGCTCACGCATGCAAAAATGCAAAAGTTCACAGAATTTTGTATTTTCTGTAGTTTATCAAACCATGAAGGTGAACCATTTGTTGCTTTGCATGGGGTTGTGGGATTTTGAAGTGGCGGTTGTGCAGCTATCACTCTTTTTTGAGGGGCAGGAGTTGTGTAATGGTTGTGTTTTATTGGTCCCAGGGCTTAATGCTAAATACAGTAACTTGTGATGTTATCACTATTGGCTTTTGTTACAGGGCTACTCTCTCCTTGATTACTCTATCTACTGAGTGAGCAACACCTCTAAGAAATTCTTAGATGCAAATCTCTTAGGTGGTCCATTCTCTTGTTCTGTTTTTTGTGTTTTTGTATAGGTTCTTATTTCTTCATATTGCATGGTAGTATGACCTGCTGTTGTTTTTAAGAAGATTTGTATGTTGAAATTTTTGAAATGAAATGAAAATGATTATATCAACATTATATCAGAATCAGATATTGAATACATCAAAATTTTTGACCAAGCAACTCTTGTTCAGCGTCATTCAAGAGTTTAGTAAAAATGTGATTGAAACTCAACTATGAAATATTTCATTTTAAGCATTGATGCAACAACACCAGATGGAAGGCTTGGCCGCCTTGTCAACGATTCTTCAAAACCCAACTGTGTAATGAAGAAGGCTACATACAACTACCTTCCCAACCTTAATTTGTCTGCTCTTCAAGATCTTGAAGTAGGAACAGAGCTGAGATACGACTATGGAGTTGTAGATTTGCCTTGGAGACAGAGGGTATGTACCTTACTATTATATCACAAAATGAATGTTAATAAAATGAAAACTGAAGATATAGTAAACAGATGAAGATACCAGCAAATCATTTCAGTATAGCTTTTATATTGAATGCAGCTTGATAAAACTTGAATAAGAATCTTACAAAATATTAGAAAAAATAAGCCTAATCTGATACATATGCTTTCCATAAGCCTAATCCAATAAATACACTTAGTTTCATACTTTTGTTTGCAGAAACACCCCCACACAGCCTGCAAACCGAACATTTACCCAGAAAACCATTCTCGGTGAACAAAGTGAACAACTCTATCATTTAGCATCATTAAATTTTGAAAGTTGAATGATATTTTCTTCTTCCAGGAGAGAGAGAACAGAAAGAGGAAGATATCGGGAAGCAATCAGCACAGTGTTTCCAGGGTAATGGTTAAATATTGGCTTATTATTATCAACGAAACGAAACAAAACGAAACCGAGCGAAACCGAAATAATTTTACCATTAAATCTTTAAAGATCGATTGAAATAGCAAATTCATTATTTCTTATCGTCCGGATGGATGTAAACAATTAATAATGATCACTTTAGAAGTAAAAACCAGCGACTTGGCTACGTTCCATTCCCTTAGGAACGAAGCGCAGCCGTTTTGTTCCCCAAGGAACGAAACCAATTGTTTTCAAGGCGCACAGTGCTCTATGTACAACGGTGTCAAATTATCTTGACGCCTTGCTATCAAATAGGCCAATCGTGCAAATTTCATTACCTGGCGCCACGACGCCATTTTTCGCAATTGCTTTAAATCAAAATTTCAAAAGAAAAGATGTCCTGATGAATTGCAAGCACAAAAGATTTGCATTCCATGATCTTTCCACAATTGGCTGTGAACAATTCGTTTCGTTCCCAGGGGGGAGCTGCGTTCCATTCTCTTGTAAGTGAAATGAAGTTAGATTGCAAGTTTTGGCACTAAAATTTTCGCTATTAATTGTTTAAATCCATAATAACACTAAAAAATAATCAGTTTGCTATTTCAAAAGATTTTTCAGGCCTTAACAGCAAATGGCACTCGAACCTGATTCATGTTGAAAATCGTTGAAGTAACACACGTTGAAAATAAGCACTCTTTCCAGTCTCTCACTTGAAGCAAAAGTGAAGAACACATGCGAAAACAACTCTCTAGAATTTAAGCAACACCAAGGATCCACTTTAGGGCCCTTTAGGGAGATTTAAATTGAAATTGGTGTAGACACATGGGACATAAAGGAATTAAGAAGAATCAATGTCTCTCTCGAGATCACCTACCCCATTCAACCAAAATTTATCAAACAATGTGTTTAGCGGGTTAGAAATCTCTAGGTGTTTGACACAAAAGTTGTTTCACAGCTTGGGTAAGTTGAACAGCTGGTGTCCTTATTGTTTTAGTTCAAAGGATTGGCGCTCTGTAATTTTTTGCTTCGTGATTTGAAAAAAATTGGTTTCGTTCCGCGGGGAACGAAACGGCTGCGTTTCGTTCCTAAGGGAATGGAACGTAGCCAAGTCACTGGTTTTACTACCAAAGTGATCATTATTAATTGTTTACGTCCATCCGGACGATAAGAAATAATGAATTTGCTATTTTAATCAATCTTTAAGGATTTAATGGTAAAATTATTTCGGTTTCGTTTGGTTTCGTTCGGTTTCGTTTCGTTTCGTTTCGTTGATTATAATAAGCCTAAATATTTTAGATTTACCTCATGTCCAGTTCATTTGACTTTGTTCAAATAATTTTGATAGCACTGGACTCTTTGATTAGTTTAGGGTGTCACAAGTCTTACTTACTGCAGTTTTATTGATGATCATTACATTACAAAACATCAGCAAAAGTTGACTAATATTCTTGTGATAAACGTTGCATTGTATAAAATGTGATCACTTATGTCTAATGTGTAACTTCCACTGTAAGCTTGTTGGTGATTATACTGGGTGAGTCAAAGACAAGGCACACCATTTGATCAGCTATACAGTATGTTGGTTATTACTGAATCAGCAACTCTGGTCAATGATTTTTCCAGTAGCTAAGATGCTAACTTAAACCTGAAAACAAACCTAACCAAACTGCTTACTTAGTTAGGGATTTATGACAGTTTTTCTTGGAAAGGCATTTTTGAGAAACCTTCAAAAAGGCTGAAAACATCGAGCAAAATTTGGAATTTTTTTGCCTTATAGCAATGACTTGATTATCTGTGACCTTGTTGTTATCATCTTGGGAGAGCAAAGGGAGCCTAGTGGGGAATTAGATATAGTCTTGGAAATTTGTCACAATATTTCTGCTGCCTCATGCATCAGATCTATTTACTTGTTTTATGGGAACTTTGCAAGAGTCAGGGCACTGATATCTTTCTATGTCATTCTTGGTACTATTGGACATTATTTATTGTGTAACTTCAAATATATATAAGCTTGTTGCTGATCATATTTTTTTTCCTTTTCAGAAAAAGAAAGATCCTTCTGCTGGCAAAAAAGTAGGTTACATATATCTAATGTTTAGGGTTTAAAAAAGATATTTCTTCATTATTTTGAAACATGCCTACTTAGTGGGGACATAGTTATAATCTAAGATAATTTTACAATATGTCTACTGCTACTTGCATCAGATCAATCTACTTGTTTTATAGGGACTTTGCAATTGTCAAGGCACTCTTATAATTATACTGTATGTCATTCTTGGTACTATTGAATATTATTTAAGGATGATGCAAGCGACGACAATCATTGTAAATTTATTCATCATTCATCAGAAAGACATGTTTTACAAATCCAGTTGAAATATTAGTTAGACAAATCCATTTTTATTCAACAAATCCATGATAATTATTAAAATAAAGTAAAGACATAATCAATAGAACATGAATATTATTTATTGTGTAACTTCAAATATAAGCTTGTTGCTGATTATGTTTTTGTGGTACCTTTTCAGAAAAAGAAAGATCCTCCTGCCGTTGAAGAGGTAATCTATGTCCAATTGTTATGATTTGAACAATATTTCTTATTGGTTTTGAAACATGCCTGGTGGCAACATAGATACAGACTTGAAAATTTGTTTTCATTATTTCTGCTGCTTCATGAATCAGATCTATTTACTTGTTTTACGGAGACTTTGCAATAGTCAAGGCACTGATATATTTCTATGTAATTCTTGGTACTTTTGGATATTATTTATTGTGTAGCTTTAATTATCAACTTGTTGCTGATAATATTTTGGTTTTCCTTTTCAGAAAAAGAAAGATGCTCCTGCCGTCACAAAAGTATGTTATATATATATATCTAAAGTTTAGGATGTAAAAAATATATTTCTTGATGATTTTGAAACATGCATACTTAGTGGGGACATAGTAATAATCTAAGATAATTTTACAATATGTCTACTGCTTCTTGCATCAGATCAATCTACTTGTTTTATAGGGACTTTGCAATTGTCAAGGCACTCTTATAATTATACTGTATGTCATTCTTGGCATTATTGAATATTATTTAAGGATGAGGCAAGCGACGACAATCATTGTAAATTTGTTCATCATTCATCAGAAAGACATGTTTTACAAATCCAGTTGAAATATTAGTTAGACAAATCCAGTTTTATTCAACAAATCCATGATAATTATTAAAATAAAGTAAAGACATAATCAATAGAACGTGAATATTATTTACTGTGTAACTTCAAATATAAGCTTGTTGCTGATTATGTTTTTGTGGTACCTTTTCAGAAAAAGAAAGATCCTCCTGCCGTTGAAGAGGTAATCTATGTCCAATTGTTATGATTTGAACAATATTTCTTATTGGTTTTGAAACATGCCTGGTGGCAACATAGATACAGTCTTGAAAATTTGTTTTCATTTTTTCTGCTGCTTCATGAATCAGATCTATTTACTTGTTTTACGGAGACTTTGCAATAGTCAAGGCACTGATATATTTCTATGTCATTCTTGGTACTTTTGGATATTATTTATTTTGTAGCTTTAATTATCAACTTCTTGCTGATCATATTTTGGTTTTACTTTTCAGAAAAAGAAAGATGCTCCTGCCGTCACAAAAGTATGTTATATATATATCTAAAGTTTAGGATGTAAAAAATATATTTCTTGATGATTTTGAAGCATGCATACTTAGTGGGGACATAGTTATAATCTAAGATAATTTTACAATATGTCTACTGCTTCTTGCATCAGATCAATCTACTTCTTTTATGGGGACTTTGCAATTGTCAAGGCACTCCTATAATTATACTGTATGTCATTCTTGGTAGTATTGAATATTTTTTAAGGATGAGGCAAGCGACGACAATCATTGTAAATTTATTCATCATTCATCAGAAAGACATGTTTTACAAATCCAGTTGAAATATTGGCCAGACAAATCCAGTTTTATTCAACAAATCCATGATAATTATTAAAATAAAGTAAAGACATAATCAATAGAACATGAATATTATTTATTGTGTAACTTCAAATATAAGCTTGTTGCTGATTATGTTTTTGTGGTACCTTTTCAGAAAAAGAAAGATCCTCCTGCCGTTGAAGAGGTAGTCTATGTCTAATTGTTATGATTTGAACAATATTTCTTATTGGTTTTGAAACATGCCTGGTGGCAACATAGATACAGTCTTGAAAATTTGTTTTCATTATTTCTGAGGCTTCATGAATCAGACCTATTTACTTGTTTTAGGGAGACTTTGCAATAGTCAAGGCACTGATATAATTTGATGTCATTCTTGGTACTATTGAATACTTTTTATTGTGTAACTTCAAATATATATAAGCTTGTTGCTGAGTATATTTTGTTTTGCATTTTCAGAAAAGGAAAGGTCCTCCTGCCGTTGAAATGGTAGGTTATATCTAATGTTTAGGATTTAAAAAATATATTCCTTGATTATTTTGAAACATGCGTAGTGGGGACATAGATATAGCCTTAGATAATTTTCCTAAATTTCTGCTGCTTCATACATCAGACCTATTTACTTGGAACATCAGATGGAAATCTCAGTCTAACGAGTGATCGGAGGGCAAGAACGACGACAAAATAAAAAGGCATATTTATGGTATTCCCAGCATATGTATTTGTCCATTTTTAAAGATTTGATAGTCCAAGAGCATAATATCACGACAAAGCCATGTCATCATAACTTTATACTCTTTGACTGTCACATTGATTTGTCATAATATTATACTCTTGGACTGTCAAATCTTTAAAAATGGACAAATATATATGCTGAGAATACCATAAATATGATTTTTGTTGTTGTTGTTCTTGCCCTCCAACCTATTTACTTGCTATGTGGGGACTTTGCTATAGTCAAGGCACTCTTATAATTGTCCTGTATGTCATTCTTAGTACTATTGAATATCATTTATTGTGTAACTTCAAATGTAAGCATGTTGCTGTTTATATTTTTATTATACTCTAAAGACATCCTCGTTGTTAACGTCTGACTCATAAAGAATGGTTTTATGCAATATTTTGTTATTTTAGGAATCTCCACCACCATCGCCTGTTTTACCCATGGCACCAAATTGTAAGGTATGAAACATCTTTATGGTATGTAAGGTATGAAAAGACTTTTCTTTGTTGACTTTATGAAAAGTTGTGACACATTTCAATCTTTAAACTTGTCTTTGATTTGATCACGAAATTATTGTTTGTCATCGATTTAGGATTAATATGTTTATCAAAGAAGGATCCCTCTTATGATAATTGAAGATGAAGGTGTTTCAGTATGGATTTAACTATATGATATTAGAATGGGGAGAATTAAATAGAGAAGATAAGTTTTATTAGAAAGAAACTTCTGAAAATGAATTAATATCGATTCCTTATCAGAAGATTAAAGATTCTGGACAGTTATTCCGACAAATTCATAATTTTGCTCTGCTTTAAGCAGACATCTTTAATGTCTGCGCAAGACTATTCATTCTCCACGGAATGGCATTGTTATTTCTGTTGTCCAACAAGAACAGTACTCTGCAGTTTTCTGCAGTCGTTTGCAAAATATATTACATGCTCTTTGTAGGTGGCCACAACTGGACATACATTTCCAAGAAGTGGTTTGTTTTCTATTATTTTGTTATTCTATTTAGTTACATCGCTTTGTTCGCTTGCTTGGTACTTTTCAGCTGCAACTCTTTCTTAACAAAGAATCAAATGTTTACCAAAATCATAAAGCCTAAGAGTGTCAGTTGATAGCCAACAGGACTGGAAGGATCACACCAAATGCATTTCAAAGTCATACAGTGCGAAACTATAAAAAATGCGTTAACTATCAAAGCATGTCTTTGAAGAAATCTATTACAAGTCAGTCACAGCAAGTGTAACATATGATATCCAACTGTAGGGAAAATGTGCACCAGAAGTATCTCAACAGTTAGAACAGGTTCGTGTTTGTGGCGAGAAACTGATAGGTGATACTCCCAATAACCTAACTAACAAACACATTCTTAGGAAAGTAATTTGTAGAAAGCTAGATTATATGTACAAAGAAGAAATCTAGGAGTAATAATGCATGACATCAACTACGAACATGGGAAATAGGATCGAACTAGGAAGGAACTTGTTGCGAAATGGTGAACTCATTACAAACAGAAATCGGAGGGAATTTATTACCGTGCAGAGGAGCAGTCACAATGAATCATTTGCCAGTGGAAACAAAACCGTAGTCGGAAAAAATACTTAAAAACTGAAAAATGCAACTCGATAGAAAACTACTTTATGAGCTATTTTAAAGAACGATCCATATTTTGGAACAAGAAAAGTGACTTTGTTGTATCATAGATAATGTTTTTAGGTCATAATGTCTCTAGGTGTTTATATAGATGTAAACATCGTTTTTTCTATATTTTTATTTGTTAAGTTATAATTATATAATGTAGACGTTTTAACACATCAGCTTTAATTTGCCAATTTTAACCTGCTATAACCCATAAAATTGTATCAATATATGAATATGATTTTGCAAACATCATCTCAAACAAATAGATGGCCCATATGAGGCTTTATACTTAGATTCAATGTTTCATTGATGCATAAGACCAATTATTCAAATTGTTCTTATTCATTTTTGTTCGCGGACTCAGTCGATTCCACTTCCAACAGGTGAAGAAATTGTGCCAGAAAGTGACATAGAGTCTCCACCTCAACTGTTGACAGCTTTGAGTGGTTTGGTGAGATACCTATGTTCTTTGGAATTACGTGCTATTTAAGTTTAAGATCCAGAAGACCAGAAGATGGAATTAATTATGCTATATGCAAAAGCTTAGCTTTCCTCATTTTCCTAGCTCTCGTATCTTTAGGCAACAGCCGGAAAACCGGTCCCACGTTGGCTGAGACAGTTCACTTTTTCTCTTAAATCAATGCAGACATTGAGAAATTAAGATGGTAAATAGAGCAGACAACATTATATTAGGAGGATCTGAAAGAGTCAAGGAAGGTTCAAGATCTTAAAATACGAGAGTGTTATAACGAGAGATCATGATGCGAGATCATGATGTGATAGCTTGAAAATTTTGTTTGAAAGTTCTTTTTTGAAGAAGAACTCTATTAGATGTCAGTATTCTTCTAAATATTGTACTTTAGAAAACAATAATTGCTATTTAATATACATTCAAAAAAGATTTGAAAACACAGAAAAGAATTTCAGATTCGTTAACATCTTATGTACACGTTGATATTGGAGAGATATTGTTGTTTAAAAGATGGTAACAAATTGTGTTCCTTTTTTTGTACTGTAGGCCGTGCGAGATGGTAGCTTTAGGACTTAAAAGAGCCACCTATTCATGAACCGCAATCGTCGCAATTAAATCTTAATCATACGGAAAAACCATCCCCCCCCAAGAAAATTCCTTGAGAGCAAACCATTGTAATTATTACCAAATCGACTAATTTTAAATCATCTTTCTGTGTTTCAGGAAAGGTTAGAGTCCATTACTGTTAGAGAGGTATGAACAATGAAGATCTGAGGAATATTGAAATCCTATCTTGTTGTTCAGAACCATGAATCCCTTTCATAACTTCTATGGAGGTTTCGCGAGACTTCTAATGTATCTTATGACGATTTTGTCATTTTCTATTACAACATTTACGACGATTTTGTCATTTTCTGTTACAACATTTTTGGCAGATCTTAAACGTCCCTAGCCAGCAGAAAATTTTAAAGTCCAATATTGTCCTGCGTCAATCATGATAATTTTGATTATTCTTTGTCATAGAATATTCCTGCAGAGAACCCTCATGATTTGTTCTCTTTTGATGACGGCGATGACGATGAAATGGTAAATAATTTATTCAGGACACTATTCAGCTTGTTCATCTCACATCTTTGCCAGGGTGTGAATAAATTTGATTGTCGGGAAATTGTGGTCGTAGTTAATCCTCATGTTATTTTCATGAAAATGACTAAAGAACCCCCAATATCTATGTACCTTTTTGGCATGCTGTTCATAGTACTCAACAAATGGATCTCACACAAACATCAGTCAAAAGAGCTGCGTTTGAATTTTTAGACTCGAGTCTCAAAGTTGTCCCTGTGAACGAGGCAGTTTTTGCAAGCCTTTATGTGGCAAAACACTGATAATGCTCTGTCGCAAATATCAAGGATATTTTTGTAGACCTATATCAGAATATGAACGTTATGTATATAATCATAAAAAGATATTTTGTTGATGGCAGATCTTTACTACATTTAAGAATTTCATCACACCAAGGGCTTAGATATTGAACAGTAAGATGTGGCAATGTAAGTTAAATATCCAAGATTTCAAATTTATCAAATTTAAGAATAATTTGAGCAATGGGACTGGATGACTGGATTTTATTCAAATCGGTTACCTTTATTTGGGTGACCTGCTTCATTTAGTGTGATTGAAATAGACCCGTCTCATTCACTGTGCACCAGACTGATATTTTGTTTAAGCAACCATGGATTGTCTTTTTGTGCTCTTTAATCTATACAGTTTCGCATCTGTCTTGTTACGAGGCCAGTCTAAAAGATTTGTTTATCTACATAATTTCGTTTCTTCTGGCAACGCATATTGGTTACCCCAAGATAGTACCTAAGTATAGTTGTTTGTAAATAGTCTACTACAAGTCACATATATCGATATGTTTGTTTACTACCTTGCAGATATTCTGTGACCTTTTTGATACCTTTGTGAATCTTAACCGAAAACGTCTTTACATATTGTGTTATTTTTTTGCGAAGGTGTTGTAGCGCCGTGTTGTGATCCACTGACTTTGCAGCCATAACAGTCAGGTGGATGGGGTTCAAATCCCACCAATGCCTTTTGAGCGTCATGACAAGGGTTTGCCGACTCGATTAGCGCTTAGCTATTTCTGCGATCCCAGCACTTGGCGCTGAAAACCGCAACTTCACCTTCGCCATATTTTTGACAGTTCCAAGCAGTCGTTCAGTATTCTAAGTCTTGCTGATATATGCACTTCAAGCTAGGTCGGACAGCACCAATTATGTAGGACTATACATACATTGATAAAAGGGTGATGACCAACTGCATTCTATGGGTTTAAAGAACATCATTTCTTTTCCAGATCAGTATCCGAAATGACTCGGGAATACACGGTGACTTGCATGAGGTTGAAGATACAGATGAAATGAGTAGTGCTGCTGAGACATCTTTAACCGAACTGTCTCCGAAGGTATGTCCTTTCAGAGAAAAGGTAGTTCATGCGGCTCTCTGTATGAAAAACTGAAAACAATGTTGCTACCAACGTTATACCTGATTAAAAGTCAATTCTCAAGTTCTCAAAGGATCACACATGGTTGTAGGTCTAGATGATTTTCTGTTCTGTACAAAACTTATGCCATTTGCATAAAAACAAAACACCCAATTCTACAAAGGCAGTGAAGCATGGATACTATTAATTCCAATATCTGTTTAAGATGTTATGCATGTGACAGACATACATTTTGCTACAGTCTCTTCCTTTATCATTAATTTTCTTCTTTCAAATCACGAAGAAAAAGTCATGTTAATCCTGAGCAGCATTGCTCTGAATAGAATAGAGTTTCCTTTGAACCCGTACTGATCAAAGTGAAGTTATAACAAATATAACAAACAGCTTTGTCTGCTAGGTATATGAAACCCAGATCCCTTTTAAAAATCAGATTTGCTTTGCTTTCCATACATCCGCTGTGAGGACATATATCTCCCTGACCTTACGACTAGGTATTTCCGTCATACACACTTTATGGGGACTGTCTATAATACCAAATCTGACAGTTTTTGTAATCAATATTGGCAAACGTAATTACGAGAAAAATAATTAATAGCAAATTAGCTTTAGTCTCATAGGTATATGAAACCAAGAGCCCTTTTTGGAATCTTATTTCATTTGCTTGCCTTACACCCGCTGTGGGGACATATTTCTCCCCGACTAATTTCTCTGATACGAGGAAATGTTTTCGGCATACACACTTTATGGGGACTTTCTATAATACCAAATCTGACAGTTTTTCTAATCAATGTGGTAACACGTAATTGAGAGAGAAATGGTTAATAGCAAAACTTCGGGAACTTGTTATGGCTTTTAAATGATAATAATTTGTTTTTGCATTCAATTTTTGCTGCAGTCCTTGTTGATAATTTATTTTCTTCTCCACGAACACTTTGTTGGAAAGTCATAGCATTTTGTTTTCGAAATGTCTTATGATTGTTTGTGCCTTTATTAGGAATATAAGATTTAGCTTTAGTCTTATAGGTATTTGAAACCAAGAGCCGTTTTTGGAATCTTATTTTATTGGCTTGCCCTACACCCGCTGTGGGGACATATTTCTCCCCGACTAATTTCTCTGAAACTAGGAAATATTTTCAGGCCTACACACTTTATGGGGACTTTCTTTCTATAATTGATAAGTTATTTTCTTCTCCATGAACACTTTGTTGGAAAGTCATAGCATTTTGTTTGCTAAATGTCTTATGATTGTTTGTGCCTTTATTACGAATATAAGAT
This sequence comes from Aurelia sp. 4 Dawson et al 2005, assembly GCA_964019985.1. Lineage (NCBI taxonomy): Eukaryota > Metazoa > Cnidaria > Scyphozoa > Semaeostomeae > Ulmaridae > Aurelia > Aurelia sp. 4 Dawson et al 2005. Next base: position 1,757,498 of record OZ026510.1, read on the forward strand.
GTAGCTTTAGTTTTATAGGTATATGAAACCAAGAGCCCTTTTTAGAATCAGAATTTATTGGCTTGCCTTACACCCGCTGTGGGGACATATTTCTCCCCGACTAATTTCTCTGAAACTAGGAAATATTTTCAGGCATACACACTTTATGGGGACTTTCTTTCTCTAACTGATAAGTTATTTTCTTCTCCATGAACACTTTGTTGGAAAGTCATAGCATTTTGTTTTCTAAATGTCTTATGATTGTTTGTGTCTTTATTACAATTATAAGATTTAGCTTTAGTCTTATAGGTATTTGAAACCAAGAGCCCTTTTTAGAATCATATTTTATTTGCTTGCCTTACAACCGCTGTGGGGACATATTTCTCCCCAACTAATTTCTCTGAAACTAGGAAATATTTTCAGGCATACACACTTTATGGGGACTTTCTTTCTATAATTGATAAGTTATTTTCTTCTCCATGAACACTTTGTTGGAAAGTCATAGCATTTTGTTTTCTAAATGTTTTATGATTGTTTGTGCCTTTATTACGAATATAAGATGTAGCTTTAGTTTTATAGGTATATGAAACCAAGAGCCCTTTTTAGAATAATATTTTATTTGCTTGCCTTACACCCGCTGTGGGGACATATTTCTCCCCGACTAATTTCTCTGAAACTAGGAAATATTTTCAGGCATACACACTTTATGGGGACTTTCTTTCTATAATTGATAAGTTATTTTCTTCTCCATGAACACTTTGTTGGAAAGTCATAGCATTTTGTTTTCTAAATGTCTTATGATTGTTTGTGCCTTTATTACGAATATAAGATGTAGCTTTATTCTTATAGGTATATGAAACCAAGAGCCCTTTTTAGAATCATATTTTATTTGCTTGCCTTACACCCGCTGTGGGGACATATTTCTCCCCGACTAATTTCTCTGAAACTAGGAAATATTTTCAGGCATACACACTTTATGGGGACTTTCTTTCTATAATTGATAAGTTATTTTCTTCTCCATGAACACTTTGTTGGAAAGTCATAGCATTTTGTTTTCTAAATGTCTTATGATTGTTTGTGCCTTTATTACGAATATAAGATGTAGCTTTATTCTTATAGGTATATGAAACCAAGAGCCCTTTTTAGAATCATATTTTATTTGCTTGCCTTACACCCGCTGTGGGGACATATTTCTCCCCGACTAATTTCTCTGAAACTAGGAAATATTTTCAGGCATACACACTTTATGGGGACTTTCTTTCTATAATTGATAAGTTATTTTCTTCTCCATGAACACTTTGTTGGAAAGTCATAGCATTTTGTTTTCTAAATGTCTTATGATTGTTGGTGTCTTTATTACAATTATAAGATTTAGCTTTAGTCTTATAGGTATTTGAAACCAAGAGCCCTTTTTGGAATCTTATTTTATTGGCTTGCCTTACACCCGCTGTGGGGACATATTTCTCCCCAACTAATTTCTCTGAAACTAGGAAATATTTTCAGGCATACACACTTTATGGGGACTTTCTTTCTATAATTGATAAGTTATTTTCTTCTCTATGAACACTTTGTTGGAAAGTCATAGCATTTTGTTTTCTAAATGTTTTATGATTGTTTGTGCCTTGATTACGAATATAAGATGTAGCTTTAGTTTTATAGGTATATGAAACCAAGAGCCCTTTTTAGAATCAGATTTTATTTGCTTGCCTTACAACCGCTGTGGGGACATATTTCTCCCCAACTAATTTCTCTGAAACTAGGAAATATTTTCAGGCATACACACTTTATGGGGACTTTCTTTCTATAATTGATAAGTTATTTTCTTCTCCATGAACACTTTGTTGGAAAGTCATAGCATTTTGTTTTCTAAATGTCTTATGATTGTTTGTGTCTTTTTTTATATCAATTTATAAAAAACTACAAAACTACAAGAATACAACTACTACAACTACAAACAGGGACTACTTACACAAGGAAACTACAAGACTTACATGAAACAAAGCTGCATGGGGTGTGAACTAGCACATCTCCCCTGCAGCCAACATTTAGACATAGAACATAACAAAGACTACACAAATCACTAACAAGGAGAATCAAAATGAAAACAAGAAAAAGGGTGAGAGGGAGGGAGGGGAGAGAGAGACAGAGAGGGAGAGAGGGAGGAAAGAGGGATACAGCTCAGTTCATACGACCAGTTTCTAAAATGTTTGTGCCTTTATTACGAATATAAGATGTAGCTTTAGTTTTATGGGTATACGAAACCAAGAACCCTTTTTAGAATCAGATTTTATTTGCTTGCCTTACAACCGCTGTGGGGACATATTTCTCCCCGACTAATTTCTCTGAAACTAGGAAATATTTTCAGGCATACACACTTTATGGGGACTTTCTTTCTATGATTGATAAGTTATTTTCTTCTCCATGAACACTTTGTTGGAAAGTCATAGCATTTTGTTTTCTAAATGTCTTATGATTGTTTTTGCCTTTATTACGAATATAAGATGTAGCTTTAGTCTTATAGGTATTTGAAACCAAGAGCCCTTTTTGGAATCTTATTTTATTGGCTTGCCTTACACCCGCTGTGGGGACATATTTCTCCCCGCCTAATTTCTCTGAAACTAGGAAATATTTTCAGGCATACACACTTTATGGGGACTTTCTTTCTCTAATTGATAAGTTATTTTCTTCTCCATGAACACTTTGTTGGAAAGTCATAGCATTTTGTTTTCTAAATGTTTTATGATTGTTTGTGCTTTTATTACGAATATAAGATGTAGCTTTAGTTTTATAGGTATATGAAACCAAGAGCCCTTTTTAGAATCATATTTTATTTGCTTGCCTTACACCCGCTGTGGGGACATATTTCTCCCCGACTAATTTCTCTGAAACTAGGAAATTTTTTCAGGCATACACACTTTATGGGGACTTTCTTTCTATAATTGATAAGTTATTTTCTTCTCCATGAACACTTTGTTGGAAAGTCATAGCATTTTGTTTTCTAAATGTCTTATGATTGTTTGTGTCTTTTTTTATATCAATTTATAAAAAACTACAAAACTACAAGAATACAACTACTACAACTACAAACAGGGACTACTTACACAAGGAAACTACAAGACTTACATGAAACAAAGCTGCATGGGGTGTGAACTAGCACATCTCCCCTGCAGCCAACATTTAGACATAGAACATAACAAAGACTACACAAATCACTAACAAGGAGAATCAAAATGAAAACAAGAAAAAGGGTGAGAGGGAGGGAGGGGAGAGAGAGACAGAGAGGGAGAGAGGGAGGAAAGAGGGATACAGCTCAGTTCATACGACCAGTTTCTAAAATGTTTGTGCCTTTATTACGAATATAAGATGTAGCTTTAGTTTTATGGGTATACGAAACCAAGAACCCTTTTTAGAATCTCATTTCATTTGCTTGCCTTACACCCGCTGTGGGGACATATTTCTCCCTGACTAATTTCTCTGAAACGAGGAAATATTTTCAGACATACACACTATATACTTTCTATCATGCCAAATCTGACAGTTTTTGTAATCAATATGGTAAAATGTTATTACGGGAGAAATGCTTCATAGCAAACATTCAGGAACTTGTTATGGCTTTTAAATGATAATAATTTGTGTTTGCATTCTTTTTGCTGCAGTCCTCATTGAAAATTTATTTTCTCTCCCATGAACACTTCGTTGCAAAGTGATAATATTTTGCTTTCTAAATGGCTCACAGTTGTTTGTGTCTTTATATGAAATATAAGAATTAGCTTCAGTCATAGAGATATATGAAACCTAGATCCCTCTGTAGAATCATACTTTCTTTGGTACACTTACAGTAGGGACATATTTCTTCCTGGCAACTTCCTCTCAAACGCCTATATCTTTTCAGGCATGCACATGTAATGGGGACTTTTTATGATACTAAATTTATGACAGATTTTACATTATGATAGTTAAACCTCAATGTTTAGGAAGTCGTTGTTGTAGCAATGCTCGAAGGCATGCAAACTTGAAATCATATGAGGATTTTCTAATTGTAAGAATGTTTCATCTTCTAGGCCTCCTCTACTGGGACGGTAAAATTGAGGCAAAACTTACAAAAGGTAAACTACTTCAAGGTTTATTAGAAAGCAGAGATTGCGCTGAGCCCTATATTTTGATGTCAAGATATCTAATTTCTTTTGACTAATCTTCAAGATCATCTAAGGGGATAACAACGGTAACCCATGTAGTTGTTGTTGCTGTAAGGAGGAAAAGCAACAAAATGTGATCATTATTGTCAGGCCTTTTTGCAGATTTTTTTGAAGGGACTTCTCTTGGAAAAATCTCCCATAATGTCAGAAAAGAGCGAAAGACTTGTTCAAAAAACTGAACATGTCTACCATTGAACAAGACAGTTGCCAATATCGTACCTTAGATACTACAGGAAGGGTGTCCTTTTAAAATTGTGTTTGTTTTTCTGACTCAACCGGTAGGAGAACATTCCCTGCAATATCTTTCATCACAAAATGAATGTCCATAAAGCCTTGGCTATGCCACAGCTCAACAAATTGAGTATTATATTTTCTGCCTGCTGGTTCGTGCAGATAATAAGTACAGGCAGAAATGTAGCGAAAATAGTGCTTTTGTCACGAAAATGAAGAACAATATGTGCAGAGACGACTTACAGAGGCTACCACCGGGTGTCCCAAAAAAAGTACTCCCGTTTGAAAAATCTCCAAAAATCGACTATGAAACTTATCATAACATTTTCTTTTTATCTCGTTTTTCACTGAGTCAAATATATGAAAAGATGATAAAGTGTTTTTTTTGGTTCATTAACAGATATAAAATGACAGGTTGAAAAACCTTATTCTGAGCTATACTCTTTAAGCAACATCGTAAATCTTGCCTGAGAACCACTATTTTTGAGATTTTTCATTATCCTTCAAGTCTACGATAGTGGTTTGCATTTATTTCTGACATTTATGACCAAACAAGAAACTTTAAAGACCAAAAGAAATTAATCTAGTAATCATTGGTGCTTTTTGCAGTATGCTTCAAAACCAGGCAGCCCTAAAAAGAGCTAAATTTGCTAATTTTAAAACCAATCACAAGATTAGCTATACCACAGGAAGCCCATATTACAGATTATTAGAAAAATATTTTGTTCAACAAATTCTTTTCCTTTCTTCACTTATTGTTGTGTGTTGTTCTCCTTTCTTTTACATTCACAGCCAACGCACGTTTTTTGTGAAATAAAAGTTTTGAAAGGGAGCACAAGGAAACAAAGGAGGCAAAAGTAAAACGGACAACGGAAGAAAGAAGGAAGGAGAACAACACACAATAATAAGTGAAGAAAGGAAAAGAATTTCTTGAACAAAATATTTTTCTAATAATCTGTAATATGGGCTTCCTGTGGCTATACCTGGGAAAATAAGTTGGCCTTTGATCTACTTGCGAAAAAAAGAAAATTAAAGATTGGCCATGTAATCAAATTTTGGCTATTTTTCAAACAGGAGTACTTGTTTGGGACACCCGGTATCATCAAAATGTTTCTGGATATGATTTTGGAGGAATTATCTGTTAGAATTAGCCTTTTTATATTTCAAATTATTTCTTAAAGATCTACTTTACTCATTTTTGTTGTATGATTGTACTGTAGAATTTATGAAATATCTTACTCTGGCTGCAATTATGGATTTGTACCAAAGTGTACCAAGAATAGAATTAAACTGAGTTTACCATCGGTCAATAACAAGATTAGACATTTAGAATCATATTACAACAACTTATATCTGAAAATTTGAGTTGTCATTGGCGTTAACACAGAAACTGTAGGAACAGTTCCGTAAGGAACTGATTGGAAGTGATTGGAACCGTTCCCACTCTAGCATATTTATATGGGATCAGCTCCAAAAAGTACCAAGGCCTTTGTTGAATCGTAAATATTCAGTCATCGTCAAAACAAAGACAGGCATTCTATGAGCGAAAATCTCTTTCGTTATAGATAAGTGATAAACAATGAATGACAGCCTCATTTCCTGACCATTCCTATTTGGAACCGTTCTACCCCTTTACATAAGACTTTTCTGGGAATGGTTTCAAGCAGGACTTAATCCTAAAGTAGACTCGTTAGCGTACTGCTAGCAGTTCTGTTTGGAACAGTACCAGCGGGCTCCATCTCCACGCACGGTTTAAAGGTACCCGTTTGGGTACGGTTCCAAAACTAACCAATCCCTTGTAAAGGCTACCTTAGTTGTTATCTAAAATGCTATCTAAGCAGTGTCATGCCGGAAGTACTTATGTATATAAATTATTCTGTTACGCCCAACTTAATAACGTCTGCAAATATTAATAACTGCCAACTTAATAATTGTTTTAATTCCCCGGACCTCCAAACTGGGCATTCATTTGTTGACTTTGATGATACAGAAGAAGGAGAGGCCATTCAATTAGAGGAGCTTATTTTGTGGGAGGAACTCGAAACAAGTAAGGTTGCACACTGCTCAGGCCTTTTGCATATTTTTAGATCCAGGATCAAGCTGTGAGTGACAGTGAAGAGGATGATGATGATGTAGGTGATCCTGACTTTCAATTGAGAAACAGTACGTTAACATCTGAAAGTGAGTCTGATGAGGAAGATGATCTTTTTGAAGTTGTTCCGCCAAAGAAGAGAGGCAAAACATCATTAATGTCACAACAAGCTCATGGAATCGAAGATGCTGCAAATATATCATTGAAAGGTCAAAACGCTATTAACAACTGTGCCACTGATGATTCTTCAGCAGAAAAACCTGTCGTTGCAACATCAAGTTCAAGTGGATCACAAGATAAAAGCATTGAAGGTGAGAGTACCTTTTATCTAAGTTTTTGGCAGCTTGAAAATAAAGGAATTTTTGCCTCAACATCAACTTTAGCCTCTGAAGACAAACACAGGTAGTCCCAAAAACGTGTGCTCCGTTTGTACGGCTGTTGTGAAGGAGTCATGATTTTTGAAGGAGCCGTGATAACCCTTTTGACCTACGTATTGATGAGAATCTCTTTAAGGTTATGGTACCCCTTTGGGACGATAATATTTTGTATCCGATCACTTTTTGGATTTTTAGATATTTGGATAGTGCACACATCTACCTACAATTTCTTACAATTATTCTTTCACAAGATGATAATGGATATTAGGATGGATCAAAAATGCTAGTCTGTTAACTATATAATCGTGATCAGATACTTACATAAGCATATATCTTACTTGGACTGTGTCGAATTGAGCCAATTAATAGATTTGTTATATTTTTAAAATGGAATATTCAAATAAACATCAAAGAAATATCAAATAATAAGGCTATGATTTTGTTTGTCGTCGTTCTTGCCGTCAGATTTATTGTGAGACTGCGCTTTCCTCCGGACGTTCCTATATCAAAAATCATGAACACAGAATTCACTGAATTTTATTTTAATACTTAGGGTAGATCAATACTAAATATAACTGATCATCCCCCCCCCCTTTTAAGGTCAGGTATTGCTTTCTAATGATACGGAAACTGTTGAAATGTAATTCTACTTCCCCATCAATGCTGGGCATCAACAAGTCTAAATCTACGGTACATGATAGTGAAGAGGCCATTTTTTTGCGGTTTTTGGGCATATCGAGAAATATAACTTTTGCTAATTCCTAATTTCAGAAGGAAATAATGCACCTAAAATTATGTAAAAATTCTTGAAAGTTAAGTTGAAGCCGTAATAAGATGATCGATTAAACATTTTGCAAGTTGGCTGCATTTTGAGAATTCGCTTCAAATTTCAGAATGATCCAACCGATTTTGACAAACTAAATTTTCTTATCTAAGTTGATATACAGGTATACAGGTAGTATGAATTTATAGAGATCTGATTAATGGTTTGAGAGCTACAGACTTTCAAATGTCTAAACATTTCTCTGACTCACCCTTTATGTATTCTATTTTAGTGAATGTACCAGTGTTTAAGAAGAACGAACATGGTGGCAGGGTCTACGACAAAGCACACACTTGTGTCTTTTGTAATAAAGATTGCCTGAAAATTGCACGTCACATCCTCTCTGTCCACAAGGATGAGGCTGAGGTTGTAAAGATCCTTGCAATTGACGAAAAGATCAAGGATGGAAAAGCTCGTCGACACAAGGAACTTGAGAGACTAAGATTGAAGGGTGATTATTATCACAACTTAAAAGTGCTAAAATGCGGCGGAGAGTTGAAACTTTTGCGCCGGCCAATGTCTGCTGATGTTGCTGATTATCGTCAGTTCAAGCCATGTGTACATTGCCTTGGCTTTGTACAAAATCATGAGCTGTGGAGGCATGTAGGGCAGTGCCCTTTCAATGACAAGAAAATAGGCCCCGATTCTGAAAATATTGCAAACAGGCGGCTACAACACGAGAGCGATATGCTACTGTATGGCAGTCAGGAATTTTGCAGCCAGGCAATGCAGGATACAGTTATTTCCTCGATGCGGCCAGATGAGATCACTTTTACAGCAAAGCGAGATGATTTGATTATGCTTTTTGGTAATTCCTGGTTTGAAAAGAGTGGCTCAGTGAGAGCAAACTACATCTCGGACAAAATGAGATCCCTTGCACGGCTTGCTATGAAGCTTCGTGATTTAACAGGAAATGAAGATGCAGATCTTGCCAAGTTTTTGAAACCAGAAATGTTCGACAAGGTTGTTGATGCAACCAAAGAAATATGTGGATTTGCACAAGCAAAAGAAAATGACCATTTGTCATCTTTTGAAAAACCAGGATTGGCACTGAAACTTGGCTATTCGCTGAAGCGTTGTGCAGAGCTTCTCAGAGGCTTTGCCTTGAGAAAAAAAGACAAAGATATGAAAGAGGACGTAGAGTCTTTTGTTGAGCTTATAAATTCTGAGTGGTCTTCAAAGGTTTCCTCTGCTGCTTTAAGAGCTCTTGGAGACAATGCATTTAACAAGACCCCTGATATGCCAGAGACAGAAGATTTAGTCAAGCTGAGAGACTTCCTTCTTTCTCAAATTCCAACTACTACACAGTCCCTCCTGTTGGAACCAAGTTTGTCTACTTGGAGATCACTGGCAGAGCTTACTGTGGCACGTATTTTACTCTTCAATAAACGCAGGGGCAACGAAGGGTCCAAGATGGAAATAAAACAATTTCAAGAACGTCCTAAATGGGCAGATGTCAGCATGGAGGAGATGTCGAGATCCCTTCAACCTTTGGAAATTGAGCTATGTAAAAGGTAACTTTAGTTTTTATACTAGAAGTAACAAATCGTTAGTAAGTGCGCGCATTCTGTTTTTAAATTTTGGTAGAGACGTGCTTCACTGCATCAGAATGTTAGCCAGAAATCTGATATGCAAAAACTGACGTTGTTTTTCATCCTGACGAGAAATACTTTATTGGGGAGAAAATAAGAATCATGTTTCAAAATAGTGGACTGAGATTACACATTTTTTGATAAGGGACCGCTCATAAGAAACTCATGAATCACCGTAAAATATGCGTGGACCAGGAACGAAACTCAGGTGCTTCCTAATAGTAAGCACTCGCTTCGCTGGCACAATTGACCATTGGCTACCAGCTCCCCCTTATTGGCATATCTTCAATGGAAAAGAAAAATCAGAAACTCTACGGAATAATTGCTTGGTTTTTAGGCTACATTAGTGATAAGAGAATTACTTCAGAATAAAATGTAGAAACTTCATTGAGTCAATTAAAACTTGAGAACAAACCTTGGCATTTATCTAAAAATTTTGTCAAAGAAAACATCGAGGTTTAGTTTCTAAATTTTAATGCCTGAAATTAAAAAAGTGATACTATAAGGTATACTATTCATTGCCATTTCAAAAGAACCATGTAGAAACAGACAATGATACCACACAAACTTATTTGAGATATTTTCTTATAATAGGCTATGCATTCTACCATGTTGGCAATGTCTGCGATTGCATCATGGCTTCAGATAATAATTTTAAAACGTTTTGACACCGTTGTTTAAAGGAACCTTAAAAGAACCCAATATTGTTATCACTTTTCCTATTAAGCTACAGTACAGATAATGCTTTCTTTGAAAAACGTTTTTTCAAGAGCGAACTGTTACAGTTGTTCTGATTCTTATGTGACTTCTTGTAATATGCATTGTCAATGTCAAGCAGACAGAAATAGTTTGCTCACAGTTTGGTCCAACACTCGGTGCATATCTTGAAAATCTTTCATTGCCTATACTTGCCCAACTGACCTCGTCTACTTGGCTCTTGATGCTCTCTTTAATTGCAGAATCTAACTGACAGATTTTAAAGCATCTGTCAAGCTAGACACCGCTCCTCACATATATGCCAAGTATGCATCTATGCCACTGGTCTGTACCTGTTATGATATGTTCTTTCAATCAGCAATGATTCATGGGTTTTTGAATTTAAGTGAAGTGTATGTGAAGCGAAATGCACTAGAATTCAAAAAGTTACTTTCCCCCGAAAAGCCTTTTTGATCAAAAAGCTAGTATGGAAAGGTAGGTTTTACATAGCCTCAAAAAAGTTCAAAAGGAAAATCAAAATTAGGGGAAGAAGTGGGAAACGAAAAATCGAAAGTTTTCCCTCTTTATTGCTTTTATGATGAATTTTGGCTCTGGTACCCAGGGTAAGTCTTACTGAAAAACGGTTGAAAAAGTTGGGTATTCAATGGCAAAATGGGTTTTTACGAGAAAACTGAGTTTTGTGAATTCTTGCGCATTTCGCTTGCCATAGAAGCGGGTTACCTGATTACGTCATCCAGACGTTTTATCCACGAAACTGGTCGGTTTGATTGAGATTTTCCAACCTTAGTATTAAGCAACCACCAAGTCCCTTAAAGTAAATGTTCTTCTCCTTTGTAAATTCTTTTTCACATCAGATGTCAGGCGTTTTGTAACGGTTTATCAACGAGTGAGTTGCGCTTGCGACATCATTTAAGTCATCGCAACCCTGACCTGACATCTGATGTGGAATAGAATCTAATGCAGTATCGAGTAGTTTTTACTCGTTTGTAGTGTAGTCGAGTTAGTTGAACGTTGCGTGTCTCTTTATATTGGCCATGGGGTAGTCATTGTCTTTCGCTCCCCATGGTATCGTACTTGTAGTGTCGTATAGTAATTAGAAAGGTAGAGTTAAATGTAAAATACATTGTAAATTTTTATATTTGAATAAAAAAAGGAAATCATCTACACACAAGATTGGACAATGATATTTGATGCTCAAAACCGAGTTTACAAAATTGCTAGACAGATGTGAATGCAAAAAGAGGACAGCGGGCTCTGTAAAAGAAACCTAAGTTTCTGTTAGGGCCCAATTGTTTATATGCTGCTGCTTCTTTAGAAAGCAGGATCTCATTTTCTAGGGAAACTGTTTGCCTTCTTTGAAAAAGACATATTTTCATTTGTAGGTTGAATCTTTTTCCTTAATACATCTTTTTCCCTATTTTGTCTCGTTAGAATGGACCTGGTATACATTCGTGGTAAAAGAGGCCGAAAGGTTCCAGTGTTGATGGATAAAGTCGTCGTTGCTGCAATAGATGCACTTATCCAGAAGAGAGGTGAAGCTGGGGTTGCCAAGGACAATAAGTATGTCTTTGCCGCCCCAACGAGGGGCTCGATGAAACATCTGAGAGGGCCGGATTGTTTGGGTGCTGCTGTGAAGCTTTGCAGTCTCAAGAAGCCATCAGCGATCAGAAGCACCAAACTAAGGAAATACGTTGCAACAGTATCCCAAATAATTGATTTGCAACCCTCAGAGCTGGAGTGGCTGGCGTCGCACATGGGGCATGATATTTCCGTTCATCGGGAATATTATCGCCTCCATGATTCAACTCTAGAGCTATCAAAAGTTAGCAGACTCCTTCTTGCAATAGACGAGGGCTCTGCATCCAAATGGAAGGGGAAGAAGTTGAGCGAAATACAGTTAGATGGTAAGTCAAACGTTATTAGTGTTGCACTGATTATCTTTCCATTACGTAGCAAGCTCATGAATTGTTCTGCCACTTACAACAGTCATTTAAATTTGGTCTAAAGTTACTACCAGCAACTAGTAGTAAATGATATTTAACAAATGCTGCTATTCCTATTTTCTAACTCTGGCGAGTTATCATTTCTTGTTGAATTGTGATTGAAAAGTACGTTCAACATAAAAAGACCAAAGAAGCAACATTTGAAGCGCAAATAACAACAGGAAGTACTGATATCTGATAGGCTAGAATTTGACCGCAAGTCAAGTGGTTTGAGCCACTTTTATCATGAGGGATAGGGCACCAATTGTGTATCAGTGTAAAAATTTTATCAGTGGTGAGCCACCTTAACCTATTGTTTGTGTGTTTTGAACTTATTTTTATTTGTAGTGAGCCACCTTTAAATGCACCGACCAGCGATAAGGTGTCTACTAAACTGACCATGGAGATTTCAAATCAAAGATGGGACCATTTCAATTTTGACCGGAAATGGGACTTTTGATGACGTTAGCAAACAGTAGTTTTAGAAACTAAAATGACCATTGATATGATCATTTTAATAAAATACCAATAAACCAATAAAATGTTTTCGTCCGCGTTGTATGTCGTCTCCGCCCCCGCAGCTGCTTCGTAACTACCTACTTTTGAACATGGAATCGAGATTGACTTCGTCCGACAGCTAGATAGATAGCGTAAGCTTTTCATTCAACTCGAACAGATTGCATCCCGCCGCGATTAATTTGTTATAATCAGGACAGGACAGCTAAATAGGATAAAGCCATACACAATGAGCCAGCAAGTTAAATAAATAGATAGGGGCGAGTCAGAAAAAAAACGTAGCGCATTTAACTAGCCATAATATGTCGAAAAAGAAGTCAGATCGGGTTTGTCAAAGTTTCATACTGCAAAAAGAATGCTACACTAGTTACATAAATTAAGATTGTTAAATTGGTCCATTATTTCTTTATTTATCCACGATTTAGTGATATGACTTTTTGAGAGTTTAATGCATGCTAGCAATGACAATTGGATGGAGTTTCCTAGGGATACAAAATGCATACAATAGTTTCTCCTTTTGTGTTCGAACGTAATGCATGCCCTGTTTTTTTGTAGAGAGACAGCTTATTTGGGTTAATCAATGTTAACTTGACTCTACGTGAGTTACGAACGTTGTAGTTTATACAAAGGGATGTTTCATTTGCATTTTGTCATTATTTCTCGTTATCTTGTTTATTTTCAGCTGGTTTTGTTGTGTAACAGTTGTGCGACAAAAGTGCAAGCGTGCAAGGGTTAAATTTTGCGAGTTAGCGAATCAAAGTTTGCTGTTTTCAAATGAAACGGAAACTAGTTTTGATGTTATTAGTGATAAAATTGCTAGGTGGAGAGGAAAAACAGACAGTGGCATCCACCTAACAACAGAATTAGGGCAGAGCATATGAGGCGAAGGCCTGTAAATACTCAAACGGTAGAAAGGATTTGTTGGGAGATCACTATCTTTTTGATTAAATATGGGCCTTCACTGTTGTATAACAAAATCAGCTAACAATGAATGAAAATAACGAGAAGTCAGGCCAAAAGACGAATTAAACTTGCCTGTGTATAAACTGAACCATTTCTAGCTCAAGCAGAGTAAATTTGTCGACGACCAACTCTCTGAAAAGTGTTCCGAGGTCCGAAGCAACTTTATTCCACAGCTATCAGTTTTTACTGAGAACGGGAACGATATTTTTGTTTTTCTTCTCAAACTTTACCAGATTTGGACGCTCGATCCAAACCTCTTTTCTAACAAATATAAAGTTATATGATTCTAGACGATGTTTCCTTGCAGGACCACAGCTGCTGTGAAAAGCGACAGCTGGGTTTAGATTTTCATTCTCTCTTGCAGATATTATTCGACTTCCCATGCATAGTGTCAGACAAATAAGCTGCGCAGTATATTTACCATGGTTTCAATTTCAAAGCAATTTTGAAATTTTGTACCATCAAAAGAACTTTGATGTATTCAAATTCATGGATTTTCTTGGCCTAATACTGTTTGATAACTAATCCTATTATAGCTCTAATATCTTCATTGTAATATCATCAGAGCTTCCTGTAGAGTATGGTTCTGCAGACGAGGACGCTGACGATGAAGGCACCACCACAGATGTTGAAGATTGTGGTTCTGTCCAAGATCAAATTTGCACCACTGCAACTGCAGATAATTGCGAAAAAGGTAGAGGCCTGTTTAACATCCTGTTTTTGTTTTTAACCAAGAGCAATGCTCAGGATTCTAGCTCAAACGTGTTGATAAAAGGCCAATTTGTGTTGCAACGTCTTGTACATTAATTGACTGTATGCCGGATTAAGAGGAAGACTCTTTGTCTGGAAAGCTACCATGCTGTGAATATCAAAGCAATAATATCCCTCGGTAATATAGGACATGTTCCATTAAATTGAAAAAGTTACCTGTTTCAAGTTAGCTACTGTGTGTAGAAACTGAGGAATTTCTCAATTATAATGGTTTAAAGCATCTTCAACAATGGCAGAGTGTTGATCAAACTTTGGCGGTTTTCCAGCCGTGCAGTAATGATAATTGCATGCACTACCAATTGTATCCATTGGAGGAAGGAAATCAATTACATAACTTTATGTAAATTCAAGTGAAATTTTCAGCACCAAGTCAAAGAAATTTAACAAATTCAATCTATATTTATTGAAAAGTTAATAAGTATATTTTATGAAGCCAAGTTCCTGCGGAAGCCAAGACATTTTGTCTGTTTCTTTTTATCAGCCCCCGTCTAAAACTTACTAAACTTTCAAAACATTCTACTTCACAAAAAGCTTCATGTTTCATCTAGCTAAAACCGTATCGTTTTTACTATACCCCGTAGAATGAAGGAATTGTTAAATTTTAAAACTGAAAAACTTTGTACGAAACACCCTGTATGTTTTCCTTTTCCAGACATATTATCATACTTCTTGTGTTCCTTTTTCAGCAGTGTCACAAAAGGAAGCAAAGAAACCGAAAAGTACGTCTTCCGGAAGAAATTATACCCGCTGGTCAAAGGATGAGTCGTCATTGGTCATTAATTATTTTATGGCTAATATAAAGGCAAAAAAATGTCCTGGAAAAAATGAGTGCACGACGTGCATAAATAAATATCCAGATCTGGAAAAGCGGGATTGGAAGACAGTTAAGGATTTTGTAAGAAATCAAATTGTTAAGTCTCAGCGACTTGCAAAATAGATCAAAATTTAGTTTTGTTAAATTAAGTTGATCCGACTTTAGCTTTTATGTATTGACCGGATTCATTCACACTGATGACATAATGATAACAACTCAGATCTAATTGTCTTTGGTTCAAATAGACCATATAGTTCTCATGCTTCGTTATGCAATTGTAAAAAGTTCAAGCATAACATTTTTAAGTATCAGCATCAAAATAATGACCACCAGGAAATATCAGTTGGAGACCGGTCAGAGGATATACCGGGTGTCCCACAAAAAGTATACAGATTTGGTCAACCCTAGCGATGAGAATTTAGCACGAATCAATCCGAAAACATTTTTAGTACATACCTCGATAGTAAACTTAAACATAGATACCTTGTTTGTTGATATTGATGCTTTGGGAGTTGAAATATTAATGTTCAAAGGACAAATATGCCTCGACCTCCAACCAGAGTTTTGGCGTTTTTTGGTCTAAGCAAATTCTTGAGGCTCAGTGAATAAGTCAACAAAAGACTTGAAAAACTTTGAAAGAGGAAGAGAAGAATTCAAAATTGCACAACAGATACGTTTTAAAATTTATAATTTACATGACGCTTATCATCAAGGGAGCTCCAAAGTAACTTTGCAGCTCCATTGATGAGAAGTGTCACGTAAATCATATTTTGTAAAACGCATCTGTTGTGCAGTTTTTAATTTTTAAATGTTTTTAAGGCTATTGTTGACTTATTTGCTGTGCTTCAAGCATTTGCTTAGGCCAAAACGCCAAAGCTCTGGTTTGGAGGTTGAGGCAAATTTGTCATTTGAAGATTGATATTTCAACTCTCAAAGCATCAATATCAACAGACAAGGTATCTATGTTTAAGTTTACTATCGAGGTATGTTCTAAAAATGTTTTCGGATTGATTTGTGCTAAATTTTCTCTTCTCCGATTCTGTACATTGCAAGGTCCATTTTTACACGATGCATCACTGCGTTATCTGGAGTAAGATACCCTGTAACAGTCCTTGTTCAAGGAAAGAGCCTGGAAGTCTTCGTTTCTTCCAAGAAGAGGACTAATTTTGCTTTCCAAGAATAAATATCACTGTAAAGTTCGTCACTAGTAGAGCAAATGTGAAGAAAACATGTAAAGCTTGGCCACAACTTCGATGACCCCCTGGTTTGCTAAAATTTGCCAAATTTGAACTGCAATAGACTCAACGGAAAATCACATGTCTCAGCTCTCAAATGATACCTAAATGGTTCATATAAATCAAACGGTTTCTGATTTATTCAAATTTTAAAGTCTGAAACTTTTTTTGGACACCCTGTATTTATCCAGAAACGGAATAACTGTTTGACAATGTAAGTTCTATTGGGGTTGAAGAAGTTTTTTGGCTTATGCTAATATCCGCAATGATGATGTTTGGGTATTTTATGGGAACCTATCTGAAGAACTGGTAGACTTGCGCCAATTTTGTGTCGAATTCACACCTTATATGAACAAGCTTTATCCGTACCATTGCGAAGGAAAGACCAGGGTAGTTTTCATTAGCAGTGGTATTGAAAAGTCTTTTCATGGAAGTGTGGATTAGAAATGAAATGCAATTGGCACAATTCCACCAGCTGAGTCAGAAAAAACAATGCCTGTTTGAAAGGCAACTGCTCCCTGGAGGTCAAGACAATAATGTTGGCAAATAAATCATTTAATTATGGACATGTTCAAATCGATTGTAAAATTTACCTAACTGAAATCGGCCACTCAGATATAGAAACACAACAAATAGAGACACAATTCCTGACTTCCGCCTCTAACTCCACCGTGGGAACTCCTCGTAAACATCCAAATTCCTTAATTGCCTATTTGGAACATAATCGTGCCTGTCCCAAACAACAACCGCAGAACCCTTATCAGTCTCCTTAATAACAATGCTCCTATCAGACTTGAGGTCCCTCAAAGCTTCACGCTCCTCAAATGATAAATTAGGGAGGCAGAAAGGCAGAAATATTAGAAAAATTTGGTCTTGATTTTAGGCCTGCTTTAAAGGTTTCTTAAAAGGATTTACTCGAGAAAATATGTCATAATTTCATAATGGAGTGGCCGATTTGAGTCAGGTAAATTTATAATCTATTGAAACAAGTCCACCATTAATGAGATATTTTCTAATGTTATTGTCTTTATATCTAGGGAGCATTGGCTTTTCAGACGGGGATTGTTTTTTCCGACTCACCCCGTAGAGATCAGGCCACCAAAAACATAAATTATTGCTAAATTTGTTTGTTTCACACGGAACCTGTCGATTTTTGGACTTATCCAGTTTTGGTTCATCATAGGAAATGAAGGATTGGTGAGTACTTTGTTATTT